>CANSNZ010000897.1:0-265000 GCA_947646795.1 Beta lomatogona | reverse complement strand
GAAAAGCCATCTTTTTCTCAACAATGTCTTTATCATTTGATCCAATAGTCTTTCGTTAGATAGGAACATATTTGATAAATACTGATAACTCTCGTATAGAGTATTAGAACGGAAAGATCCATTCGGTAATGAACTATTGGTTCTAAGCCATCTTTGGCGATTAATCAACAATTCAACGTGCTTTTCTTGCGTATTCGTGATAAGCCAGCGTTGAAATAGAGACATAGGAGTATTCCTTTGGGGAGTAAGAAGCCCCTTTGATATCTCTTCATCTCGCAAAGGATTCTCGATATGAAAACACGGAAACAAAGGGCCGATCTTTGAATAGGAAAAAGAGTGGATCTGCAGGGTCCCAAATGAATTGGCTTATTCAAAAAAAGCCCTGTTCTTTGGAAGAACTATCTCGTGTCTGGTACTGCATGGTTCCACTCTGCAAGAACTCCGAATCATTCTTTTGAAGCTTATCCTTTTTATCATAAATGATCCGCTTGCCCCGAAATGACCTGGCCCAATAGGGAAATCCCAATTCATTGGGCCTTTCGATACAATCAACTAGAAAGCCCCGAACCCGGGAGTTCCATATTCTAGGAGCCCAAACTATGTGATTGAATAAATCCTCCTCTATCTGTTGCGGATCGAGCGAGGGCTCCTTCCCCTTCTTTCAATTCCAATTCGTATTTTTCATAGAGAAATCTATGATCAAGGATAGAACAAGATCCATTTTGCATCATATTTAAGGGATTCCATAGTTCGGGCCGAATAAACAATGTCACTCGATCATTCTGACTGCAATCTTTTTCTGTCCGTGAGGATCCCACCAGAGCGCCTTCTACTTTTAATAGGCCATGAACTAGATAAGAATCATTCTCAACGAGTCCATAATAAGTGATCCCATTTTTTTCATCGGATCCGGGTAGAGACCAAAGATCTTGAGCGACCAATCCGGCAGAACAACTCAAAAGATAAAGAAGTATCGTTAATTTCTTCATGCTCGTTCCAAGTTCGAAGTAACATTTGTACAAATAAGAATCCCCTTCCTTACATGATTTCTTCTTCATATAGGTAGATATAGGATCTATAGGGCTTCTTCATATAGGTAGATATAGGATCTATTGGGCAATTACTTAGAAGTACATTTTGTGCAACAGCCCTTCCTATCTGCTAGAAAAAGAGCCCATGATCCTGAACCGATCTTACCTGGGCTCACAAATCCCAAGTTTGTCTATGAAGAGCGGATCAAATTGTATTACTATCTATAATGGATTTCTTCTGTGTAATACTAATTGATAGGGCCTCATTGATAAGTGCTACAAGATCTCGTACATTGGAACCCATGGTTCTGGACCTGATAGTATGAAACATTTTCTTTTCCAAGTGAAATCCCCTAATATATGAAAGAGTGAAAAAGTGTTTTCGTTGTTGTGGAATACGAAGCCTTCGTATCTTAATGCATGTATTTAATTGATTCGGAGCTATTAGAGCGGGATCCACTTTTTGAAGAATATGAGTCGAAGCAATAACAAGAATATTTCTAGTAGACCCTCTTTCACAATCCCTGGAGAGATAGTTCACTAATAGACCGAGGGATAAGTAATTCGACTAATTCACATCCAGATCATGAACGTTTGGAATCCGTATTATGCAAGGAGACATTGCTTTTGCTAATTCGAATTGAAGGGTGATAGAAAATTGGTCTATTTCCGGCCTCATATCCATAGTTAGCGCATTCATCCTAGTTAGCAGCTTCAGCTCCGTATCAAGGTCACGATCGATATCGTCACTAGCCTCAATATCGTCACTAGCATCAATAAGAGAACCTTCAGGCTTGTTATCCAGGAACTTGTTTAGAAATACCGTAATAAAAGGAACATAGGAGTTTGTCGCTAGGTATTTGACCAAATAAGATCGTCCAGTTCCTATAGAACCGATCACTAAAATACCTCTAGAGGGGAATATCACTGATGTCTGATGGTGACTTGCAACAAGCTCATAGTAAAATTTAATATAAAGACCTAATAGTAGTAATAATTAATAATGAGTTGATATCATTCTTCCCCCTCTTTAGCTCGCACAGAAACCCCAATTTATTTTTAATTTTTTGGTGCAAAGTGCGAACAGAAACTCCAATTTATGCATTACTGATTACACCAGCTAAATTAAATAAAAAGAAAAAAAAAACACCCAGAGAGTAAAATAAAGAAAAAAGAAAGAAAAAGAGTGAGTACCTTTGGTGGGAAGAAGCTTGGAGCTGAGAGCAAAACTTAGAAACAGAAAGAGAAGAAGCAACATCAAAAAGACCTAACGCTTCATAAAGTGGGTTCTTTTCACTGGGTGCCATATACCCGCTACCTGGGATCACATCCACATTCTGACGTTTGATTTCCGACGGAAGTTCAAGCAATTGTCTTGACACTACTTTCATTTCTGCCATTAATTTTAAGGGTACCCCATGATTTACTACTCTGAAACAACCCCATTTTTCACATATTTCCCTTAATTTTGCCGACTTCCCTCCTATTTTTTGGACATCTATCACTGGGGTTGAAATTGGAATTTTACCTTCCATTCTCTCTCCTCTCTTTTTTTTTTTTTTCAATGTGTTGTTGATGATGATTGATGCCTGATCTGATGTCAATAACTTAATAAGGTTTGTTTTGTTTGTGGTAAAGGACTATTACCTCCATTTTATCTTTGCACTTTTTTTTTTTTTTTTTTTTTTTCGGGAAAGATAATTGGTCCGAAGCCAACCCTTTGCTTTCTTAGCGCAGCAGAAGACACCAAATTTCGTTAGGTGGGTAGAGGGATTTATACCCACAAAGCAAACAATTTATACAAACTCCCCAAATTGGGGAGTGATGAGAGTCGAACACCCGACCTTGCGGTTGGGAGGTGGGAACACCAACCATTGGGCTCCCACGATGGTGCTCCCACGAGGACCTCATTTTATTTTTGCACATGGTTTCACTCTCAAATTTTTTGTAAAATAAGGTCCGAAAGTAAAAAAAAAAAAAAAAAAAAAGAGTATTTTTTAGTGGAAAAAGTGAAAAGTAATAAAATATTCGCTCCGTTCCTAAATAAAATTTTTATTTTTCCATTTATGTCTGACCCAAATAGATTTCTCATTTACTTATTTGGCATGGGTCAACCGATTAAAATATTATTTAGCTTACACACTTTATTATATTACCAGATTACCCACTTCCCCGTATTTTTATTTTCTCTCCTCAATAATCAATGCATGAATAGTATACCAACTTCAATTTTTAATTGTCAATTAATACAGCTAACGTCCCACTTATGATTTCTCATTAATACTTGTGTTCAAAAGAAATGGGAAATCTATTTAGGGACGAAAGGAGTATTATTACTTTTTAATGGGCCACGTACTTTAGATATAGGAAAGTTTAAACAATGTAGCAATTAAAAAGCAAAATAAATATAGCAATTAAAAAAACGGGGAATGTATCTATTTCGGATGGGGAATGATGTGTTAACGTTTTTCTCTCTTGCACGCATATATTTGCTCAATTTCTGGGGTTTATTGGGGGCTGATGTTGCTCACTTTGTAACGAGCAGATAGGATTTCCCACGGCTGTTTATTACTTATTAGTTGTGAGTTGTGACATTGATCACCATGTTACTAATATTTCGTATTGTAAGTCTATTCTATGTTGAACTTTTAAGGGTGTTTTTTGTAAGAGGGTCCTAATAGAGATAAGTGTTAGCTAACTTGATAACTTTAACTTCATGTATGCTTTTAACCAAATGATTTCACACACATTTGAATATGGATCAACTTGTGATTTCATAAGATTCAGGACTTGATTTTATATAAAATAAAATAAAATGCTATACTAGTGTTTTGACTTCATAACAAATCAAAATATGATGGAAAATTGGCCACATTGTATTATCCTCCTTACCAAGAATATTGACAAACCTATTATATTTGCGCTTAAAGATTTGAAGTCGGCATCATCGGTACATATTAGATATCCCTTCAAAAAGCGCAATGAAAATCTTCCTGATTAGAAAGGAAATAGACAAACAAGAACAACCTTGGTTTGTCAACTGTAAACTAAGTTTCTAATCATCCTAACCGTGTAACATATAAATTAATCTAATCATTTTCAAGGATTATAGTACAAAATAAAGATTTAGACAACTTTTTAAAAGAAAAAAGAGTAACAAAAGAATATACACATATTTCATATTTTCTGCCTCTATACAATCTAATGAACATCCCCATAACCACCATAGCCCTTCGAGTGGAAAAGATTGAAACCTAGAGCAAGATGGCTCACTGGCATTGTGGATCAGCTACATCCTAAACCGTCACAAAAAATAAAGATGAAACCTGGGGCACTCCCAAAGCACAGTCCAGGTATCTTCAGGTCATGAAAATTGAACCCTTCTTCTTCGAGCTAACAAGATGGACGACTTACATGGAGTGACGGCCATCTGTTTTATCTTTTTGAGGAGGCCTTTCGTCTTGTATCTCCTCAAGGTCTTCATCATCACCTCTTCTACCTGCTTGTTCCTTCCAATAAGCAACAAGCTTTTTCAATCTCGCGACTTCTTTTGAGGAAACGTTTTTGTTCGGATCATTTATGATGGATCGAACTCTAGAAGCATACCTGGAAGAGAGAAAGAAAAAGAGTGATCAGGGTTATCAAGGAGAAGTCACATTAAGCAATAAAAATTGATTGATGCCCAAAAAAAAATCAGAAGAATAGACAAATCTATCACCACTCCAAGAACACTAACAGTTTGTTTGGTCGGTACTAACAAATAGTGATAATGACAATGAAATTAGAGGTCATTGTAATAGAAGTCTTGTGTCGATGTCCATGGTAACCAGTCGTGCTTGTCCATTCCCGTATACCTCTTAATCTTCACAAAGTTTCATTAACATCCATTACCATGTTAGATGCGGTATCAAGTCGTAATGAAAATTTATGAAGAAAGATACATGTTTGGGGATGAAATTTAAGGGATGAAGTTTAATTACCATGGGCAATGGCATAATATTTTCTTTGAGGAAATTATATGTAAATCTATTATCATCACCACAATTCATTACCAGCTACCAAAAAGGTCGTAAGAGTATTTCTTAGTAATCATGTGATTCAAATGAAAATAATACTCTGATGAGGCATGAACATAGCACACAAGGATGGTGAAACATACACTAAAGAGTTGTAGGTCTCATCCAAATTTGATTCAGCAGGAGACACATTAACGAACATCAGCGTTTTAGCATTGCCACCAAGGGAATCACTCATCAACATTGTTAGTTTGTGATTCCTATATGGTATATGTTGCCCACCGGTTGATAATGCACTAATAACATCTCCAAGAGCCGAAAGTGATTTGTTGATGCTTTGCGCTTCCTTTAATTGATTGCCTGCAGATCCTGACTTCTTCACTCGTTCAGAGCCAGCAAGATCAACAAAACTTAACTGCAAATGTCGCACAAAGAAATTAAGGAATAATACCAGAAAAAGGCAATCATAATTACACATTCAGATAGTTCACTTCAAATTAACAAATAATTTACTTGCATTATTGCTATATAATCTATATGAATGATGTATATGATGGGAGTACCTTTCCTCTAGCTACAGATTGTGTTTGAAGATTAGTACTTTCAATAATAATTGAAAGTATTAGATGAGATCTTGAACTTTGCTCATTCATTTGTGTCCCTGATATATGCCTTTGCTCGGATCCTTTCTGAATGATACATTTCAACTCCTCAAATGTAGAGACATGTACTATTGACGCGTTTTCAACAGTTACCATCCCCTGACCAACGTCAAAACCATCAGTACGATGGCAATGTTCATACATTTAGGTCCTAAAATTGCATAATTCAAGTCTAAACTAGCCATGCTTTATCAAAATAAAGAAAAACAGTAGTATTGACGAGATCAAAGTCCCAAAAATAAATTTATATACATAGCATATACTTCATATATATACTCAAGATTCTTTTTTTTTTAATACAAAAAAAGCAAAGGCAACGAAAGTAACAAAAGAAATTAGCGAAGCAACGATAAACGTAGTTTCTTCTAACATATTAACCTTTGAATCTTTCTTGATGTCTAGTTTCAACCGCTTTGCATTTTTTGGTAATAGAAGGTCCATTAACGTATCTTGATATAGCTCCAACATATAGGCCTGCGAGATGCTTTCAAACATCAGTAATGGTTGAAATTATTTTTGACACTGTTTTACAAATATGTTGAACAATACAATGTGATCAAAATTCAAAAGAGAGTAACCACACAATAAGTTCATCAAAAGTGGCTACCTTCAATGAAAACGAAAACTTTTTGTTGTCTCTTTTCAAAACCTTGAAAAGTTCCGAAGTGGCACGTGGGGTGAGTCCAGGTTCACTTTCTGTTCCGTAAATGGTATACGTCTTTCCGGAACCAGTTTGACCATAAGCAAATATGCAAACATTGTATCCGTCCACAGCAGATTGAACTAAATACTGCATGAAAATAAAAACACATACAGTTGACAGCATATGCACAAGTTAACAAAAAGGCTACAGAAATCTGAGATTATATGAATTCATTCTTTCAATATTAAAAAATAAACAAAATTTAAGAAATTCATTAGGAAAGATAAAAAAATGTGAATGATAAAGTTTGTGATCAGAATATATGATGAGTTTGGGCCACCCAAAAATAGATGCGAATAACATGGAAAGGTTCATTAACTAATCAGAACTTGCCTTTGTATCCTCAAAAACATCTTCTTGGGTCGCACTTCCATCAAATACATGATCATAGATATGTTGCTTAGCCTTTTCATCTTTCCACGGATGCTCAACTGTGAACTCGTCAGCACTTATAACAATGTTCTTTTCATTATCAGTCTTTTCTTTGGCACTTAGAGGTCTAACACGACAATAGACTCTAATTTTGCCTTTCATGTCTGCAACACAAAGTTAATGACATATCAATACATAAAACAGCAGTTTTGGATCAACATGATAACTCCTATATTCTATCTACAGTGTAAGTGATGTTTCCTATCTGAGTTAAAGTAATAAACCTTCTATCATGTTAAAATATCTCTTCCTTAATGCCTGTTCTTCCTTGTATAGCCCTTCCAACTCAGCCAGCTGCGCAGCTTGCAGCTTCAGGATTGCTGCAGTTTGTTCATTCTTTCTATCAATATCCTGGAACCGAGCAAGGATATAAAATTAACAGCACTGTATTTCATATAAATGAGAAAAATCTGTGGCACTGCTTAAGTGGGAGAATACTATAAACATGTAGAGTAACTATTCAATGATTCAAGAAATTTTTGATACATACCGCTTTCATTTCCCTTAGTTCTTCTAGCTCCTTCAGACTATTCTGTAATGCAGACAAATCTGACTCCTTAGCAACAAGCTTTGACTCAGAGATCTCAAGCTCATGTCTCACCCCCTCCAGCCTCTTCTCAAGTTCAGAAACTCGAAGCTTCAAGGTTTGACGTTCTTTATCGAGATCTTTTCCAGCATTTTCCCTCTGAAAACCAGTACCAAATATGACTTTCTATCTAATATCTAACAGATGAGTTGAAACGAAGAAGCAAGACCAGAAGTGATATGTTACCTCCTCTGCATGTTTCCTTTCAAGCCTTCGAATATTCTGTTCCAGTGAAAACTTCTCCTCTACTAATCTCTTCACTGTTTGTTCAGCAGAATGTAATTCTTCACTCCGCACTCTCAACTCATCTTGTATCTTATGTAAATCCTGCTTAAACATGATCAATCATTGACGTGCAAAAAAACCAAGAAACTAAAAATAATATGCAAATCCGAGTTCCATGCTTACCTGGTTATTTTCTCCAGGCAAGTCCCTCTTGGCGTTTTGCTCGGATAGTAGATCATTGACCTTTGCCACTCTCACTTCCAGGCTGTTCTTTTCCAACAATGCTGACTGAAAAGTGTAAAGTCCTAAAATAAATTGAAATAAAACGAGCCAGTTATAGCTACATGCAGTGAGCCTTAAATAACGCACACCTGAAGAGCAGATTCCTTTTCATCACATAAGTTGTTGAGTCTGTCACGCTCAGCCGTAATCTTTCCCAAATTTTTCCTCTCAATCTTTAAGGACTCTTTCAATGCATCCAACTCTTCTTGCAAAGTCTCCTCTATCTTTTGTTTATCCTGCAACTCTCCTAACAGCTGAAATAAACAAGTACATAGATTAACCTCTGAACTAATTTCTGACCAAAGTGGGACATCCTCAATAACTTCTACAGCTACAGCAGAAAAAAAAAAGGGTCATTCTAGCAGGGTTACGGAATTAAACTAATAACAGGTCCATCTCAAAAGTGTGCTTTATGCTAGTAGAACTTGAACCTACTAATCCAGAGAAATTAGTAATCCTTTCACTTTGAGTTTGTAATTCCTAGACAAAATAAAGCAATAGAAACCTTATCCTCCAACATTCTGAACACTCTTGCTTTGCTTCAAATATTAAGATTGGTTCAAAGTGAACGATAGAAAATATAAAAAGAAATTGTAAATATGAATGGAGGGGTTATTCCCAAGTGAGGGCCAAAAGGGGGTGGGGCGTGATAACTAGATCTTTCACATGTTGATCCAAGTAACGAACCTTGACAATGACAATAAGATCTGGAGTATTAAAGTGCTGTAAAAAAGAACAGCTGCTGTCTCAATATAGTTAGTGTTCATAATGGCTTTTAGCTTTAAATTTTAATGATTGAATCAATTAAATGAGTTGAAGTTCTTTATTTGTTATGGAGGAGCCTACTTACAGTTGCAAGGACAGCGATTTGGTAATATAGCTCTGTGCCACTAACTATACCTCACAAGATAAGATAAAGTGCCTAGGCAGATGACCTCCTATATGAAATTCTTTGAAGTTTGAAACATGAAACAAAATGAATTCAGTGGTTATGTAGTAAAGCATCTATCTTGAGATCTGTATTCAATACTTATGTAATAAAGCATATTTTCTGAGATCACATACTCGATCAATGTGCTTTTGAGATTCTTCAATAGCTTTGTACAAATCTTGAAGACGCTTTTCATAAACTTCTGCAGTAGGAGCAGGAGCGGGAGCAGGAGACTTCAAATTGTTCGGAACATCTCCATTTGTTGCATTATTGGTAGTAGCTCTTGCTTTGGAGTAGCGGCGCAACATTACATCATTTATGTGTGTCTGAAGAGCAACACATATTTCTTCTCCCTGCATTACATGTGCAATTTAGCGCACAATCAACTGCAAAGTCAAACATCATTAGCTACCAAAGAAGACGAGGGATAACCTGCTTAGTCTCAAACTGGAAGATGTGGAGCACACCAGCAACTCTCATTTTAAAAAACACAGCAGTATTACTGCTACCAAACTGCATAATATCTCTAAGTTCAGCCGAGTGCAAATACTCTTTAGGAACTGGCCGGAAAAAGTGAACCTGTAGGAGTAAGAAGGATCTGTTAGTGGATCTGAACTATCAGAATATATTAACAAGACCATCAGAAAATTATTCTTCAAGGACAGACCCCACGCTTGTTAATTCCCAGAATGACCTTCCCAGGAAGAAGGCCAATGGGATCATCAATCTTGCGGACACTAAAAAAAACTGAATTGCCATAGGGAAGGAGTCTCAAGATTCTTAAAAACTGCTGCCTAGCATCTTCCTTTGTCAATTTTTCCTGCAAGAAAAAAAAAATTAATCTTTTGCTTTTCAATGGGACTTACTCTTGTAATCCATTGACGGAACAAAAAACTCCACCACAGAAGTAGAATATAAGAATACTTAACTACAGCACTTTGTTAACAAACTGCCAAGTTGAAGTATGTAATAGATTCAATTATAACAAAGTGCAAAATTTACCAGTCAGATTCCTGAAGGCAAGCAAGCTTGAAGATTTTCAACATATAGACATTACAGAAACATATACTACCTCTGTTTATTTAGATGCAACATTTGATTATTTTAATCCACCCACCAAAAAGGCTTTATATGTATATGTATATATATGTATATATATGTATATATATATGTATATATATACTTCCTCCGTTTCGTTTTAAACGCAACAGTTTCCATTTTGGGAAGTTTCAAATTAAATGCAACAATTCCAAACTTTCTATTTTTGGTAAATTTTTTAGGTGTGAATTTATAAAAATACCCTTACTAAAAAATTAAACCACACTTAATTATACCTAATAAAAACTAATTAAACCCTTAACAAGAACTTATCATACTAATTAAATCAATACAAATCCAAATCATCTTCCTCTTTCCATCTCCTCAACTCTCACCCACCACCACTTTTCTTCTTCATCATCATCTAAACCTCCATCATCACCCACCTTAAGATTCTCTCTCCTCTATCCCACCCACCTCAAGTTTCTCTCTCCTCACCACCACTTTCTATCTCCACCACCAACCGCCGGAATTCGTCCCAACCACCCGCCGGATATCGTCTCCACCATCACCACCACTTTCTATCTCCCATTTTCTCTCTCCTCTCTCCTTTCCCTCTCACTCTTCTCTTTCCTCCATCTCCTTCTCTCTTATCTCTGACAGAGACTTCTCCGTTCATGCTTTTGATTCCGATTCAAATTCTCGCTCTCCTTCTCAACTCGATTCTCAACCTAGGCTTCAAGAACAAGATACAGGAAATGGCGGAGCTCCCAAACCCGAGGAATTTCCCAGCGGCGAGTTTCAGTTCAAAGAATTCGGCGCTTGGAAGAATTTTGTCGTTAAATGTCGTATGCTCGTCGCATTTCCTTGGCAAAGAGTTAAGAAGGGCACTGTTTTGACTATGAAATTGCGTGGCCAGATTTCTATCTCTTTTGACTCTTTTATTTTTGTCTTCGAAACTTATTTGTTTTGATAGTTGCAGATCTGGTCTCTTGGTTGTGATTCCGGTGGTTTTGGGTTGAATTTTGCTGGTTTTGGTTGTGATTTCAATGGTTTTTGGTGGTGAATTTGAGTGGTTTGGCTGGTGATGCTGGTGGTGGTGTTTTTTGGTGGTGAATTTTGGTTTTTTTTGGTGGTGAATTTCGGTGTTTTTGGTTTGGGTGGTGGTGCTTCGGTGGAGCTGGTGGTAGTGTTTTGGTGGTGAATTTCGGTGTTTTTGGTTTGGGTGGTGTTGTTGGTGGTGGTATTTTTTGGTGGTGAATTTCAGTGTTTTTGGTTTGGGTGGTGAATTTCGGTATTTTTGGCTGGTGGTGGTGCTTCGGTGGAGCTGGTGGTGGTGTTTTGGTGGAGCTGGTGGTGGTGGTGGAGCTCCGCAGTGGTAGTGGCAGTAAATAGTGGTACTGGTGGTGCTTGGTCCCACTTTCTCTCTCCACTTAAACTTAATCACATACCCTCACATTTTTCTAATCACCCCTTAAGAAATTTCAACTAGGAGTCCGTGCCACTCCAATTGTTGCGTTTAATTCGGAATGGAGGTAGTATATATATATGTATATATGTATAGAAGTGAGTTCATATGAGAATGCATACTTACATGAGAAATGAGAATGGATTTTACACGTTGTAACTCTAATGAACAAGTGATATAACTCTAATGAAAAAGTGATGTAACTCCAAAAAAACAAAAATTTGAAAAAATATTTCGAAAAAAAATTTCTTTTTTTTGGGCTCGAAATTTTTTCGGGGGTATAACTCTAATGAACAAGTGTTGTAACTCTAATCCAATCGTGTGGTTGAGATTCATTCTCATTTCTCATGTAAGAAGCATTCTCATGTGATCCTGCCTATATATGTACATATATGTATGTACATACATATATATATGTATATATATATATATATATATATCCAAGCCAAACGATTGTCGTGATATCAGAAAGACTTTTGGCCAACAACCTTTTCTTACCTTAGTTAGATGGGTTCTAAGGTTCACATGCCACTTAGTCTTCAATCTCTCTCAGAAATAGAGTTGGCAATTATCCATGGGTGAGTGGATTATCCACCCACCCGCCCCGAATAAATGGGTGATCACCCACAGTGAAGCGGGTGACTAGCTGGTGATGGATGGATCGGGTGGTGGATCGGGTCGGCTATGGATGATATTTTTTGGATCCATCACCCGCTCCATCCATCCATCCATCAATATATCCGTCCATCCACCCATATATATATATATATATATATATATATATATATATATATATATATATATAATATAATATAAAAAAAAAATTTATTGCCACGTGTCATTTAAGGAAATTAAAAAAAGATACTTAATTTCTTTTAAGAGATAAAATAATACTTCCTCCGTCCCAGAATAGTCTGAACACTTTCCTTTTATGTTTGTCCCAAATTAGTTTGAACACTTCCATTTTTGGCATGGTCCCACTATTAATATATTATTTCTTTTACACATCTTTGGCCCACACTCTACCTTTTATCAATAAAAAGTTACCCAACTTTCTCTCTCCTCTAATAAAAAATACCCCACCAACTCCTATCACATCTACTTTTTAAATAAAATAACATTTAATAACCACACTACAACTTATCACCTTAAACTACGTGTCCCAACAAGTGTTCAGATCTTTCTGGGACGGAGGTAGTACTTATAATTACTTTTCGGTGTATAATAAGATTGATATTTTGTCACTTTATTGTTAATCTATGAGACTATGATTAATTTTTCGTATATTAATTTCTTTAAAATTGTTAAGTCTAAAAAATAGTTTTTGTTCCTAGTATCACCCGTTTCCCACCTGCTCCACCCGCGGATGGTGGGTGGAGCGGATATGAGTGAGATTTTTGCGGATGATGGATGGTGCGGATGGAGTTTTGGGTCGCGGGTGATAGGGAGGATGGAGCTCCACCCGACCCATCTCCGATCCATTGACATCCCTACTCAGAAAGTGAATTTCATAGTTCCAAATCTTACCATCAAGTGATATCGAGAAATAATGTCCACCTCCCAGTCCTGCTTTGCACGAGTAATTGCAATTTGTCTTGGTAAGAATCTCTCTAAAAGTGAAGTCCAATCACTGCATGTACACCCACCAAACCATCAAGTCTTGTAAAAATTTAAGAACTTCTTCATCCTCAGAAAAATCATCAAAAAGAACTTTAAGCATAATCTTAGGCTAGGGCTTTGGGGAGTTGGGGTATGTCCCCAAGCAAGATTTACTCACGTGCACAACTCCGGTTGGCTGACAAATCCAATCTCAACCAAGATCTCCAGTGCAGACAATTGTGCAGCATCATCCCTTCCAACAGGGTAATTACCCTGTATATAATCATGTTGCAGCTGCCAAAAAGTTTACAAACATTCTATAAGTTCTCCAAGTATGATCTTTCGTAACCATTTAAAAGAAATTTGAAAGATATAGAAACACCTAAAACACATACTTGAACATATGACAGCTGCACAAACATTGGGTCAGTAACAGCTTCATCTGCTTCCCGAAACAGCTTCTTTTTGAATACCAGTTTACAATGCAAAATTTCACCTCTACTACGCTCCTTTGCTGATTTGAACTCAGCAAGCAGATCGCCTATGTATTTGTTTTCATCTAAACCAATATACTCCTCTATGGGACAATGAAAGGTAATACAAGATCAGCATGTAGATAGAAAATATATCATGCAATACCATCACAAACATTAGAAATGCATACCCGTTCCAGCATCACTTGATTTAGAACCTGCAACAACTTTGTGGAATTCAAACAAACTGAAGCTAGAATATGCAGAGAGCTTGATGATTCCGGCAAGTTCCTGAGGATAGTAGAGATAAAACTAATAACAGCAACATTCATAAAATACTAAAAATTTGAAATAGAAATATAAATGAAATAAAAGCAGTTCTTCAGTCTTCACCTAGAATAGTGAAACAAACAGGAGAGCCAATCCCCTTAGGTGCCCAACTAACACACAGGTGTAGTTAGCTTTTGCCACCAACCTAAGTTGGTCCCCAAGGCACGCCATCAAAGTTCATTCTTTTTTTCGCAAGAGGGGGGGGGAGGAGAGGAGACTCTGTCAAAGTTTTCTTCTGTCATATCTTTTCAGGTAAGTCAAAGTTCTCTTTACATATTTTTCCTCTAAGGGCGTGTCCAATACAGGAACGATGTTGATCCATCACATGTAGATCCCCACCTTTAAGGAACATATGCCAAAACTCAAACACAAAACAAACAAGCAACGAATGCATAAAACGGGACATGGGCTTTGCTGCAACCACAGTTGTTGCTAATATTCTGATCTAAATGTTATGATTCTGCAATCCTACATTTGCAGTCTCCCCAACAATCTGGTCACTAGATACAGTCTCTAGAAACATTCTTGGGATTTTGATTCTCATTCACATGCTTTTAATTTCACATGCTGACATCACATATATGATTGTAATCTTTACGGCCACAATACCACAAATATCCGACGAGTTTACATACAATGTAATTAGAGCTTCCGTATTCATATATATTCACAATTTAACCGATGTGATTGTTTGTGGATTCTGCTATGTTTGTTTTGTTTGACCTTTTAAGATATGAGAGTTCAATTCATATTTCTTTAATTAAGACGAGCCTATTAGTATTAGAACACAACCTAAGAGATGAACCTAGCAATTTTAATCTTCAAATCGACATATTTAGCATGTTGGATACAGCTTATATAGCAAATACATAGGACTTTACCATTCTAAATTCAATCCTTCCTACACCTCCCTAAGATACCCAACCAATCCTAAAAGCCATGAGAAGCAAAAGGAACCACTATATAATTCTTTGCACTACAAGAGATACCATTTACTCCCTCCGTCCCTTAAAGATTGCCCCCTTTCCCAGTTTGTTACTTTATTAAGAGTTACTTATGTGGGTAGTAGAGAGAGATTGCGGGGACCATATCACCTAAATAGGAAATGGGGCAAGCTTTTAGGGACAGAGGGGTAGCAATAAGTATAAGAGACCAACACTGATATATCTCATATATGCAACTCATGAGCAAGAAAGAAACTTCCGAGTTTCTGTACTAAACACAAGAGAGCATTATATTAGAGAAAGCCAGTCTTTATTCTCTCCCAAGTATTCTACTTTGAATTTACATTGATAAGTAATAATCTATATGGTGAAATGGTTTTCTAGGCATACCTCAACTGCATCTGCTACAATGGTTGACATGTCATAGGTAATTTCTTCAAACGTTTCATCCAGAAAGAACACGATTGTTGTAAGTCTTTTTCCAGTCAAAAGAGCTTCGATCTCTTCTCGTCCAGGTATTATTTGCCTAGGGCCAGCCTTAATAGAACTCTTTAAAGCATTTAAGGTATTTTGAGCAAGCAACTGGATGTCTGGGTCTATATTGACACCACAAGCAACATTGTGGACGTATTCGGAAAGATAAGCACCGATTTCCTTGCTTGGAGGCATCGAGGATGCACACAAATACATGAGCTCCCATGCTTTGATCGGATCCTGCCTACACTCAAAGAAAAAATCCAAGAAAGCATAACAAGTAAATACCAAAATATATTGTGTAACATTTATGAGAGATTGAAAAGTAGCATTTTGGAGGACAGTTTAGCACCTGTCGGGGTTATTCCTGGTTTGCTTTGAAATTTGTACAAAAAGTTCATCCCGCAGCTCTGATCGCTTAAGGGTATGCTTATACAGCTTTCCAACCAGTTCAATTCTTTCATCTAAGCTTGTTGGTGTCACTCTATCTGAAGAATCAACTCCCATGTACTTCAAAATCGTTTGAAACAGCTTTGTAGCACGAGTCGTCAAATCACTATTGATTTTAAGCAAAGAAGTCGGAATCGGATCCTGTCAATTGATTGTGTGGACTGAGTTTCAGAGTTAAAAGGAGATCAATATGTACTACAAACTAGTGGATTACCTTCTGGAAACAAAGCATATCTTCAAAAGTGAACTTGTCCCTACTCTGAGGACCACAAGATTTTTTGGAAAAGAAGCCACGTTTTCCAGAAGACTGAATCTGTTTCTGCATTGCTCTTAAGAAACCCTCAACCTAAAACAACCATGTTTCACAAATTTAGAAAAAAAAAAATCTAGATTAAAATCCCATGTTGTAGTTATTGCAAAGTAAGAGTCTTTCAGCTAATTTGAGTAGAAATAAGAATTGCAGTAAGTAGGCACATTGCACATGTCACTTAAAAAATAATTGCTCACCTGGAATTTATTGATCAAGGGAATAGCCCCAGCAAGTTCAGCTGGAATTGACATCGACAGGGTCATTGGTGTACTGTCAGTATATCGGAAAGCAAAAGCCATGAGTCATTAATAATGTCCTCATAGAGGTGCACAAAAAACTCAAAGAACCCCAGACACAGAGCAGCTGAAATCTATATTGACCAAGCAGAAAAAAAATCTATGCGACTATTTCAATCATTTAAAGTTTCAAACCAAAGTAATTCAAGGTTCATGCCATACCCAAGTACATCGATGAGAGGATAACTATTATTGTAAATTGTATATCTAGTGCCACCGAAATAGCGTCACAAACTAACCAATCTTTTTAAAAAAAAGTTACAACAGGTTTTCGTTCATACATGCATCACAAAGTCAAGATTGCAAGTACATAAAGCAGACAAGCTCATAAGAACCAGAAAGGATTCATTATGTATCTATGCAATGTCAGATATCAAACTCACCGTTGAAAAATAATCAAGGAATATTTTGTCGTATCAAAGAAAGAGGGAGACTCAGGGGAGAGAATTAGCTAAAGAGTTACGAATGGAGAGTGCAAGACTCTGAAGATGAAATTTAGATGACTTGAAAAGGACAATTGGAGCTTAATCATTTAAGCAAATAGGAAAGCCACAAATATAATTCAGATTGATACATATACCTTCACTGCAGCAAACAAATTACATTTGCTATCAGAGAGTAGCTTAGCATGAAAAAGGTGCTAACTTCCGGAGGATCTAGCCCGAAACCTAGTTATGGGAGATATAGTACTTCAGTTCTTTACTTTGAGTAAGGAAGTGAGCATTCTCCCCAAATGTGAGTTGAACACACAAGTTCATACAGCATTATCCTACATAATTGACTTTTTATTCAGGACTACAGGTGATTAGGACTTTCTGCAAACCAGTATAAAACCAAATGTAATGGAAAAACATTGCTACAATAATATTCATAATCTTCACTAAGCAATTAGAGACTCACGGTGGAGCAAAGTTCGAGGCACCATCACTGTCATAGTCTTCTCCATTTGAGAAGGCTCCTGAAGGGGGAAGGAGATCCATTCTCATTGGCGCTCATGGAAGAGAATCTTGAACTCTGGGACATATTGGACGTCCGATCCATTGTCATTTCACAACCGAATCCCAAATATTGGGGGGCTTCACGAGCCACACCTTGCTGAAAAACCTTGCCAGCCTGCAATACATGACACCATAAACCCTATAAGAACAGGAACTCAAAATGACAAAAAAAACCTATGGAAGCTGAAAATTATCACATTCATGGGACCAAATAGAGATCATAACTGAACAGAGAAAATGAGTAAAGTCAACTCAATCAGCAAGAAGATAGTTTAGACCCAAATAGATGAGACGAATAATTATCCATATATCAGAAGAAACAGTTTAGAAATGATAACATTTGAGAATGTCATATGGCTGAAAATGAACCCAAATCACATGCATATTAAAAGTTGAAACATGTTGATGGACCACAAAACCCCAATGCCATCTCAATCAACTTGAATTATGAGTCAAAAAGAGGGTGAAAAAAAGGGCTAATGAACAAGTAGCTCAACATAAGAGATAATAAATTGACAAAAGAACCTTCATGAATCAATACACAACAAAAAAGGAAAAAAAATTGAAATAAAATAAAAATTGTTGCAATAAATTAAGCAATAATCTTCACCCAAAACCCAAAAAAGTCACAACAAATCTCAAAACAAAAATTGCATAGCATAAAATGGAAAAGGCAGATCTTTGCAATGAGAAAGAAATGAGAGACAGAAATTCATGTAATTGAACGATGAAAGATAACGAGAAGAAAAAAAAAAAGTGGGCATTACCCAATACCCAGTATAGATTGCAGCAGGCCAGCAGCAGGAGGTTGAAGAAAAGGTTAAAGCTTTGACAAAAAAAAAAAACAATGAGAGAGAGAGAGAGAGGAGAGAGAAAGTGAAAAAGAAATGATACTCACGAGAGGAGAGAGGAGAGAGAAGAGAGGAGAGTTTTTGTGAATAAATTTAGTAAGGATGGCTCCCTTTCCTTTTCTTGGCTCCTGCGCGCAGTACTTCGTCTACTACTTGCTTGTTGGGGCAGACGGCAGAGGAGAGAGAGAGTGAAAGATTGTGCGAGGGGAGTTTGGGAGACAACATAAATTTGGGAATCTCAGGGATTTTTGTTCAAAATGTTTGAATTTCATAGAGTAAATTAAATTGTAGTATTAAGCCAATATGTAGGGTAGAGACGTCATTTTCCCAAAGACTTGAAATTCACATATCAATGTTTTAGAGCTTGGGACCTTGGGTAGATCAGAGATTCAGAGGAAGTCCAAAAATATGGTAATGGCCTAATGGATAGCAGAGAAAGTCCTAGAGATGTTTTAATTTATGGGGTCAATCTGACTCTTAATTGGTGAATTGCATAGATGATTAATCTTTAACTGGTGAATA
The DNA here is from genome assembly GCA_947646795.1 of Beta lomatogona. Lineage (NCBI taxonomy): Eukaryota > Viridiplantae > Streptophyta > Magnoliopsida > Caryophyllales > Amaranthaceae > Beta > Beta lomatogona. Next base: position 246,379 of record CANSNZ010000897.1, on the reverse strand, counting down.
GCTAAAATGATCTAGAGGTACTTATGTCGTTATCGAAAATTGTTTACTCGCTCGGATGTCGAGCCTTGAAGATCATATCTTTGGGTTTCAACATGGTCTCACTAAACATGGATGAATACCCATAATTGATAAATAAGCTAAGTGATCTAAAAAGAGTACTTCAAATACATTTAAATTCGAATTTGTTCTATTTCATTTGGAGATACAAATAGTACAAGCCTCTAATTAAAGTTTGGGAACCTCAAACGCCCATTTCAAGTACATGTGATGACATGTACAAGTCTTAGGTGAGCCCTTACATTAATTAAGATATTATTTTTAATCTTTGATAATACTGAGTAACACCCTAAAATTTAAAACAAATGTTACGTTCTTACAATATATTATTGTAAGTCTATTTTATACAAGATTATGTGATGTACTGGTTGGTGGAAATGACACAATTTGAATCATAAAAATAATTATAATTATATTTAGATCTAAAGCACATTTTTCAGATAATTTTGATAATTTTCACGTCCATAACCTAAAATGGGAAAATCTAAAAAAAAGGAGTAACATACATATTTGGCATTCTTTTAGCTACATTTTAGTTGTCTTAGTAGTTGAAAGCTATATATTACAATATCAGAGTTTCATGAGAACATGTCAACATATTAAGGGAGACAAATGGGTAGATCAAACCTTCTCCTAAGTTTTTTTTTTACTTATATTAATGGCAAGATAATAAAAACGAGTTCTTTTTTCTTTTTCTTTTTTAGAGGAGACGCTTTGAAAATATCATTATGAAGAAATATTAAGTTCTGCTAAGGCAATAATGTCTTGGGAGGAGCCGTTCAAAAAAAGCATGTTCCTCTTTATTTGAAGGGACTAATCTTGCTTCTGAATAAGTCATGACATTCTTAAACCCTCAAGGTAAATAAAGAGTCACTCGGACAATAAAAAAAAGCATCTAAACAATTATAGTTTTAACTTACAATTACTATAAGTTGGACGATAAGTTATATTAAACTCAATTTGTATTTATCATATGTTTCAATAGTTTCCAAAATAAACTAGTTTGGGTTTTTCTACGTTATATCATTGTGTTTCTTCAATATCTACGTTATACCCCCAACCTTTTTAAAATTCTACACAGTACCCACAAACTTATTTTTTTTAATGCACAATGCCCTTACTGCTACTTATACGTCATTAATTTCGTTTACTTTTTATTATCTAGTGGAATTAATCTAATTTGTAAATATTTCTTTTAAGGGTTAAACTATGTATAAGTTAAATTAGTTCCACTAAATTTGAAAAAATGAACGAAATTAACAACATATAAATAGCGATAGGGGCATTGTGCATTAAAAAGATTAAGTTTAAGGTTACTATATAGAATTTAGAAAAGGTTAGAGTACAGCATAAAAACTGGAAAAATACAAGAATATAATGTAGAAAAACCCAATTAGTTTTAAGTCAATATAAAGGTATCAAAGAGAATCGAGGTAGGCTAAACAAAACAAAAATTACTACTCGCACTACATGGCCCATCCTTTTGGAGCAACCGAGCAAACTGCAAACCCTCATGTTAGGTGTATTAAAAATTTCAATACAACATCATGATTATCCCGTTAACTTGTCATGTTCTGCAACAAGGGAATTGATAAGATCATCATACATCTAACGCTTTTGAGAGATCCTCTGTGCATCATCGTACATTTTCATATTCCCAACAACAACAAAAATTTTGCTAAAAGACCATATGATTGCGATCAGGGACCTTATAAAATGCTATAATTCATTAATAATTTTTTTTGGCACCCTTTAGGAACCCGTGGTAAGATGAATCTTCTCTGGGATGCCCTCACACAGGGCCACTCACCCAGAGGCCCAACAAGCCCTAAACCCCTCTCCCCCAACAATATTCAAATTTTGCTTCCACCAAGATTTGAACTTTGGTCTCCCATGTGGTAGATAAGAAGTCATACCATTGGAACCAAGGATCCTTGGTCATAATTCATTAATATAATTGACAAAATTTTAAAAGCAAATAGCCCCCTTTTGTCCACCATTTGGATGGAAAATCTTTGGTGAGGGAAAACAAAAAAAAAAGAAAAGCGAAAACTATCTGTTTGGGTAAATTTCACACAAGGATCAATTTGCTTGGAAAGGGGGTTGACAAGTAACTTGCAATTAGGCCTGGCAAAGTTGGTCCTGATCCGAAAATTTGGTCCGAAATATCCGATATGGGTCTGAACCTTGATCTGAATCCGAAACGATATGTCCCGGTCCGAAATAATCTTGATCCGAACTCATCCGAAATTCGAATGTTCTGATATGGCATTACCCGATCCGAAACAGACCCGGCTCGAAGGCAAACCGATCCGAAATTATTGGTTTCGATTAGGCTTTGATCCGAAGTACCCAAAACTTACCCTTTTTAAAAAAAAATAAAAATATCATTGGCCACTGGGGCAAAACTTTGGAAGAATTTCATGTAAGTATATGTAATGAATACTCAAATAGTTAGACGGATGCCAATGCAAAACTTTGAGGACATATATCTTTAGTTTTGTGTTTGTAAAAATTACAAAAAGTACATATTAATAAAATACATGTTATGATGAACCTAACAAGATCCCACATGACTATATTTTCATCCGCGTATAAATCACAAATGATGGTCAAAGTGAAATATGTGAATAGTGTAAAATATCAAAGTGTAACAATTAAAATGAAACGGAGGGAGTACTAAACAATTAATATCCAATAAAAGAGCTAATAATAGAATGATTAATAACTCAAAAGATTAGTATAGAATAAAATTTATTTACATAGGACAACCCTTACCCTACTAAAAAAGCTCAAAATCTTTCTTGTCCAATCCGATGATTTGGAACCATAATCCGAAATCTGATCTGTTCCGGCCGATCCGAAATAATAGCCCGAACGATGACCCAATCCAAAACGATCTGGCCCGATCCCGGCCTGAATGTAACTTGATCCGAAAATGGTCTGATTTGAATTCGTCTGGTCCGAATCCGATCCAATTGGTCCGATTGCCAGGTCTACTTGCAATATGAGCAAAATAAATACGCAAAGTAAAGTGCAAATTATAGCAAAAAATACAAGAGAATTATACGTGGAAACCCTTGGAAAAGAGGGAAAAATGATATCATGCCAATTCACTATGTTGCAGTTTATATCACAAGTACATTGTTTTTGCCTGACTGGCAGGATGAACGAGCACCTCAGGTTTTAGAGAGATAGAGATGTCAAATTATGAATATGAAAGAAAAATGATGGAGAGAGTGAGGCGTAATAGAGTTTCTAGGGTTATGAGTGAGTGGGAGAGAGTTAATCTATTTTACATGGTTTACAATAGGAGTATTTATAGTAGAAAGAATGACGGTTTAAGCAAATTTTGTCCACTTGATCCAGCTTGTTAGTTCCTACTTTTTAGGGATCTCCTAAACAGTTTGCCAACTAATTTGACCACTGACTTACTGTTTCTCTCTTTCTCCATTTGCTACTATTTTAGGACCTGCCACGTTGGCAATCTGTGCTTCCATCTTCAAACCAATTGTCTGCTGCCAAGTGGCAGTGCTGATTAAGTGTATTGCTGCCAATTATTGATTGTCATGTGTAAATGGATTTTTACGCCATAACACTATCTCAGCTTTTACTTTTTTTTTTACTTGTTTATTTTTTCTTTCTTACACGCAACTAAATTTTATTTAAGTAGTAATATGCTTTATACAAGGGTCAAAAATAAATAATAATAGTTATCTATATATTTATATCCTCATAAAATATATAAGTACATTATAAATGGATCCTTTTTCGAAATATATTTTGGGAGCTTAAAGATAGTATAAAAGTTATAATATTTTGGCTTAGTGAGAAAAAGTTAAACTTACTCTACATAGTATATCATTCATATGTTGTTTTCAAAATTAAACTTAATTTCTCATCATCCAAAGCTTTATATATGTACTTTTATATTTTTTTTACCTTTTTTTAAAAAAATAAAATTGATTTTAAAATTATGACATGACATCTTAGGTTGCGCGACTAATGACACCAAATAAGGACGACAAATATTGCAACCTTATGCATTGCTTTTGGATTTAAGTTTATATATAAGATAAATGATAGACAAAATATGTAATCTAATTGAGGAGGAGGTGATGGATATTAACAAGCACATACAATATAGCCAAGATTATTTTATGTAAAACATTAATTAGGGTAAAAAGCTCAACCTTTCATTATGCCATCACAAAAAATATATAATACAATATTTTAGGAATCTAATAAGGAAAGGATACCCAACATAATAACAACTCCTAATACAAGTATAATTCTATCTTTTGGAAAATAATATCCCTAACACCCTCCCTCAAGTTGGAACATAGGAAGGTTCCACAATGCCCAACTTAGACAAAAGAAAATCAAACTAAGGCTTGCCTAGAGTCTTAGTAAAAATATCAACTAATTAATTATGCTTTGGTAGACACATATGATGGAGATATAAGACCTTTAGTGATGGCATCTCGCACAAAACAACAATCAACTTCAATATGATTTGTGCATTCATGAAATATAGGATTTTCAGCTATGTGAAGAGCAGATTGGTTGTCATACGATAAGCTAATAGACTTGGGATGATTGATACCCAAACTCAAGAGAAAACCTTTTAACCACTTCAGCTAACATGTAATAGCAGCCATGGAGCGATATTCTGCTTCTGCAGATGAGCGAGAAACGATCATCCGGAATTTTGGTAGTGCCAAGGAGACCAGCTAAAGCTTTCCAGTGGTCAGCAGAAAACAGAGTAAAAGAACCGGAGGAAGAGGGAGGAGGGGCAGGCGAGGCTTGCGTGCCATTAGCCTTGGCCGACCCTTAACCACCTCCACCACGAGGGCGTGAAGTACCACGACCTGTACCATCACTTGAATTATTTTGTCAATTTTCAGGATATCCAATAGTCTCATAACAATTTTCAGGAGCATGACCATGTTTTTTGCAGTGATAGCATGGCACCAAGGACCAACAACACGAGGCTTCATGACCTTGCTTGTGGCAATGAGTGCACATAAGAGGAGGGCGCGCCCTCTACCACGGTAGGACCAACCGGATTGACGGCAAAACCGAGTACAACTTGTGGTTTGTCATCGACCACAAGGCTCGTAGACCGAACCCTCTCATCTTGCGCAACAAGTTGGTAGGCGTGGTCAAGAGTAGGAAGAGGATCCGTAGACAAAATAAATAAGCGCAAAAGCGCATAATCTAAATGCAGTCCCATTAAAAAGTCGTGTAATTTATGACTTTCACGACGTTGTCCATGAAGAGCACCCACGTTACAAGAAGATTAACAAGAACAAGTAAGAGATTAAAGGTTCGTGTTTATATTATTCTTCCCACAAAGCATTCAACTTTCCATAATAACTAGACACATATATAGATTTAGGTTGTTCACACTTAGCTATGGCATATTTTAATTGTTGAACAAAAGGTCCATTAACCAATGCAAAACGAGTATGAAGATGATCCTAGAGACGTTTTGCTTCACGAAATTTAGAAAGTGTAGATTTTACCTTGATATTAATAGTTAGTGATCCAAGAAACAAGGATGGCGTTAACGGTTGTCTAATCTGCCATAGTGTAAGGGGGCGTCAGTTCAGTGATGGTGCCATAAAGGAAAACAAATTTGCGACGTGCTTCGAGAGCCATCTGAATATCAGATGCCCAATCATCATAATTGTCAAGGCGCAGGCGCGTAGGCGTAATGATGTCGCCGGGACGATCACTTGTACCAAGGTAAAAAGGAGAATTGATGTTGATGGGAGGCATGGAGGGAGGTGGCGTGTTTGGTGGTGGCGGGGGTGTGTTAGGTGGCGGTGGTGTTGTGTCATCATCACCGGCTATGATGTATTATTAAAAAAAAATGGATCTTTGATTTTTGTGAGTTAAGGCTCCGATACCATGTAGAACATTAATTAGGGTAAACAGCTCAACCTTTCATTATGGCATCACAAAATAATATATAGTACAATATTTCAGGAATCCAACAAGGAAAGGATACCTAACATAATAACAATACAACTCCTAATACAAGTATAACTCTATCTTTTGGAAAATAGTATCCCTGACATTTTATTATCATAGGCAATATCAGCATTCAAGAACTCTTCAATTTAAGTATATTTATCCATTGATATATATCTCCGCTCTAAAATAAATGCAATACATACCATGAGAAGCTTCAAGATTTTTTTTTTTTGAGAGGTAAACATGAGAAGGTATTATTACAAATCAAGTTACGTCAAAGTAAGAATACTGGGGGAAAAAGTCCGTACAAACAGTTTCCATCATATTAGACATATCCCAACTTGCCACTAGACGATCAACAATGTTAACTCGTCCACATCTACGAGATTTGTTCTTTGTTTGGCGCTTTTTCTCTATTACACAAGGTCTCCTTAATAATTGAATCACCGTTAATTTCAAGTTAAAACACAATATCGTAGAAATGTTATACTTCCCCATAAGGTAAGCCAAGTTGACGAGGTATAATTTTCACCTTAGATCATATAACAAACACTTTGTTTATACTTTATTCATCAATCATCATAATAATATAAATCTAATAATAGTTCCATGACTTATTAGACCTGCATTTTTTTTCATTACCTAATAATACCAGGCCATACATATATGATATATCTGCTGGTATGTTGTTGAAGTATCCATCAAATTATCAACCCAAATTACGTGAGAGGAAGCATATCATTTGAGGAGGACTTAATTTTTTTTTTTAAAGAGAAATTTCATTAATTGAAGGTCAAACGGCATCTACAATAGGTATTCAAGAAAAACAAGATACAATTAAACAAGGCTAAATCAAATTCGTCTTCGAAGAAACTACAATGAACCAGATCGAGCAATACAGCGCAACCCCCTTGTATTTGCTGAATCAAGCAGCTATTGTTGATGAAGTCTATCATTCTGACATAGTTTGGGAAGAGCATTCTTGATCGAGCCATGTTGACCGCATCCGAGATTCCAATACCTTCATGTTGAGTCTCGAACTTCAACCAATGAGAACGATTTCTCATACCTAAAAACAAGAAAACCATACTCACAACTCCTATATGGGAGAAGGAGATCTCCAAAACAAAGACTCAAAACCACATAACAGGGTTTGAAAAAATCTCATAAAGAGAGACTAATTTATTAAACAAAATAAGAAAATGAACTAAAGACTGAAAATAAAAGGGGAAAAGGGGCTTACCATGGATAAAATCATTTATGGTAGCCCCAAATTAATGAAAAAGGGTTAGGGGAGGCTAGGGTTTGAGAGAGAGAAAGAGAGAGGTTATGAGACTATTTCACACAATTCATTCAGGACTTCCTTAATTAAGTTTTAACAATTTAACTGATAAAAGGAAATTCATGAATATTTTTATCTTATGAATAATATCTAACAAATTCAATAAGCCTTTTTGTCATTAAAATCCATGTAATAGAAAAAGTGACGGTTGATGATATAGTTATACTACAAAAGTAGGAATGAAAATGGCTTTGCTCAATTGCTTAAGATAATAATGGAGTTCCATTTAGCAGAGCGTAATATTGCCAGACGTGCAGGCAAGTAAATGTTACTCCTCAATGAAATCTTCGACGTGGTCCATGTCCTACACATCATAATTTATTTCTTATGTTTCTGTAAGCGAATATATTGAAGAAAGAAACACATAAATTTTCCTTGTAACTGGACTCACGGGATTCTCCACTTACAGCTTTAGATTGAATTAGAATTGGTTTATATCTGTGAAGACTGAAGATCAATCTCATTTATTTATTCACTATAGTTTTTCTTATCTTCTCAAAACAGTGACACGTTTACAAAAGCAGACTCTCCTTCTATGTGTTTTTTCCCCGTAGAATAATAGAAAAGCAAATAGAGATCATACAATAATACAAAGAGGTCAAGTCATCATTCCAAAGGCTTAGGTCAAAAAGTTTTGGGCAATTAAGTAAAGCATGTGAAAGTAAATATACCATACTTGTTATTATATTGTTTTGACACGATAATCGATGGAGAAAAATAGTACAAATTATTACGTGTTCTCTTGAGCACCTAAAATTCAATCTGACTTGTGTAGACCCGGTTCACGTTAACATTAGTGTGCACCAGGCAAAACAACATATCATTACTGAACAATCCACTATATTATGCGAAAATCCACTATATTATGTAGAAATCCACTATATCATTCAGACCCACACTATATCATGCAGAAACTCACTATATTATTCGACACACTTACTATATCATTCAAACACACATACACTATATCATAAGTACGAAACTCACTATATCATTCGACACACACTATATCATACATAAACTCACTATATCATTCAGAAACACACTATATCATGCAGAAACTCACTATATCATTCAAACACACACTATATCAAGCAGAAACTCACTATATCATTCAAACACACACTATATCATGGAGAAACTAAATCATTCCATATGTTAGAATATGTGTCATGACATATACTACGCAACTTAGATCTTCCTGTATGTTAAAATATTTTAATTAATTCCTCTATTATATTGCATATAATTTCACATTATGTTTTTCGTTAATAAAATATACTATATTGTATATAAGTTCACTATATCTCTATAGAATTCACTATATGAAGTTAATATCTTACCAACCCGGTGTACACTAAGTTAGTGTGCACCGGGTCCATTTGAGTTTTTTTACCTAAAATTAACTATGTGCTTCCAAATATATTTTTGTGCATATTTGTCACATATTTTGCTCACATGAGTAAAATATAAAATGTGTAAAAAATGTAAGATGGAGCATTTAGTTCTTGGTGCTCTCGGAATTTCAGGAGCATTATAGAGCCTTTGAGGTAATAGTTTATGGAGCTTATATGTTAGGAAAAATTGATAGGAACAGTTCCAACTATGGGCGTTCCGCCATTTTCGGTCCCAACTAAAGATTATTTTTGAGCGGCCCCAACTATGCATCATTTTTGCCGAAATTGGTCCCAGGTGACTGATTACCTATTAAACAGGTTAAAAAACTCTGAATTCCTTCTTCTTTTTCTCTCTCCTATGTGCTTCCACCCCACCCCCACCCCACCCTAGCCCCCCACCCCACCCCAACCCCCCACCCTCCCCCTCTCCTCCACCCCAACCCCTTCCCCTCTCCCATCCGCCGCATCCCCCTGCCAGCCCATCCCCCTCCCCCTCCCATCCGCCGCATCCCCCTTCCCCTTACCAGTATCATGAACGAAAAAGAGGAGCTCCGACAAGCTGAAGTAACCCTCACCCATCCCTTTTCGAATTACCCCCTCCCATGCTCCGGGTCTCTCTTTCTCGTCCTTGCGCCTCTCTGTCTTCTTCTCTACACCTGCAGAATTTCGAAAACCATGGTTTTAAATCTCTCGCTTGAGCCGCGAAAATTCGAGGAGGGAAGGGGGGCCGGGAAATTCGTGGAAGGGGGGCTGCAGGATGTCGGCTGCGGGGTTGGGGGAGACGGGGGCTGGGGGGGAGGGGAGAGGGGGGGGGGTAGGCGACTCGAAGGGGAGGGGTGGGGGCTGGGAAATCGACGGGGGAGGGGGTGGGGGTCGGGGAAATCGACGAGGACGGGGTGGGGATGGGGCCGGGGGGGGGGTGAGGGCTGCGATGGTGGAGTGGAGGGGAGGGGGGGAGGGGGGGGGTGGTGGATTCTGCAGTGGAGAGAGAAACTGTTGGTGGTGTTGGGTGGTGGGGTGTGTGTTGAGTGGTGGCCGGGTAATGTGTTGGGTGGTGGTGAAAAAAAAAAGAAAAAAAAAGAAAAAAAGAATTTTACCTGTTGTAGCAGGTCATTGACCTGCTGGGACCAATTTTGGCAAAAATGATGCATAGTTGAGACCGCTCAAAAATAATCTTTAGTTGGGACCGAAAATGGCGGAACGCCCATAATTGGGACTGTTCCTATCAATTTTTCCTATATGTTAAGTAATTAATTTACTTGATGCTTATGAATGTGCAAGGTGCAAGAGGGCGGATGGGCATCGAAAAGATTCATGTTGCAAGGCATAGAGGGCCAGAGGGGTAGGTCATAAGCGTCTATACCGTAAAATCGATTTTATTATGTGGTGTCGGACACATCTTTTGGTAACTGTTACTCAGATTGGTACAAGATATTCTTGCATTTGGTATCCAAAAATTAGGTCCTTTTTCAAATGTAACCATTTATAAAAAGTTTGGATACTAATAAAAGTTTTTTTTTTAAAAAAAACCTTATATTTTTGTTCCCATATGAGAACGAACGAACATCAGCGAAATATAAGCCAAATGGTACTAGAGTAACTAATTATCCGTTCGATGAAAGAAACAATACTAGTACGCAGGGAAGCCAAGAAACAAATATAGTACTTTATTAAACCAATTGAGACTATCTCCAAATATGATCCAAAATCTGAACCACTCCATGAAAGCTACCAAAGTTAGAACTCACAAGATCAACTCTAACCCCTAACCTTTCAGCCCCAGAAGCCGTAACAGGGCCATGGGCCGCAACAAGAAGCCTAGGCCATATTTTCCTCATCTCCTGCCAATCCAGCCCATACTCCTTTAAACTCTTCAACAAACCCTCGACCTCAGCCGTACTCGTAAAAACAAGGCCATCCAAATTCTGGACATTGAGCAACTTCTCAGCACAGTGAGGGCCAGCCCACCTGGTCTCATACGCGTCAACACGAACCGCAACCCAGCCCATGGAGGCCAATTCCCTAAGAAAGTCCGGTACAACAGGAGGCTCATGAAGGCCCAAAACGAGGGGAACGGGGCAGAGGACTTGACGGCCCAGGCCAGGACCTAGTGATTGAACGAGTCCACTCGGGGTGGGGTTAGATGGGAGAACGATCTTGACTCGGTCCGAGTTGAGGGATAACATGGAAATGAATTGAGGGGTGAGGAGGTCAGCATCTTTACCAAGGGCGGCGAGAGTAAGTTGTTGGTCGGAGAGAGGAGGAGATTGGGAAAGAGCGGAGAAGAAGGCGGAGATGCCGGAGCGAGAGGTGAATGCGATGGCGGAGAATTGGTGGAGGTGGGAGATGATGTGGTGGAGGGGAGATGATGTGGTGGCGGAAGTGATGATGGTTGGACAGGATAGGGGAATGAAATTGTGGCGTTCAAGGAGGAGAGAGAGTCTACTTGAGTAGTTCTTTTCTGGGGTCGTGAACGCCACCGTGCGCCTTGGTGATAGGGAGTTTAAGCTCATATGCATCGTCATTTATTCTTTTCAAAATCTATACTAGGAAATGGAGTGAGTTGAGTCTGTTCAGTGTTGAGGACTTGAGGTTGGTTAATTCAAAAAAAACAAAAAAAAAAAAACAATGTATTGCATAACTGTGCTGATCATAAATGGTAACCCTGAAATACAATATATTATGCATAATACACTAGTTATCATATTGAGATACTTCCTCCGTTTCAAATTAGTTGTGACACTTTTTAAATCACGGACTACTAGACAATTTTTGGAGAAGAGAGAGATAGAGAAAGAAAACAAAAGGGTCCCATGTGATAGGAGAGAGATAAAAAGAAGTTATTACCCAAAATGGAAAGTGTAACAACTAATTTGAAACTTACTAAAATGGAAAGTGTCACAACTAAATTGGAACGGAGGAAGTAAAACAATTGTTTAAAAAATCCCCTAAAATATCGGTGCTAGGACAATGTGACTAAAATCAACAACGAAATTCAAATTATTGGACCTTCTAAGAATAGAATTGACCAAGATCATCTCTATCTCTTTATTTCGAAATTGTTTTCTCAAATTGATGTCGCAAACTCTCCAAGGCAGCTTGTAGCTTTTCTGATATGCTGGAATAGAGACATTTCTGAGCTGCTTCGTCTAACCCATAAGGTGAGATGCTGGGCCATCCAAGCCTAGGTGAAGATTTATCACCAGATTCCAATAATGCCATCTCCCTCAATCTCGGAAGGTCAAATTTTATTGGCTCACCAACGATAATCTTAACATGTTTGTTGATTAGTGGTAATGGTGGTCTCCTACCAAATAGGTAATCCTCTGGCATGACCTGAAGGAGGACAGAATTGCATATTCACTACATACAACAAAAGATACCGAGAATGATTCTTTTTAAAGAGTATTATAGCTGACCTCTTTTACCTTATGGAAACCATGGTGGAAGATTGGTAAAATTATTGGAGTCACCGGGGCACGGACAATTAGACTAGCAGTTCCCCATTTTAATCTTCTTATTGGACCATCCTGTTGAGACACTTTTCCTTCAGGAAATGTGTGCAGCTGTTCAGGGAAGAACAGGAAAGTTTATCAATCTAAAAGCAAACATTGACTAGTAGTATTCCATTGCAGGAAAGTGCTAACAGACTCATGAAAGCATTACTCCAGGAATTAGATAACAACGCATCAGTAATTTATAGACCAAAATTGTGTAAGACCAAGATCCAACACTCCTCAAGGTAATATACTTCAGTTAGGAAATGAAGTGCATATTGTGTCATAACATGGAGAAAACTAAACTATAATTACTGGTCAAAGTATTCATGAAAAAAAAAGAAGAGAAAAAAATGCAAGAAGGTTGCGAGAAATCAAGATTTTACCCATTCTCCGTCACTTAAGCGCTCAAGAGCTTCATTCATGTGTTCCTGATAAATTCCGCCACCTCTATCTATAGGTATGCATTTCCCTGTGCAATATACTCGTTCAGAAGAGAGCCGAACTCAAACGCACTTCATGCATGCCAATCCGCAAAAGCTAAAGAAAATTTTAGACAGTCACAAACATTATCCAATTGTAACAATAAAAGATTGCAATATGATGTAAATGCTATGTCACTGGAACAAAAATACAACAAGCATTTGACTCTGTAAAGAGAAATGTTTAAATGATACTAATTTAGTATCTTCCAGATATCAATAACCAGGATTAGCCAAGAGAATCAAACACAATATCATCTCATTGTGTTATCAAATTTTTTAACACAAATTCCTCTTTGATATCCACTTGTTTTCCAAAGATACAAGAATAAACTAGTTAGAACAAGCCTACATCATCCAATCTCCGAGGAAGTAGGCTGTGACAGCTCTTAGACTTGTCGATAAATTAGATCTCACCTTACAGAGCAGGCCAAATTTATGGGAATCTATTGAATCAGAAATTTAAGACAAAAACTATATCAAGTCAGAAGCTTCGGCACAATAGTGACAGGGTTTTAGAGCATACAATCATAAAAGAGTACATCCTAAAATATAGATCAACATTAGCCAGGTAATTTCCCTGTAACCCATCCAACCCTCATTTGGCATATCATCAGTGTCTTGCCTCTTCTTAAGCCATCTATCCTCATCCCCATGGACCACTTTCCAGGTGCATTGGGGACAATTCATTTCAAGTATCCAAACATCTAGATGAGTTACGAACTGAAGAGGGTACCTAAAGTTTATAGAGGACATGGGCTATATAAATAACGGGAATTAATAGCACCACTATGGTTACCCCCGGGAACTTCTTCTAATTTGCAAAGGAAGATCTGCCAGTCATTCACTATTATTAAAGCGTTCTTCACAAAACACCATTCCAAGAGCTTAGAATCTCCTATTGCCAGGCATTCATAGCTTCAAAACCTCCACCGAAAAAGAAACACAATAATCCTACAGTAACAAACTTTTCATTTGTCCTCTTCAAAAGCTAACCAGTTCTATGACAATATCTGAACTATTGGTAAAGCATATGCATTACTTTCAACTACAACTGTGCAGTGCCATATTAAATCTTCTCCAACAGGGTTACTTGAAACAAACAGCGTTACCAAGTGAATCAGGCATTAGAAATAATCAGAAACATGATAAAATAAAACAGAGATGGATAAGACAGCAATACACTCATCAAATGCATAATAAGAAGACAGATGCAAACCATAAACAGCTATATACCAAGTCGAAAACAATAAGACAGCAATGTATTTTTAAAGCATATATCTTCAGCAGCAAGTACCCATCTCGCCAATTTGGCATCTGTTATAGGGAAGCCCTTGAATCCCCACATGAGTGGATCATCTAACCTGTCAGAATATACAGTCCCATCAAATTAAGTAAAAACAATCTCTTCTAAACAAGAACAAGTTATTTGAACTTGAAGTAATTAAATAACAGACTGTTATTACACTATTTCAGTTTCCCCATTTAATCTCCAATTGTATTTCTGTCCTTCCTTCAAGGGTGTGTGCATTTGCTGCCCCTTGCGGTTTAAATGGAAACTCCGTTATTAATCATCTACTCTAAGTTCGGTGTGTATGCAAATATCATATTTCCATGGAAACTTCTAGAACACACATTACACATAAGAATGTTTGGAACAAGTCAAGGAAGAGCAGCAACTTCCTGAGTTAGAACACTACATCAAGACAAGAAGAATTGAAGTTGCTAAGAGGGAATTTCACAGTGAGAGAAGTCCGATGTATGAAACCCCCCATTACTTAACTGAAATTGGTGCTTAAGGTAATATTCCAAGTTCCCTAATATTGAGTCAGTTCAAGAACCTGTTTCTATAGTTTTTAGTATTTGAGTCTGTACTTAGTGGACTTGGGGTAAAGGTTTACTTGTGTAGTGCTAAGCCTCAGAGTCAAGAGACAAGACTGAAGACTCTTGTCAAGTCCGAGAGGAACAATAGTTAAGAGAGTCGAATCGAAATCCCTTGTAGTCGAGGTTTTTACTTCCTATTGGACCTGTGAAAGTTTTCTCCTAAAAAAGTAACTAAAATTCATCCCCACTCATCTCATGTAGCATTTTCATCTACAACAACAATGTTCTAACAATAAGAGAAAAACAGCTTACATTTTAAAAAAACCAGACTGATAGACTAAAGCTTCAAAGTACATTGAACAACACTTACAAAAACCTCAATTATTCTGTTTTCAAGATTTCATTTAGCTCCTCGTTAGTTAAAAATTAAGTCATTAACTAAAATCTGGGTTCCGTCTTTTTTTTCTTTAATGTTGCAACAAGTTCAACGACAGCAATTAAAAAATGAAAATGAATTATGTAGGAGAGAAAGAGAGAGACGGACGTGGACATGTGGTTGCTGAAGGTGAGGAGGGGAACGCCAGGAGGGCGAGATCGAACAAGTCGAAGGAGGGTTTCGGCGTTGTCAACGGTGGTGGTGTTGAGCAACGTTGTCAACGCCTTCGCAAAAGTTCCGACTGCGGTGATAATGACCTTCCGTGGAATACCCGACATGTGCCCTGCACGCGCCGCCCACTCCATCGTCCTTTCCTTCCCCATCCTCTCTCCTCGCCCTTTTTTTTTCTTTTTGTATTTTGTAGGGGAGGAGTGGCCGCCTAAACCCGTCTGGCCGTCTATCAAACCTATGTGTAGAGCGTAAGGGTCTGTTATCCCCAACTTATTTTTAGTTCAGTTAATTTAGTTCAGTTCCAATTAGTTTTAGTTTATTTTTAATTTATTTCTCTGATAATAAAATAATGATAATTATTATTACAATTACGATTATTATATTATTATTACAATTATTATTATTATATTATTATTACAATTACTATTATTATAATATTATTACAATTAATATTATTATTGCATATTATCAACAATTAATGTTTATTATATTATATTAATATTGTTATTACTATTATTTATTTATTAATTTGTATTTATTAATTAATGATAGCTATATTGTTATCATTACTATTAGTTATAATTCAGTTTAGTTCAGTTGCAAACAGTTCAGTTCAGTTGTTTTATGCCAAAGAGAACAAGCCCTAAGTTCCATTGTTCAGCCAAAAAAAAAAATCAATTACTATAAAAAGGGGTAATTACATTTGAGTTAAGATAATGTTAATGAAAAAGGTTAAATTTATTTTATTATTTAACACTATAGGCAAAAAATTGAACATTACAAAGTCACGTGCAAATATGGTTGTAGGATTAAGAATTACTGATTTTTATTAAAATAAAGGGAAAAGGAGGAATTTTCCTCTCGAAGTCAACTTGGTAACTTCTCACACTTCTTTTCTTCCTCTTCTATGGCAAACATGCCAAACCTTCTTCAGCTTTCTATCTGCCCCAAGCTATCAACCCACACCCACACTCCTTCTAAGTCAACAATGCAGAGTTTTACCCCCCCCCCCAATCACCCTTCTTCTCTCTTCTGATCATGTTCCCTCAATCTAGATATATATAACCATGATAATCACTCACAAAAATCACAACAAAAACAAACAAAGAACTTCTCTTTTCTCTCAGCAACCACCACACCACCACCTTCGAATCACGACACCGTCAAGCATCACATCCACCACTCACTTATTTACGCACAAACTCGCCGGAAATCTTCATAATTTCGCCGGGAAACGTATTCAAAGCAAACCCCAAAAATATTTCCCCTGTTTTCCTCTACCTTCTATCTCCTCTGTTTCGACCCCTCTGCCGCCCCCACCACGGTCTTCTGACCACCCAGTAAACCACCGCATCACCACGTCCCAGCCTCCCGTGTCATTCCCCGACCACTCCCCGTGTCCCAAAACTGCAGCCACCGCCGGAATCCTGCCGCTGCAGCTTGCGGCCCTGCTTCCTTTCTCTCATTCTCTTTCTCTCTTGCGCTACCAACCTGCGCCACCAGCCTGCTCTAAGCTTCGCAGCCGCACCGCTGTTGGCTGGATCCCCCAACCCCAGCCTTGCTGCACTTGTCGTCCCTGCTCTAAGTAGCAGAAGTATACCACGTTTTCATAGTTCTAAATTTCTGATCTGTATCCGATCCGATATAACTGAAAAACTTAAAATATCGGATCAGATCAACCGGACTGGATATTTATGCACACTCCTAATCGTCTCCCCCTATGCCTACCATAGGCGCACCACCCTCAGCACCAATGCCTACAGTAGGCGCACCATCATGGCCATTTACGCCAAGCCTAGGCACCCCATCACCACCCCCGGTGACAGGTGCGTTGCCTGCAGCCACGCAGGGATGTCGTTCAACCCCCATGGGAACCCCTACGACAGGCATTTGCATCTCCTCATCACAAGTGTCAACCATGTCCACCCCTCTACCCAATTCTGTTGAATCCGGAACGAGTTCAAAGGGACTAAAAGGAAACTTATGCTCCAGGGACCAGGAACTTAACATCACGAGAAACAAAATATTCTTTGGTGTCCAAGTCATACAGTTTCCATCCTTTTTAAGTGAAGGAATAGCCAACAAACACACATTTTTGACTTCTACTAGCAAACTTATCACCTTTATGATTTAAATTGTAGGCATAGCACAAACACCCAAAATTTTTTATGTCTGTCATAGCTGGAGGTTTTCCATACAAGCACTCATATGAGCTTTATAATCAAGCATTACAGAAGGAGTTCTATTAATTAAATGACAAGCCGCGTGAACACAACCCCCCTAAAATCTAAGAGGTAAATTTGCTTGAAAACGCAGTGCATGGGAAACATTCAAAATATGTTGATGTTTCCTTTCGACCCTACCATTCTGTTGTGGGTTTTTAACACAAGAAGTCATAAATATGATGCCTTGTTTCACAAAATATGGGCGTAAACAATTAAACGTCGTACCATTGTCACTTCTCACACGTTTAATTGTCTGATTAATTTGTCGATCTAGAATGCCACAAAAAGTAGGAGCATAATTTCAACCTCTAATTTATCATATAATAAATAAAGCCAAACAGTGCAGGAAAAATCATTTACTATTGTTAAAATATAGGAAGCGCCACAAGCAGATTTAGTTCGATATGGCCCTCATAAATCACAATGAATTAACAAAAAAATCCTACTAGCTCTACTATCACTCCTAGGATAACTAGTTCTAGGTTGATGGGCGCGAAAACAGATATCACACCCATCTTTATTGCAACCACTAATATTAGATGGACTCACACAAGGCAACTGCCGCAGAACTTTCTTCGAAGGATGACCCAAACACTTATGCCATATATTCGTCGATGCCATGCCATCAACAACCATGATCCTCACCGTGGGAACACCTCGGAAAAAGAAAAGTCCATCATGTCGTTCACCCACTTCAATCAACACAATGTTTTAGTGAATTGGACAATACAATTAGCAGAATCTAATAATCGAGGAACCGAAATCAAGTTACAATCAAATGTGGGGACAAATAACACATTCACAAGTTTCAAATTTCTAAGAAGTAAACATCTCCCTCGTAGGTAGCTGCAGCAGTACTACCATCATGCAAACCCAAAGGACAATTAGTAATTTTCCGTGCATCATGCAAAAAATCGAACGTGCCTGTGAGGCTGTGACATGATGTGTGTCTCCCGTATCAAAAATCCAACTAGACTTACCAATCAAGCGGTAAAATCTAGTGAAGTCTGCCATTGTTTTGGAGTAATACCGGCAAGACCGACACTTGCATCATCTTTAGGTGGCGCGGTGGATGATGAAGCCACTGCACTGGACCCTGCAGTAGTCTTATTGGCTTGAGCAGTAGGCGCAACAGCACACGACCCCCGACCACGCCCTCCACGTCCCCGACGCGAGGCGCACCCTCCACGATTGTCGCACGGGAGATTTCCCTACCATTCAGGGTAACCGATTAATTGCAAGCAGCCACTGACCTCATGTCCTTCCCGATCTCAATGGGTGCAAAGCTGGGGTTGGTCAAAGTTTCGTTCTTTACCACGAGCATCAGCCTTAATGTCTAACACCTCACCAGGCGCCGGCAGATTCGAGGCCTGAGGACCTCGGAGTCGTTCTTCTTGGGCGACAGAATGATACGCACTAGTGACAGTCGACAAAGAGTCTTGAGCAAGGAGATGCGAGCGGACCGGGTCGTACGCATCATCAAGCCCGAACAGAAAACGATTGAGGTGGTCGTGCTCCCGTAGGTGTAATCCCCCATAATTTTAAAGGATTTTATAAATATATTTTATCATTTATATATTTATATTTTAGTTCAAATGATTTTTATTATTAAAGTAGGTTGACTATTTTTGAAAGTCAAATGAAATTATTTTAAGGATTTAAGGAAATTGAAAATATTTTAATTAATCATGCTTTGAAAAAAGGTTTGAAATATGAATTTGATTTAGAAAAGAAGTCTAATGGACTTGAGGAACCCAAATTCTAAGTAGATTAGGAAAGAGGAGTTATATTGATACTAGGAGTCCTCATTCATCAATCCTAGTTATCATCGAATCCTATTTAAACTTAAATTCCTTTTTCCTAAGCCCAAAAGGAAACCCTAACTATAAATACCCTAAGCCCAATTATTTTACCCTACACAAATTATTTTTCTTCACTTATTCTCTCAAAATTTCGGCTCTCTCTCTCTCTCCTCTTCCACGTAATTTTTGTTTCTTTTTCCTCTCAAGCTTTTGTTTCTTCTTCTTCAAGTAACGCTTTCTTCTTCGCTAAGAAACGTTACCGCCGCCGCCGTTGACCACCGTGGACCGCTGCTGCTGCCACCAAGACCCTTCCTTGGCCGGCGCATCCTCCCTTTCATCTTGAGTTGGTTTAACTCTTTCCTTTTCCTCAAGTTTTCCATTAAAGACTATGTTTTTATGCTTTATTTTAATGTTAATCATGATTATCAATGTTAATTTACTGTTTTAATGAATAATCTTGATTCATATATATATTATATAATAAGCATAAAAATTCAGATTTGTTTATTATTGTTAGATTTAAGTTTTAATAATTAAAGCATGGATTTTTAGGGTGTTAATGATTAGAAAACCATAGTAGCATATTAAATACTATGAGATTAATTTAATTTATGATTTTAAACATGTTTAAGAGGGTTTAAAGAAGGTTTTATGATTTTATAAGTTGCTGGAATTTCAGAAAGCATTTTATTTAGGGAATTTTAAGAATTTTAATTACTAGTATGGTAGTACTATGCTAGGAATTAAAAGTAATGGAAGTTTTGATAGTAAAATCAACTTTTGAATATGTTTAAAGGGGGTTTTAAATATTTTTAAGTTGCTGTCTTTTTATTTAAGAGTATTGATTTTAGTTATATTTGAATTCTAGGCGGAGAATATTCCGTAGGAGATTTCTAAAGGGGCTAAAGTGGCCAGTCAACTAGTTTACACAAGGTACGTACATACCTATGTGATGATTGAGATAGCATCATGATTTTATAAAGGAGAATTATATAGTATCATGTATAGGAACTATGTTGAGTTCGTGTATGATATTTATTATGATGGATTTTGCATGTTTTATGCACATGTGCAAACATGTTGATTATAATATTTGATTATGAGTAGAATATCATGTTTGTATGGAATATTGATGCGAGCATGTTAATTGGATTGGGAACTTTATTTATTAATTCACATGGGGGAATTAATATATTTATTAGTATTGGATCATGTTTGATCGTTGAACCCTTTTTGTATTTCACTACTTTATGAGGACCGTGGGCCTTATTTGGTAAGTTGACAAGTTATGCCTTTGAAAGGTAAGATTGATTGTTGGCTAGGTTCAACAAAGTAAGAAAGGTTGGAATTAAAGAAAGTAATCTTGGATTGTAAGTTGTGTGATCACTTATTTAATCCTAAGATAAAAGAAGTTTAATTGTGAATGTTGAATTATATTATGTGTTGCTTGTATGTGTGTCATAACAAGTAATAAATTGTAAATCACGTAAAGTGTAACTTGGATAGTAATAAACTTTAGACTTGTGCACGTCTGAAGTTGGACAATCAGGAGTTGGGGTACATGGTGAGCGAGCCATGGCTTTTTCTGGGAATTGGATTGATCACCATTCCTCTTTTCATTTAAAGGTTCCTCGATATCGTAGGTCATTATGGAATACGGAGTCGCGCCCGTATTTCGTCTTCCTAGGTGAAGACTGGTTTTTAGTTAGACAACTCGGTCCAATAACTATTCCATTTATATATAATAAAAGTTGATTAAAGTTTAGTTCAGTAGAAGTTATCTGCAGAATGTTATATTGTTGTATTATTATTTAACTCTGTTATTATTCCTTAGTATCATGATTAGGATTGTTTTATGTATTGATATGTAGTACTCAGCCTTGCTGATTACGTGCTTTGTTGTGTGTGTTGATCATGGCTTTGCCTTATTGATCCTGTGATGACCCAATTTTGGTGAGCAGATTCTCTAAAGCATTGACATTTACAGGTTAGCAGATGTAGCATCATTGGGAATCTGGGAATGGAGAGCTTGTGTAAATTTAGTTTTGTTATCTTGTTCTGCATTAGTTAGATAATGTTATTATTAAGTTGGTTGATAGACTTTCATAAAGTGGTTTGTTTTTGAAGTACTTAATTTATTATTTACAAAGTTTAGTTTGATGTTTTCCGCTGCAAAATTCTGAATAAGCCGATACGTTATCACACGGGCGATAATACTTGGGTAATTCTCTAAGTTTTGTGTTATAAAGGTATTTCTGGAAAGAGAGAATTATCGGGGTGTTACAAAGTGGTATCTGGGAGCTTTAGGTTATTTTCAAAATTTTTAGGCGCCTAATTAACTTACTAGTTATTTGAATAAACTCTTAGAGTTGCTCCTACTTATTTGTTATAGGAATATATATATATATTTATATTTTTTAAAGAGGACCGAAATTTTTTTTATATAGGGTCCGAAATTTTTTTAAGGGGCCGAATATTTTTTTTTTTAGAATTGAATTTCGAAGTTATTTTTTTTTTAGGTAGCTGAATTTTTTTTTTTTTATCGAATTTTTTTTAATATGTTCGAGTTTTTTTTATGGTGAAATATTTTATTTTTAGACACTTAATTTTATTATTTTATAAAAGTGTCTGCATTATTTTTCTTCATGGCTTTGAAGTTTTACTTGTAATATTGTGAGAATGGGTAGCATAGGAAGGGCATATAGGATAGCAATATTATATGTCTGCATTGAATAGTTAGTTCAGTATGTTAATATTTTTCTTCCCTGCTAACTATTCATGATTATTTTTCTTCCCTGCAACTGTTTATATATTTCTTCCCCTGCTGATTGTTATATTTTGTGCCTATGATGTTGATGGTATATTTTATTGTTATTGTTGGGAATTACGTACGGGGAGAGTACTAAAAAAATGTTATTGAATATATTTATTTGTTGTAGATCATTAATCATGTGCGCGTGATTAGGAAGCTATTATAACCCCATTGTTACGAGTGACGATGAAAGTGATGAGGACATTGCACTTATTGATAATGAATATACCGGTCTGGATTGGATTATGCGTACTTTAATGAGGAGGGATGTAACCAGTGATGATGAGCTCATTGTGGAGTTCGACCATGCTAGAGGCCAGACTAGAAAAGACATTTATCGTGCTTGGTTCAGGTTTGAAACTGATTCGGAGTCAGAGGACGAGGAGCCTCAACCTTCTAGGAGATCTAAACGACAAAGGAGATATGTCGCATATTATGATGAGGACATAGATGAGTCTGAAGATGAGATCTTCGTACCTGAGCTATACATAGAAACTGAGGACAGAAATGATAATGTGATACCTTAGGTTACTGTTTATATTTTATTTATTTATTATTCTTCTTAGCAATAGAGGAAATAATATTATAATCGATTGGTTAGTCGACCAACAAGTGATAGCATAGTTTTATTTTTTTTTACAATCATGGTTCCTTTTAGGAAGGTATAATATTATAGCAACAATTATTTCATTTAAATACCCGTTATGGAAGAATAAAAGTTATTACTTAATTATATGAGTGAGTAAAAAATTTATTCTGGGCACGTAATGGGATTATTTTTTTTATTTTCATTAGGCAATTATATTCTTGCTTGCTTGCTTCTATTTGCATGTTGATGTGAATATATTTTACATGGATGATTATGTGATCATTAGAGAACATTTCATATCGAACTTGGAACTAGTTGAGAAATTGTACGTTGATGCGATCTTTAATGATCAAATCAAATGTTGCCTTCCTAGATGGAAATGTGAGTTATCTTTGGAACCTAAAATAGAGTTATATTACTTACGGGTCCCGAAGTAGAATGGCTAACAACAACGATCTAGGCTGCTGCTATTCGCCTCTTGGCGGAGAAATTGACTCGGGGAGAGAGGCGAGCGTCCCGAGAGTGCCTAGGGATATGTTCGAAAGGCTAGCTAAGGTTAAGCCACCATACTATAAGGGGCAAGCTGACCCTACCTTCCTAGAAAACTGGATTAGGGAGTTTGAGAAACTTTTTGAGGTTGTAAACGCGCCCGAAAATCCGAGAGTGGGTCGAGTCGTGTTGTACCTTAAGGATGAGGATGATTTATGGTGGAGGGAGAATGGAGTTAGGCCGAGTGCTATAGAAGGGTTCAATTGGGAGGCTTTTGTGACTGCCTTGAGGGGGAAGTTTTACCCCTGCATTTATGAGGAAGCGAAGGCCCGGGAATTCATTAACCTTAGGATGGGTAGTATGACCATTTCGAGTATTACGAGTAAATTCATAGCACTGTCGAGGTTTGCACCTCGAGGTTGTAGCTACTGGCAGAGTTGAAGGCTCGAGAGATTTGAACAGGGGTTGGCCGATGAGATACAACCGGGATTAGGAGGTGAGACCTTTACATCCCTAGATATTGTGTATGGGAGAGCCGCACATATTTATGGACTCCGGTCGAGGCGGGATAAAAAGAATCCGGTGGTAGGTGAGAAGAGGAAGGACTTTAATGCTTTGGGGAAACCAGGGAATTTCAAGAAGAATAGGAATGGTAATGGGAATTTTCAAGGAAACAAAGAACCAGGATAACCGCAATAGGGGTCGAGCGAAAGAGTGTATCACCGCAAAAAGTGTAGCAACAACCACCCTCGGTAGAGGCGTAAGGGGGAACCAGTTATTTGTAACTACTGCCGGAAGAAGGGCCATAGGGAGTATGAGTGCTTTGCTAAGCAAAAGAAGGAGCAAAATGGCAATGGGGGTAGTAACCAAGCGAGGCCTGGATTCAACCAGCCCGGGAAATCGGGGTTCGAAGCTGCGGGGGCACGAGAACAATCAAGGAAGCTATAACAAGCCTGCCGGTGAGAACAACCGAGAACAAGGCTCCGGGAAAGCTGTTTCGTGATGAGTCGCAACGAAGGTGAACGATCTGCCGATGTAGTGTCTCGGTACTTTTTCTATTAACACCGTGCAAGTTAAAGCGTTATTTGATTCGGGCGACTTATTCTTTTGTCTCGTCGTCTCGTTATTAAAAGTCCGGAATTAATCGATTTTGAAGTGATTAATTTGCTCGTTAGTATACCTACTTGGTGAGACCATAAGGTGTACCAAGATGTTTAGAAACTTGCCTTTAAAGATAGGAGACTCGTGTTTTTCCTTCGACTTGATAGAGTTTAACCCGGGAGACCTAGATGTAATTACGGGGATGGATTGGCTAAGTTTATACAAGGCCAAGATAGATTGTGAAGTTCGAAAAGTAACTTTAAGGAACCCTTTGGGTAAGTCGACTTCTAATAGACGTTTTGGGAAATCCAAGAACTTTGGGGTCATCTCCGCAATGCAAGTGAAAAAGTTGATGAAGAAGGGGTGTGAGTTATATTTCTGTAGTGTGCAAGATGTGGGTAAAGAGGTTG
This sequence comes from Beta lomatogona, assembly GCA_947646795.1. Taxonomy (NCBI): domain Eukaryota; kingdom Viridiplantae; phylum Streptophyta; class Magnoliopsida; order Caryophyllales; family Amaranthaceae; genus Beta; species Beta lomatogona. Next base: position 221,763 of record CANSNZ010000897.1, on the reverse strand, counting down.
GGGTAAGTATTGAAGACGTTCCGATTGTGAATGAATTCATGGACGTGTTTCCGAGTGAGATCTCGGGTATGCCGCCTGTTAGAGCTGTTGAGTTCACCATTGACTTAGTTCCTGGAACTGCTCCTATATCTAAGGCACCTTATAGAATGGCACCTCCGGAAATGAGTGAGTTGAAGGCGCAGATTGCAAGAATTGTTCGATAAGGGTTATATTAGACCTAGTGCATCACCTTGGGGAGCTCCTGTGTTATTTGTCAAGAAGAAAGATGGGAGTATGAGGTTGTGTATTGATTATAGGGAATTAAATAACGTAACCATCAAGAATAAGTACCCTTTGCCTAGAATCGACGACCTATTTGACCAATTAAATGGAGCGAGCGTGTTCTCGAAAATTGATTTGCGTTCGGGGTATCACCAGTTGAGAGTAGCCGGCAAGGATATACCTAAGACTGCATTTAGGACTCGTTACGGTCATTATGAGTTCACTGTAATGCCTTTTGGGTTAACCAATGCACCTGCCATATTTATGGACTTAATGAATAGGATTTTCCATGAGTTCTTAGATAAATTTGTGGTCGTATTCATTGATGATATCCTGATCTATTCGAGGAACGAGAAGGAGCATGATGAGCATTTGAGGATCATATTGGAGACGCTTAGGAAGAATCAATTGTATGCCAAGTTCTCTAAGTGTGAGTTTCGTTTGGAGAAGGTAGCATTTTTGGGTCACTATGTGTCTAAGGAAGGAGTCTCTGTAGATCCTGCTAAGATTCAAGCTGTGAGTGAGTGGCCAACTCCGAAGAATGTGTCTGATATCCGAAGTTTCTTAGGTCTAGCTGGTTATTATAGAAGATTTGTGAGGGATTTCTCGAAGATAGCAAGACCTATGACCAATTTGATGAAAAAAGAGTCAAAATTCGAGTGGAGTGAGAAGTGCGAGGAAGCCTTTCAGATTTTGAAGGATCGTTTAACCTCCGCGCCTGTTTTGACCCTACCTGATGGGAATGAGGGATTTGAGGTATATAGTGATGCTTCGAAGAATGGTTTGGGATGTGTGTTACAACAGAATGGGAAGGTGATTGCGTATGTGTCGCGTCAGTTGAAACCTTATGAGGCTAATTACCCTACCCATGATCTAGAGTTAGCTGCCATTGTCTTCGCTTTGAAGATTTGGAGACACTACTTGTATGGGGTGACTTACAGGATATTCACAGACCATAAGAGCTTGAAGTACATCTTTACCCAGAAAGACCTTAATATGAGGCAGAGGAGATGGCTAGAGTTGATAAAGGATTATGATTTAGACATCCAATACCATGAGGGGAAAGCAAATGTAGTCGGCGATGCACCGAGTAGGAAGTCGAGTCATAGCATGAACGCCTTGATAGTTCCTCGAGGAGTTGTGTCGAGATATGCAAAGTCTTAGCCTAGAAATTTTAAATCCTGGGGAGATCGAGGCAAGATTGAGTGCTTTATCATTGGGATTGTCAATTCTAGACGAGATCAAAGAGGGTCAAGTTGGGGATGAGCACTTAGAGAAGATCAAGGAGAAGATGGGTCAGGGCAAGGAAAGTGATTTCAAGATTCATGATGATGGTAGTCTGAGGTTCAAGGGTAGGTGGTGTGTACCACAAAAGTGTGGCGAGATTAAGAGACGTCTTATGGATGAGGGTCATAATACGCCGTACTCCGTGCACCCCGGGGGTGACAAGTCTGTATAAGGACCTTAAGCGAGATCTATTGGTGGCCAAACATGAAGCGAGAGGTAGGCGAGTATGTGTCTAAGTGCCTAACCCGCCGGAAGGTGAAGATAGATCACAAGCGACCCATGGGGAAAGTTCAACCATTAGAGGTTCCGGGATGGAAGTGGGATTCCATATCGATGGATTTTGTGACTGCTTTGCCTAGAACAAGGAGTGGTAATGATACTATTTGGGTTATTGTGGACCGTCTGACAAAGTCGGCTGTTTTCATACCGATCAAGGAGACATGGAAGAAGAAGCAACTAGCCAAGTCATATGTTAAGCATGTGGTGAGACTGCATGGAGTTCCAAAGGATATCATTTCTGATCGGGACTCTAGATTCCTTTCGAAATTTTGGAAGAAGGTTCAATTAAATCTTGGGACAACATTGAAGATGAGTACAGACCTTTCACCTCGCGGCCGATGGTCGACCGAGAGGACTAACCGAGACGATGGAGGATATGTTGAGAGCGTGTGCTATTGATTTTCAAGGTAGTTGGGAGGACCAATTAGACCTCGATTGAGTTTTCGTATAACAATAGTTACCATGCGAGCATTAAGATGGCACCGTTTGAGGCCTTATATGGACGGAAATGTAGAAGCCCCATTTGTTGGAATGACTTTAGCGAAAATATAGTCTTGGGGACAGAGTTTATTGAGGAGACTGTTAAGAATGTCGAGCGATTCGAGCTAGAATTCAAGGCTGCGCAAGATAGACAGAAAGAGTTATGCGAGACTTGAAGCGTCGCGAAGATGAGTTTGCTATAGGTGATAAAGTGTTCTTGAAAGTATCACCTACTAAAGGAGTCATGCGATTTGGGAAAAAGGGCAAGTTAAGTGCTAAATATGTAGGCCCATATGAGATTACGGAGCGAATTGGGAAAGTTGCCTCTGATTGGCATTGCCAATGGAGTTTGAGAAGATGCATGATGTGTTCCATATTTCTCAACTTAAGCGCTATATTCCCGATGAACGTCATGTCCTGGAGCCCGAACGAATTCAGATCGATAGTAGCCTCACATATGAGGAAAGGCCTCGTCGGGATTCTCGACGAGAAAAGTGCGTAGTACACGCAATAAGGATGTCTACATCGTGAAAGTACTTTGGTCTAACCACGAATCGAGGAGGCAACGTGGGAAGCCGAAGATGAGATGAAAAAGAAGTATCCAGATCTGTTCCTTGAGGTGAGTTACGAGGGCGTAACTCGTTTTCTTTAAGGGGGATAGAATGCGATAAATTTCGCGCTTTTTGTCTATTTTTATGAGATTTTTATGCATATGTATGCCTATGTTGAGTAATTTGCATATGTTAGTGCTAAAGAAGTAGACTCTCCGCATAAGAAAGCGTGTTCATAAGGAACACAAGTGTTTTAAGTTAGCAAAAGTGTGCACCAGTGGCAAAATTCTTCGTAAACTTTTGAAAAGTTTAGTTCAAGTTTTGAAAGATATGTGAGTTTTCGTGTCAAGTTTCGGGACGAAACTTCTTTTAAGGGGGGTAGACTGTAATCCCCCATAATTTTAAAGGATTTTATAAATATATTTTATCATTTATATATTTATATTTTAGTTCAAATGATTTTTATTATTAAAGTAGGTTGACTATTTTTGAAAGTCAAATGAAATTATTTTAAGGATTTAAGGAAATTGAAAATATTTTAATTAATCATGCTTTGAAAAAAGGTTTGAAATATGAATTTGATTTAGAAAAGAAGTCTAATGGACTTGAGAAACCCAAATTCTAAGTAGATTAGGAAAGAGGAGTTATATTGATACTAGGAGTCCTCATTCATCAATCCTAGTTATCATCGAATCCTATTTAAACTTAAATTCCTTTTTCCTAAGCCCAAAAGAAACCCTAACTATAAATACCCTAAGCCCAATTATTTTACCCTACACAAATTATTTTTCTTCACTCATTCTCTCAAAATTTCGGCTCTCTCTCTCTCTCCTCTTCCACGTAATTTTTGTTTCTTTTTCCTCTCAAGCTTTTGTTTCTTCTTCTTCAAGTAACGCTTTCTTCTTCGCTAAGAAACGTCACCGCCGCTGCCGTTGACCACCGTGGACCGCTGCTGCTGTCACCAAGACCCTTCCTTGGCCGGCGCATCCTCCCTTTCATCTTGAGTTGGTTTAACTCTTTCCTTTTCCTCAAGTTTTCCATTAAAGACTATGTTTTTATGCTTTATTTTAATGTTAATCATGATTATCAATGTTAATTTACTGTTTTAATGAATAATCTTGATTCATATATATATTATATTATAAGCATAAAAATTCAGATTTGTTTATTATTGTTAGATTTAAGTTTTAATAATTAAAGCATGGATTTTTAGGGTGTTAATGATTAGAAAACCATAGTAGAATATTAAATACTATGAGATTAATTTAATTTATGATTTTAAACATGTTTAAGAGGGTTTAAAGAAGGTTTTATGATTTTATAAGTTGCTGGAATTTCAGAAAGCATTTTATTTAGGGAATTTTAAGAATTTTAATTACTAGTATGGTAGTACTATGCTAGGAATTAAAAGTAATGGAAGTTTTGATAGTAAAATCAACTTTTGAATATGTTTAAAGGGGGTTTTAAATATTTTTAAGTTGCTGTCTTTTTATTTAAGAGTATTGATTTTAGTTATATTTGAATTCTAGGCGGAGAATATTCCGTAGGAGATTTCTAAAGGGGCTAAAGTGGCCAGTCAACTAGTTTACACAAGGTACGTACATACCTATGTGATGATTGAGATAGCATCATGATTTTATAAAGGAGAATTATATAGTATCATGTATAGGAACTATGTTGAGTTCGTGTATGATATTTATTATGATGGATTTTGCATGTTTTATGCCTGTGTGCAAACATGTTGATTATAATATTTGATTATGAGTAGAATATCATGTTTGTATGGAATATTGATGCGAGCATGTTAATTGGATTGGGAACTTTATTTATTAATTCACATGGGGGAATTAATATATTTATTAGTATTGGATCATGTTTGATCGTTGTTCCCTTTTTGTATTTCACTACTTTATGAGGACCGTGGGCCTTATTTGGTAAGTTGACAAGTTATGCCTTTGAAAGGTAAGATTGATTGTTGGCTAGGTTCAACAAAGTAAGAAAGGTTGGAATTAAAGAAAGTAATCTTGGATTGTAAGTTGTGTGATCACTTATTTAATCCTAAGATAAAAGAAGTTTAATTGTGAATGTTGAATTATATTATGTGTTGCTTGTATGTGTGTCATAACAAGTAATAAATTGTAAATCACGTAAAGTGTAACTTGGATAGTAATAAACTTTAGACTTGTGCACGTCCGAAGTTGGACAATCGGGGAGTTGGGGTACATGGTGAGCGAGCCATGGCTTTTTCTGGGAATTGGATTGATCACCATTCCTCTTTTTATTTAAAGGTTCCTCGATATCGTAGGTCATTATGGAATACGGAGTCGCGCCCGTATTTCGTCTTCCTAGGTGAAGACTGGTTTTTAGTTAGACAACTCGGTCCAATAACTATTCCATTTAATATAATAAAAGTTGATTAAAGTTTAGTTCAGTAGAAGTTATCTGCAGAATGTTATATTGTTGTATTATTATTTAACTCTGTTATTATTCCTTAGTATCATGATTAGGATTGTTTTATGTATTGATATGTAGTACTCAGCCTTGCTGATTACGTGCTTTGTTGTGTGTGTTGATCATGGCTTTGCCTTATTGATCCTGTGATGACCCAATTTTGGTGAGCAGATTCTCTAAAGCATTGACATTTACAGGTTCGCAGATGTAGCATCATTGGGAATCTGGGAATGGAGAGCTTGTGTAAATTTAGTTTTGTTATCTTGTTCTGCATTAGTCAGATAATGTTATTTTTAAGTTGGTTGATAGACTTTCATAAAGTGGTTTGTTTTTGAAGTACTTAATTTATTATTTACAAAGTTTAGTTTGATGTTTTCCGCTGCAAAATTCTGAATAAGCCGATACGTTATCACACGGGCGATAATACTTGGGTAATTCTCTAAGTTTTGTGTTATAAAGGTATTTCTGGAAAGAGAGAATCATCGGGGTGTTACAGTAGGTGTTTAAGAAAGTAGGTGACTTGACACCCAGCGCCCCTTGTCGCACATGATGCTGAACTCATCCGAAGCATGGTCATCCCATAGTCGAGGGAGACGACTGAAGTAGGAAGCAAGGGATTCACTCGATTGTTGTTTACAGTCACTGATCTGAGATTTCAGATGACAAATTCTCGTGCCATTAGAGACACAAAACCGTTCCGTAAGGTGCTTCCATAACTCATGAGCATCCTCAAAGATTGAGACTGTTGAACGAAGATCATGGGAAATCGTGCTCAAAAGCCACCAAACAAGCATGGAGTGGATAGTGCTCCAATCAGCAAGACATTCCGCAGTGATAGGTTTCGGTATTGTTCCAACAAGATATCCAAGTTTACGCTTCGCGTTCAAGGACATACGAATCGCGTGCGACCATTCATCAAAGTTGTCTTCTTTCAACTGTATTGGGGTAATAAGATTTCGGGATTGTCATTAGATCCCAAGAAGTAAATCGGTCAGGTTTCGGAGTGTTTGGGTCAGACAACTCTATCATGATGATGCGTCGAGGGCTACGAGAGAAGGTGCGAAGTGGAGATTCAATGGTGTTCAATGAGTTTCAAAGCTTCAGTTTTTCTGGTTGTGTCCGGGGTTCAAAGAGCAAAAAAATCTTTGTTTTAATCTTAGGCTCTTGATACCATGATAAGATTATGTCAAGTTTCGTTTTCTCATTCATCAATCAATTGTATTTATACAACCTAAGGACACAAGTCCTTAACTTGATTAAGCTCTAACATAAATAATACTTCCTCCGTTCTTTTTTTATTGCAACAATGAGATTTTTACACTATTCACTCACCACCCTTTAACTAATTATTGTGATTTTTACGTAAGGAAAAATATAGTCATGTGGGGTCTTGTTAGATTCGTCTCAATGTATACTTTCAAAATATCAAATTTTTATAATTTTTACTAAAAAGTAATTAAAAATATTAATAGTTGAAGTTGTGCATTGACAAACGTGAAAACTCTATTGTTGCAATAGAAAAAGAACGGAGGAAGTATTAAGCAATACTACTACATGTAGGAATATAGTATAGTCTCGTAGCACTAACACAAATTGTAGACACATAATCGTGTCTCCCCATTTAAGGACCCGATGATGAAACATATCGTGATCTTAATTGGTCCGACTCAAGGGTCGATCAGTCTGAAAAGCCATTCAAAACCATTTTGAAAAGTGTTAAAGTCCTATTTTAAAGCCAAATTAATTATTCATGATAATTAATTGTATTTGAGCCCAATTCTTTGAAAAGCCCAATTAATTGATAATTAATTGATTTATTTTAATAAATAAATATTTTCAAAAGAATTTTCTTATATGGTGGGGAAATCGACGGGAGTGGGGAGGGGGGCTGCGGGGGGTGGGGAGGGGTGTTGCGTGGGGGTGGGGGGCTGCGAGGGGGTGGGGAGGGGTGTTGCGTGGGGGGTGGGGGGGTGCGGGGGGTGGGGAGGGGTGTTGCGTGGGGGGGGGGGGCTGCGATGGGGTTGGGAGGGGGGCTGGCTGGGGTGGGGCCGGGGGGGCTGCTGGGGTGGGGGGGAGGGGTGGTGGGAGGGTGGGGGAGGGTTAGGGTTAGGGTTTAGGTTTAGGTTTAGAGTTAGGGTTAGTTGTTAATTAGGGTTGAAAACAACAAAATTATGGTTAATGACTAACGACAGTTAACAGAGTTAACCGCCGTTAGTGACTAGGGGCATTTGGGTGTATTATGTTGAAACTGAGGGGTACCAGGTGTATTTTCAAAAGTGCGAGGGTACCCGGTGAATTTCGTGAAAACTCGGGGGCATTTGGTGAAAAAACCGTAAAATAACTAGACAACTCAAATCAAGGAGTGAGAAAAAAATCAACCAACAATATACCAAAATTACATCATGCAAATTAGCATTAGTGTGGTAGATTAAATAGATTACTTACCATTTAAAGGAAATCAAAAATTCCAGTTTATCCAGAAAATTTCAGTTTGCTATGAAGTTCATGTGAGGAAGAAGAAACTGAAATTCTATCTTGATATTTAATTCGGTTTTTTCACTATATACCCTGACCAATTAAAAAATTCACATATACCCTCAATGTTCCAAATATTCACCATATACCCTTGAGTTCCCGAAAACGTTCATCATATGCCAATTTTCTAACGGACGTTAATTCGCCGTTTGCCATTATTTACGACTTTGCCACTATTAAACTAATTACCCCTAGTCTTTAAAAAAAATAAAAAAATCCCCGTCTTTCTCCTCCACTATCAACACTAACTAATTATTATCATATTGGTACTCATTTTGATGGGCTTCTCGAAGTTCGTGCCCTTTAAGGGTCGTCGGTGACGTCCGCTTTTTCAAAACAAGTCGTTTTGGTGGTGAAATCGGTTGTTTAAGATCGCATCGGGAAGCGTGCCCAGAAGGCCGTCGTATTGGTACTCGTTTTGATGGGTTTCTCGAAATTCGTGTCCTTTAAGGGTCGTCGGTGGCGTCCGTTTTTTCAAAAAAAAGTCGGGCGGTGAGATCGTCCGTTTAAGATCGCCTCGGGAAGCGTGCCAAGAATACCGTCATATTGGTACTCATTCTGATGGGCTTCTCGAAATTTGTGTCATTAAGGGTTATCAATGGCATCCGTTTTTTCAAAAAAAGTCGTTTTGGCAATAAGATCAGCCGTTTAATATCACCTCGGGAAGCATGCTCAAAATACCGCCGTATTGGTACTCGTTTTTACGGGCTTCTCGAAGTTCGTGTCCCTTAAGGATCGTCGGTGGCGTCCGTTTTTTCAATGAAACTCGTTTTGGCATTGAGATATATAGTTTCATTTATTAAGGTTAATTAGTTAGGGTTGAGGGCATTATGGTTAGGGTTAGGTTAATTAGGGCATTAGGGTTAGGGGGTTAGGATGGAGGAAGGGTTAATTTAGTTAATAATGGCAAAGTTAAAAATAATGCAAATAGCGACTTAACGTCAGTTAGAAAAAAAGGTGCCGTTAGAAAAAATGGTAGTTGGTGCACATTTTAAAAACTCAGGGGTATATGGTGAATATGTGAAACATTGATAGTAAATGGTGAATTTTCCAATTTGTTAGGGGTATATGGTAAAAAAACCGTATTTAATTTCAGAGAAAGGGGAATGAATTGTATTATATATATATACATACATACATATATATATATATATATATATATACATACATATATATATATATATATACATACATATACATATATATATATATATATATATTTCGAGATCTAATTGGGCCCAAACATATTGAACATCCAACATATATATAGGTGTGTCACATAGGTATGGTACTTAGCCCATTTAATACAAGGCCCATTAGTTAATGTTGATAGTTAAAGGGCCTTGTGAAGATATAGCACGTGACTCTTAATCATAGTTACCCATATCAATATATCATGTGAGTGAACCAATTTTTTTTTCTGCGAAAGCACGAAGAAAAGTACTTATCGTTAGTAGAGGTATAAGTGGTTAAGTCATGTGCAAATAAAGGCTTATTTATTCATTTTAAAGTATCTGACTTGTCTTGTTCCATAAGGTTTGGTTGTGTAATAATATTACAACCAAAAGATATGTATTTCTATTCCATGTTTTTTGAGTCAATTCATGCGAGTTCCAAGTTCCTTCAGTGTTCTTCAGTTTCTACACAAAGTAAAATTAATTATCAAGTGTCTATATATGAGTTTGGGGTTAAAGGATTTGAGTGAACTCTTGTATTAATTAGGGTGAATTTCTATTGAGTAAGAGTAGGGTTCGAATGAAAGTTTGATTTCGGGTAAGGTTTTATGGGTGAACTCTTATTGTGTGTTGGTTGGAGCGAGTAAACCTAAGAGTTAAGAGAGAAATCTTGGGAGTCGAAGCATCTAAGTGCAGTTACTTGAGAGAGAAACTGTTGAGAACTTGAGTGTAGGAACTCAAGTTTGGTCGAGTTTATAGTAAGTTTTTTTGACCGGAAATTTATAGTAAGTTATTAATGAGTTGTTGTTTATTGCTTATTTTCTTAACTTTCGTTACTCATTGCTTATTTTTTTAAATTTCGCATTATTTTAGAAATAAGTTCAACACTATTATTATTCGAGTCCTTATAGTGTTGCTTCCAATTTAAAAACTAGGTACTTAGGTATGGCGTAGATTATCAAAGAATTAAGGTGTAGGAGCTATATTCTATAGTGTGTAGACAACAATGGTGTTGTGATGCATTCCCCGGACAGCTTATTTCAACTAAAATTGGGATGGCAAAGTTGAACATTTTAGAGTTAGTGACTTCTTAAAACGCGTGGCCTTTCACCTGCTAGTCGTCGTTGTTAGGTGTTTAAGTTTGATTTTCGGTTTGATTTTGATAAATTCAGATTTTACATTTCAAGTCCAAATCCAAACCAAAACTCCACCTAAACCAAACTAAATCTAACCAAACCACACCGAAATAACGAAACTAAAGTCAAACCAAACCAAAAAATCGAAATTCTTTAATGCAATTTTATTTTATTTTATAAATGTTGTAACTTCATCATAACTTTAGAAAAATTTATGTATTTGCGGATGTGTAAAGAATTGCAAATATTAGGGAAATAACGAAAATTATGAAAAGAAAAAGGAAAATACTTAATTGAAGAACATACTTAAGTGAGAGCTATTTTGGACCTTTTCATCTATGGGCTCAATATGTTGATTAACATAATCTTAAACCCATAGATGAAATTCAGTTTGTATTCAATGTTTTGGGGTTTTTTAAAAGTAAAGCTGAATCCAAATCGAAAACCATTTTTTCAATGCAAACCAAAAACGAAATAAAAAAAATCCAAATCAAATTGTAAATTCGATTTGGTATGGTTTATTTGGTTTTCGATTTTTAACCAAATAACTTAGATCCCCAGACTTGCTGCTAGCAGGTCAAACAATGTGCAAGGTCCACACAAAGTCACAACCTCCAACGCTAGGACTTGCAATAATCAAAGTTGTTAAAATCGAGATTCTAGTTTGAATCGGAAATGACCTATAGAATCGAATCGTAAAATCGAATCGTAGAATCGTAAGATTCTACAAACACGTATAATCAAGATATTGCACTCAATCTTCATTGAATATGCTAAAATTATAAGTTAAAAGACCTAAAAATTAGAAAAAATAGTTGTTTACCCACTATATTAGCAATAACTAACAATATATATCTATTATTTGCTTTGTTAGCATGATTTAAATTTGCGAGATTTTCGCTAGTCAACAGAAATGTATAGAATCGTCTAGAATCGTGAATCGAATCGTCTACCATATTTTGAATCGTAAAATCGTAAGATTTTAAGATTTGAATAGCGACTTTAATAACTTTGGCAATAATTATTGGTAGTTGGAAAATTTTAATAATGCTTGGCCATAGTTCAGAATCCCAACATAATTACCCAAATTTATATTTGAAATTAGTAAAGGAAGAATTAAATAATCACAAAAAATAGGGATCATAAGAGGGGAAATCTAAGATGAATAAGTGCCTATGCCAAGCGAATGCATAAAGACGCCTGCAAAGCGCTCGAAGTGCCCCGGGGGGTGCTGTCTGTCGAGAGCAAGAAGAGTAAGCCTATTGAAAGCTCGAGTGGTAGAAGTGGGGATGAGATGGGTTGGAACTTGGAAGGCTCCTGAGGAAGGGTGGGTCAAGTTTAACGTGAATGCGAGTGTGAAGGAGGGGTGTGGTGTGGGCTTGAGTTTAATGGGGCGTGATCATGATGGTGCTGTGGAGCTGTGTGGTTCGAGGAGTTGGATGTGGAGTGTTGCTGTTGATGAAGCCGAAGCTTTAGCATTGAGATGGGGAGTACGAGTGGCCAAGGCTCATGGTTATCGCAAGATCGTCGTCGAGAGTGACTGCTTGGCCATTGTTAATGCATTGAAGAACAAGATGACGGGAACAAGCTCTTTATTTTTAATTTTAGACAACATTTTGTGTTTAGTTAATGCTTTTGATAATGTAGTGTGGTCTTATCTTAATCGTAGAGGCAATAAGGTAGCCCATGAATTAGCTCATAAAGCTTATTCGGTGGTGACCGAGACTATATGGGATGATGATTTCGCAAACTTCATTGTTATTGGTGCTTGTTCCGATCTATTAGAGTAAGCTCCCCACTGTGGGTTTGTATATAAAAAACATTATTTACAACATTGAATGTACTTATGACATGCTAAGCTTTTAGTACTTTTTTTTTGGGTACATGAGGAAAATTAGGACTCCCTTCTCTGTAGGAAGAATCCTAATGAATCAAGAAGAACAATTTTATGAAACGAAGATCAGTTTAAACATCCATGTTAACCGAGGTAGCAGAATAGTTGTGACCTTATTTTCTTATAGTACTTATTTACTTAACAAGTATACAAATTAAAAACATACTATAAGTTGCTAAATAACAAAGTTGATGTAATGAAGCCGGCCGTAGCTTGCAGCATATGTTTATAAGTTAATTACTGTTTTTGGCCCCCCTTCCCTGGCTTAATAGGTGGTTTTGTAGGTTTGACTTTCATTTCTCGCACTGCACTCTCAGTGTACACAACTTCAACCTGAAACATAAGTGACTGGTTAGCGAGATTATTTGAATCAATTTGGATATAGTTCCTTTTCCTTCTTGCCCTAGCTAAATAAAAGATTTAGCCATACTCTTCTAAATTTAAGTTAATTAAAGTAACCAATTTCATTCAAAATATTGATATATAGGATATAAATAAATAGTGGCAAAGTTTGGTTTTTAGATCTGGGAACTAAAATCGAACAAAATTTAATATGTACGATCTTCATTAATAAGAGAGGACACAAATATCGATCTAATGCACTTACTATTGTCTATAATATAGCAAGTATAGTAGTTTTTAGCAAAAATCAAATTAAGCATGAATGAGTAGCTAGCCATTAGGTATCTCATACAATTTTTCTTAGTTCAAAGTTACATCAATAGCAGTCAAATTTTTTTTTCTTGCAATATTATATGTAAACTATATTTCATTCTAGCTAGCTAGATTATATATCCTACACGATTTACCAACAAGCCCTATTGAAAAAAAAAGAAGAAAATTATATTCATTCTAAACAATATTAAAGTCCGAAAAAAAAGCATTCGACTAATTCGAGTATTTACTTAAGGCACATAAAATATATATTAAGCCACATAAAATATATAACTGTTGCATAGAATATTTGATGTAATATAATTATACGGGTACGCTCAAAACTCAAATTTCTTACTGTTGTGATGACAAGTTCCTGCTTTGTAAGTGAAAGTGGAGCGACGACATTGGAGGTAGGCTTTTTTGTTTGACTATTCATCTTTTCTGTTTCTTCCTTTTTATTGATCTCTCTTTTCCTTTTTCCCTTAACAAATAGCAATGGCGGTGGTACCTTTGCTCTCTTAGCAAGCTAGAATTGATGAGCTACGATGATATTACACGATACACCTCCAGTACTTATAATATTACTGCCCCTCTTAGATGATTGCACTTTGACTAAATAATTAATCATCAAGTGCATTATTTACTAATCAATTACAAACGCATTTCAGGGTTCATTTGTTTATTACTAGCTGCACATGCATGCTATGCATGACTGTCCTTTTTTGTTTGGGCTATTTCTTAGAAAGAAAAAAGTCTTGAGTTGTGGATGACTAAGTCGGACGTTATGGTTAAATAAATACGTTGTTCATACCTGTTCTATGAACATGTTTAACAATATAATATCTAAAAAGATTATACATGTATGAGTGTTTGCCTACACTTCTCTTTGTTTCTGGAATTAAAAAAATTCAGTCAACTATTTCCAGCTTGACCAAACTGTCTTCTTGGCGCGCAGTTGTCAACTTGTCACCCAAGAGAAAATGTAGCACTCGTACTAATTAATTGACTTGATTATAAAATGTCTACTTGAGTTAATTGTATGATAATATATATTGATATTGTGAATCATTAGTGGGATTATTGGAGGGTTTATATATCTTTAGTATAGTTGGCAAATTCTCATTTTCTATTTCTCCTAATATTTCAGATTATTATTAGTGGGATCGATTATTTGTTGTGTTTTGAATTTGGGTGTTTGAAAGAACATAACCCGATCTCTAGTATGTTCTTTGTTAGAGTCGTTGATCATGTAAGTATTTTTCAAAGTGGCCTACATATTATGTTTTTTTTGACAGGAAAATACACAAAACAAACCACCTCTACTCTTTTCTTGTTGCTATAGCAAGAAAATGAGCAGAGCTAACTCTACTTCTAGAAATTTGAATTAACTTGACTGAATTGAACTTATCTAGAAATAAAAGGATATCTCTAATAATTATTCGAATATCTATTACTGCATCTTTTGGTTTTTGGCATCCCTTTCCATATTTCCAAGTCATGAATTCCTCTATATTCTGCACTTCTTTGATTCCATATAGTAACGCATATGCTTCTGCCTGTCTTGAGAGGAAGCACAAATCTTCTTTTTTCCTTCTGTTATAACAGTGCCTATTTCCGTTAGTGACCAGTCGTACGCCGTTGTGGTTCCTTTTCCTTCTTCTTTTGTATTTTTCCACGCACCATATACCACTAGAGTACTTCTAATGATCTCATTATTCCAATTTTTACTCCAGCAATTCAGGTTAGAACACAGGGTAGGCATAATATTACTTTTGTTCACCTTGACGATGTCTAACTTCAGATTCTTGGGATTAGCAGTGAACCACCTCTCTTTTCATTGATTTACCCATTCAAATACGACAATCGATCTCATTGTAACAGGAGGATTGAAAGCTCTTTTATCTCTCAATATCCATGTGCTCCACAGGATAGCTATAAACTCAAAGACATTGTTTTCCTCCTCTTTTTCATCATTCATCAAGAACCACAACCAGTTTCTCGACCAAAATTTGACAGATTTCTCTTTAGGAAAGTCTGAATTCAGTCCTAAAGAGGAGCTTTTCCATATATTCTCATTGCAATTTCACATTCTTTGAATAAATGAGTTTCATATTCTTCGTGACTTCCACATAATGGGCAAAGACTCTCGCTTAGGATTTTCCTATTCCTAAGGTTAACTCTGGTGGCTAGGGAACCATTATATAACTTCCAATAGAAAAATTTCCATTTTGGCCAAATTTTGATATTCCAGAACATTGAACTTGTTACCTGCAGATGCCGACCGTTCTTTATAAACCAATAACCCGACTTTATTTTATACTCGCCCTTTAGGGTGAATCTCCAATAATACTCGTCTTGTTGCTCTTCATTTGGAATATGAACCGACTGAATAATCCTTTTTGTTTCTGAGTCGAACCAGGTCTCGAGTAAATCAATATGCCATTCTCTCGAATGTTTTATTAATCTTGCCACCCATAATGGTTTGGTGATATGAGTGCTTTCATAAACGAATCAAGAATGCTTAAGCTCTTGCCATTTCCTAATGTAGAACCTACTCCTTGAGCCATGCTATGAACACTTCTCATTAGACTACGACCACTCCACGAGCATCTCTGCGGAATAAAATGGCCTGGTTTATAGAAATTGGATTTTTCAATCCCAAATCTCCTTTGAGTTTATGTTCTTCCAAAAGCTCTCTCTTCCTCCAATAAATGGGGTTTCTAGCCTTACTTGATTTCCACCAGTACCATAATAGAGAAGACGTGATACTTTTTAGTACATTTTTAGGAAGCATATATGTTGCCATCATGTGCGAAGCATAAGCCACCAATATGCTATTAATAAGAATTAATTTACCCGCCAAATTCATAGGAGTGAACTTCCAAGCCGTTATTGTAGCTTCCACCTTTTGATGAAGATCTTGAAACACATTTAGAGTTCGGCCATCGACATCCATTGGGTATCCTAAGTACTTTCCGAGCTTCTCCTTTGTCTCAACCTTAAGACCTTTTTTCAACAGGCGAATGAATTTTCTTGGAGTATTTTTGCTAAAGACAACATAAGATTTTGTTGAATGAATTTTCTTGGAGTATTTTTGCTAAAGACAACATAAGATTTTAATTGGTTTACCATTTTCTCCCGAAAGTAAACAAAACTTTCTCAAAGTTGAATTTATGTTCCAACACAATTGTCTATTGTGCCTTTTAGAAAAAATAACACATCATCCGCTAAGAAGAGATGAGAGATCTGGGGAGCTTTTTGAGCTACTTTCAATCCTCTAATAACACCCTTCTCTTGTTGTGCTATCAAATGCCTTGATACTGATTCCATACAAAGGATGAAGATATATGGAGATAAAGGATATCCTTGCCTCAATCCTGTTTTTGGAATGATTTTCCTAGACGGTTCCCCATTCACTAGCACATAGTAGGGTACAGTAGAAATACATTGCATGATTAGGTGAACCCATAGAGGTAGTATTGTTAGTTTCATTAGAATTCTTTCGACGAACTTCCAATTAACTCTGTCATAGGCTTTGTTTAAATCCAAGTTCAGAATTAAGGAAAATGTATTTCCTTTTTTCTTTCTCTTCACACAATTAAGCATCTCATGGGCAATGATACAATTATCACTTATGGAACTCCGAGGAACAAATGCGCTTTGGAATTCATCAATAAGGTCCGTCATAAGCGGTTGAAGTCTTCGAACTAAACATTTTGCAATAACCTTGTAAGTAGAATTGTATAAACTGATAGGGTGGAATTGACTTACTTGTTCCGGGTGATCCACCTTGGGGATTAAAGCAATATGGGTTTGGTTTGATTCTTTGAGCACGAATCCACCAGAGAGGAAATCAAGAGTTGCTTTACCAACTTCGCTGCCACAAATTTCCCGTTTTTCTGCATAAAAACTGGTAGTATTCCATCAGGATAAGGAGAAGTAAGCGCTTTCATACTTTTCATTGCTTCTTCCACTTTTGTTCTCGTGAATTCACTATTCAAATGGCTAATGTGGCTTTATGAGAAGGTTATCATCGGCTCTATCCATTCATCCATCTCCTTTGACAAATCTCCCTGATCCGAACTTCCTTCAAACCAACTGGAGAAATATTTTACAAATTATGAGGATATCTCACTTTGATTGGAACTCCATTCCCCTTGAATGTTTCTTTATCACTCTTATTTCATTTCGGCCTTGACGAGATTTCACACTTTTGTAGAAATACGTTGTAGGTTGATCTCCCATTATATCCCAGTTTGACTTTACTCGTTGTTTCCAATATTCTAACTTAATATCGGTTGCAACCCTCGCTTGTTTCCTAGCCTTCTCCTCCTTACCTTGACCTTCATTTTCTTCTATGTTTTGTTGTAGTTCCGTCAACTGTAAGTTAATGTCTTCCCAATGCACTTTGTTATCTTTTTGGAACTCTAAGCACCACTTTTTGCACTTGGATTTTGCCATATCCAATTTTCTTTGAACAACATAAAGTGATGATCCTTGAATGTTCGTGTTCCACGCATCTTTAACTAAAACTTCAATTTCCTCAAACGATTAACACCACGATTCTATCTTATAAGTCTGAATCCTTGTTATCTTCTCTAGCTTGCAATTTAGTAAATTTGACCATGATCAAGAAATAATATTGGATAATTTGTTATTTAGGCTTGGGGGGAAGAGATCTCTCCATTCACTATTACAATATCCTCTATCCAATCTTTCAAATATTGTTTGATTCTGTTTTTGGTTATTTATCCACGTATATGGGACACCATGAAAGGGTAAATCCACCAAATTGCACGCTACTTTCCATTCACTAAATTGCTTTCAACCCTATATTAAACTATTACCACCCAATTTTTTAGATGTGCACTCTATTTGATTGAAGTCATCTAATAGGACATGAGGACGCGGGTGACTCCATATAAAGGCTCGGAGTGTGTCCTAAACTTGCTTCTTGTCTCCCATGGAAGGAGCACCATAAACACACGTCACATAGTATTCATCCTTGATATCACATCATACATAGTTTTGGGAAATAAAGAGGATTGACACTTCTATTTTACTTTACCAACACAAAATTGATCCTCCTGCTAGACCATTAGCATCATGACCTACATACTCCAAGAATCCTAGTTTAGAAACATAAGATTCTATTTCATCTACTAATATAAACATTTTGTTTCTGACTGAAAAAGTAAATCTAAAGCTTGACTGTCGATAATCCATGAGAGGTAGGGAATAGCCGGGTTGTTTGCAGATTTAAAACCCCGACAATTCTACGCACACTTTCTTATATCTCTTTTGGGGGCTGTGTAGGGCGAGCCGCCACACCCTTTCCTTCCTTTTATCCTCTGAACTTCCTAGTGACGAATCTCCTCCACTCAAGCCATATTTCAAAGTTTGTTTTCCATTGTAGATTTTTTGGAGTTTTCTCTTCTTCTTCCCCCAGTAATCATTTTCATCTTCAAAATTTTTTTCCTTCAACTTCTTTTTCTCTACCCACCCTTTTCTTCCTCTCTTTCGTATTTTTCCTACCTCCCTAAAAAGTAGAGGCCCAACAATCCTTTTTTAGCCTTCCCTTTCCTTCCTTATTTTGCCATGAGATTTTTTCAGCTTCAATTTTGGGAGGCCCAAGTTGCATGGTGAAGAAATATTAGGATCAGACTCATGACGGGCTGTGAAAGATAAGGAGTCTAAGTCCATTTTATCAAGATCAAGGAAGCCTAAATTCGAGTCAGCTGAAAAGAAAATTTCTTCTGGAACCAAACTGGACTCAACTTTTACTGGGCTAGCAAATGGTTTTGACAAAACCGAGAAAGGTGGTTAGTAGTAGGGGCCAGATCCTTGGGCCAGACATGGATAATGGGCCCCGAGTTTTTTGAATTATTTTCTGAGATGCTTTCGGATGTGGAGGAATTTTTGGGCCCATCTCCTTTTTGGTTGGATGATGATTCGGGATTGAATATCCCACTCTTTCAAATTTTTGAAGGTGGGCTTAGGAAAGTGAAAGATCCAGAAGAATCCTCACTTAAGTCCATTGGAGAGACAAATGGACTTAGGTTTGGGGAATTTTGTGGAGTTAGGCTAAGGAGTTAGCTAAGGTTTGTGTTTGAGGTGTTAATGGGTCTTTGAAGGTGGTGAGGAATAAGTGGATCACAGATGGATTGACCGGAAAGGTGATTCCATTTGACTCAGAGATTGTTAGCCGTAATGCACCATTCCCAAATTCAAATTCATCCACCTCATCATTTTGAAATGCCATCTTTGGAAATGATATTTTGTGTGTTTTAGGATATAGCATAAAATGGTATAAGAGAAAGTGATGGTTGATACCTAAAGCGGTCAAAGTGCTATAAATATCTTTTGAGAAATGAGAGAAAGTATCATACATTTTAACACTACTTAGATGATAGGAGTTATGAGGTGGTTGAATTTGCTGGTACAATGGAGAGAGAATAAAAGAGGATTTTGGGTCAAAAAGAGAACTAAAGTCATTATCTATAGTTTCACTTCTAGTTCTCATAAATGCAACTAATGCTTCATCCCACTTGGTCTCCTTGTTCTCTACCAAAAAATCAAGGAATATGGTCTTGGGTTTCTTATACTGGGGAGGGAATTAAGATAGCAAAATTTGCATAGGTGTAAGCAAACCTGGAGCAATAAATAAGGTAGATGAACTACATGACTTTTGAGGCCACAGTCTAGCATCTTAATCCTTGGGCTTGAAGAGTGATGGTCTTCGGCTAACTTCGACTGAATTCTAGCTATTCACCATAGTATACGTAACATTAAATGAGAGGTCCCAGAGCTGGTTGAATAAACCCTCTGTACTCCCAGCTTTTCCGCTCTCAAATTTCTTCTTTTTTGACCACCTTTGACCTGGGAATTGCTAGTACCACCAATTCTCTTTCTTGAGCTTTTTATGGAATATTCCGGACTGACTGAAAGTTGTGCCTCCTCTATATCGAATTAATTAGACAAAATATTTGTGTTTCCCTGACTGTCACAATCTTGCTGGTTGTTTTCACAATTTTTCGACCCTTTATCCCGGACTACCCGAATTCTTGATTGATAATAAGCCTGGATTGGGGAACTTTCTTCTAACCTATAATGGTACGTGATCATCTGAGGAATCACCTTCACTATAGGGTTCATATGAATGACGCTTTCGTTTTTGAGAACAAGGTTGTAAACCTTTTTCGATTTTGGGGAATTTGATTGGGATGATAGAGAAGATGAATCAGAAAAATTTGATGCAAAAGGAATTTCATCAGAAGGAAATTCTAAGAGATCAAACCTAGAAGTCCTTAATACTTCAATCGTACGCAACCTAATAATCTTGTTAGTATAGCAGGCAGTAAGGGGGTGATTAACCATAATGTTTTTATACCTAATACATATTTCTCTCATTCTCCTCCCAAATTGACGTTGAGCATCACTTCTTGCAAAACGTAAAAACTCCTTCATACCTAAAATCTACCCACTGGAATAATTGATATTCATAAAAATATCCAAGAATTAAGGATTTATCTCATGAAATCTGCACTTTAGCTCTAAGAAATTCTTTTGGACCGTCTAGAACAGACGCAAATCAAACGAGATAACATAACCTAATTTTTGTACAGCTCTTCTAGCAACATGGGGATAATTTGAAGTAAGAGGGATACCTTCAACTCTGATCCACAAAGGTGCTGAAGTGAAATCAAAACTGCGCACTGATGCACTAGCAAACCAACATTTAAGGATTAGCAAAGGACCTTGGTAGCATGCATTTCTTTTAGCAAGTAGATTGTCTATGTCTTCCATGTTAGTATAGTTGAAGAAAAATATGCTACCTACTTTTTCAACTTTGATTTCATTTTGTGAAATTCAACATGACGAAACCCAAGCTTAGATTTGAGAAGGAGAAAAGTTTATGGAGTCTTTAAATTTATCAACGACTGCCATAGGAAAACAACATCCGCAGGCATCATATCTCCAAATTCTGAGTTAACTTTTGGTCCCATTTTTTTCAATGGACCACTAAAAGCCTCATCATATTCTAGATAAGGCTAGTTCATGGTCTAACTTTGAGAGGAACGGCTATGAGATTGGAGAATATAATAGGGTAATTGACTTGGAGATAGAAATAAAGTTGGGTTTAGGTATTTGGGGAATACTCTAAAGTTTTTAGAGAGAGAAGCTCTAGGTTTTTTTCTAGAGAGAGTTTGGCTTTTTTACTAATGTTTTATAATGCCTACTTATTATGTTATTGATAAGTGCCTATTTTATATACATTTTATCCTCTTTTACTACTTGTTTTGGGTTCAAATTGTACTAATTTAATAAGGTTTCATGGTTTATTAGTAGAAAGTATAATTTGCTAGGGGTAGTATTAATTATAAAATTGGGACATTGCATATAATTTCCTATTTTTATCTATCTAATGAAATGGCCAAAGCTTAATCATGCTTATATAGTTATATTGGTACAACTACAAAGTACCAGTTACTTACTATGACAAAGTAAAAGAAAAGGAGAAAAGCAAGTCTTCCTTTATTCTTCAAGTGTCACGTGAGGCCAAGCAAAAAGAGAAAAAAAAAAGTGAAAGTAAATAAAACAATGTGTTGATCCTTCACCCTAACTCCACGAGATATACTCCATCCGTTTCATTTTAATCTACACACTTACACTTTTCACGCATGTCAATGCAAAACTTTGAGGACATATATCTTTAGTTTTGTATTTGTAAAAATTATAAAAAGTACATATTAATAAACAACATGTTATGATGAATCTAACAAGATCCCACATGACTCTATTTTCATCCGCGTATAAATCACAAATGATGGTCAAAGTGAAATTTGTGAATAGTGTAAAATGTCAAAGTGTGTAGATTAAATGAAACGGAGGGAGTATATACGAAAAGGCTGAACAAAACAAAGGGTGGTCGAAAAAAAACAGAGAGGCACTAATACACCTTGTTGGAGCCACAAGAAGCATAAGAAAAACGAAGTAATAGCTGACCCAAGAACGGAGCACTTGGAGCATCAAGGAGCAATTAGAGAGCCATCAATACTCGACTATTTCGTTCAATTGTTAAACCTTTTAAAATTGCTATGACAAGTATTGATTTTGCATTGTTATTCAATTGATTGATTTAGTTATTATGTCTTGCTAAGTTCCTTTGTTCTAGGTTAGGGATGTAGTCTTTTATATTTCTATCAATGATTTGAAATTGTTGTTTGGGTTTGATTTATGTAATTGCAATTTGATAATCTTGATTTGTTTCGTACTATTAATCTGGCCAATTGATTGTATGTTTAAGGTAATAAAATATTAGCGGAAGTGAAAGTTCAATATTAGTTCGTGGGGCTATCAAACGTCAAGTAGTATAATTTTAAGAATAATTATACACTTGGGGTAGTCTCTTATATGAACAACCTGTTCTTAATGAGTTAATTGTTATGATCACAGAAGTAGCTCTATTTGGCAATACTAGCTGGAGATAAACTGAAACTGACTAATTAAATGAAATTGATAAGATAAAACTGAAACTAATAAGGTGCTAGAACTGATAAGGTAGCTGATTAGCCTAACTGTATGGCAAAATTAGATGCTTAAGTTGATAAATTATTTTGGCAAAATTAGTTGTTATCAAAATTAGAGGCAGGTGTCCTTAGGTCCAGCAGGGAGGGAGTCCGACGGGGATGGGGATGGCGACGGGTCGGAAGGAGGAAGAGAGGTTCAAGGGGAGGAACAAATGTGGAAAAATATTACAATATATTAGAAAAACCTTGAAACTTTTCTCCCAAGTTTCTCCCGGTGCATGATAGCAATACGTGCATCGTCGCCATGGCAAGAAAGGTGGCAGGAAAATCTCAAGGTGGAAATGCTGGTAAGCAAAAGGAGAAAGCTAAGGGTCCATTATCGGATTCCCAAGCTATGAGAACAAGATCAATGGATGAAATACTAGGAGTGGAGGCATTAGATTTTTAGGGATTGGAGAAGTTCATACGCCAAAATCATCAATTGAGCAATTGAAACAACAATCGGAAATCAGCTGCACATTCAATGAGTGGTTACAATCTATTCATCAGAGTGTAGCTTGGGATTCTCAACAGAAATGTGATGATGAAGGTATGCATTCTATTCCAGTCCTTCATCCATTGAATACTAGTAGTTATGTCGACCATAATGTCGAACACTTGGTAGATGAACTTGAAATCGTTCCATCTATGCATGATGAAATGAGAAGTAGTAAGGAGAATGTTGAACTAGTGAGGATTGGAGTAGAAGATGTTCAGGTTGAAATAAACTTCTGGAATTCTTCAATCATTTGCTATGTAGCGTACTAGGGTCAAATCCTCCTGTACAAGTAATGGAAGGCTATTTCAGGAGAATTTAGAGACCATTTAAGGTTGATAAGGTAACAATGATTAAAAAAGGTGTGTATTTGGTGAGATTTCAGGCTATGGATTCGCGTGATAAGTTGTTGAATAGGCATTACTTCTTTGAAAAGAAGCCTTTAATCATGAAACCATGGTCAACAGATATGGATTTTGCTAAGGAGGATGTGAAACTATTCCTGTTTGGGTGCAATTAAGATTACCTTTGAAGTATTGGGAGGAACAATCATTACACAAGTCAGTATCACAACTAGGTGATCCTATTAAAAGAGATGATGCTACACGAAATAGAGATAAATTGCAATTTGCAAGAATCTTAGTAGAGTTGAAGATGGAGCAAGAATTTCCAGATCATATTCATTTTCTTTATGGATATGGAGAGAAAGTAAGGGTTGATGTGGAGTTTGAATGGAAGCCTACCAAGTGTTCCAACTATGGTAACCTTGGACATGAAGCTAAGGTGTGTAGAGTGAAGAAGATGAAGCAAGTATGGAAACCTAAATAGTCAGACAAGACTGTTCTCGTCCTGAAACTCAGAACGATAATGTACCGAAAGAAACAAAAGCTATAACAGAGGTTGAAATCATGAAGATTGCAGAACCCGAAGTAGATCCTGATGGATTTCAAAAGGCATTAAAGCCTATAAGATTCTAAGTAAGTAGTTCTAAGTAGAGAATCCTTTCCAAACTTTGCTGCAAGAAGTTTCTGAAGAGGTGTCAGTAGAAAGTGAACCCGTTGAGGATGAATTAGAAATTGTAAAGGGGAAGGGGACTTTCCTTATTCAGAATGGATAGGCTCTTATGTTGGAATGTCCAAGGGGTAAATAATATTAGGAAGCAAAAGTATGTGAAAGAATTTATTCACATATTTGCTTTTGGTATTGTTTGCCTCTTAGAAACAAAGGAGAAGACACCTAATCTTGGTGGCCTTTACTAGAGAGTATTCTCATGCTGGTGCTTCTCATCAAATGCAAGTTTTGATGAGCATGGTAGAATTGTCATTGCTTGGAAACCAGGGAGCTTTGCAGTAAATATAATACAAGGTACAAGTCAATATTTACATTGTTTCATATAGCCATGAGTGGTGTAGCTGGCTTTTTTTGTACATTTGTTTATGCATATGATGAGAGAAGTAGGAGAGTTGAATTGTGGGAGGATTTGAAGAAATTGAACACTCAGCAACCTTGGTTGTTATGTGGTGTCTTTAACTGTATTATGCACACATATGATATAATAGGATCAATGGTGAGATAGGCAGAAATAACATAATTGAGGGAACGTATGATTGATTGTGGTGTGACTGATATCAAATGTTTAGGTAGCTTTTTTACCTGGAACAATAAACAAAAGGGTGCTTCTAGAGTATTCTCAAAACTAGATAGAATGCTAGCAAACCAAGTATGGCAAGATGAGTTTGGTTCTGCTGAGGTAAACTTTCAATGTGAGGGTGAATTTGACCACACCCCTGCTGTGCTCATTGTATTTCCTTGTGAAAATGGAGGTAAAAGCCTTTTTGGTAGTTTACTATGTGGAGAGATGCCTCTCAGTTTATAGAAGTGGTTAGACAAGCTTGGGCAATACCTGTGACATGCTCTAAAATGTTTAGTGTTGTGAGAAGATTGAAAGCAGTTAAAATGGCTTTAAGAGAGCTGAATAAATAGGGATTTTCATATTTACATGCAGCTGAGGAAGTGAAGCAAGCATTGTTCTCTATACCAGTATGCAAGGCACCTGGTCCTGATGGGTTTGGTTCCTTCTTTTATAGGGATACATGGAGCATAGTAGGTGATGATATCATTAATGCAATATTGGATACATTACAGCATGAGAGGCTATTGAAAGAGCTGAATAATACAACCATTACTTTGATTCCTAAGACTAGGTGTCCAAGTAATGTGACAGAATTTAGGCCAATCTCCTATTGTAACACTTTGTACAAGTGTGTTACTAAAGTGATATGTGGCAGATTAAGAAGGGTGTTACCTGATATCATTATAGAAAATCAAGGCGGTTTATTGTACATAATATTATGGTGGTACAAAACCTGGTGAGATAGTATGGAAGGAAGCAAGTGAAGCCTAGTTGTATGCTTAAGATAGATTTGCAAAAAGCATATGATACAGTTAACTGGGAATTTCTTCAAGAAATTTTAACTCACTTAGGCTTCCCAGTTGAGTTCATAAGGTTAGTTATGAATTGTGTTACAACACTAATGTTTTCCTTGTTGATAAATGGAAATATGAAAGGGTATTTCAAGACTACAAGAGGCTTGAGACAGGGAGATCCAATGTCTCCATTGTTATTTGTTATATGTATGGAGTATCTATCAAGAATACTTTATAAATTGAGTAAAATGGAACAATTTCAGTTCCATCCAAGGTGTAAGGAGGTAAAACTCTCTCACATGTGCTTTGCAGATGACCTTATATTGTGTTGTAAATGTGAATTTGCTTCTATTTACATGCTCATGAGAGCTTTTAAGCTCTTTTCAGAGACTTCACGACTCAAAGCAAGCCCTCAAAAATCTGATGTATATACATGTGGGATGCCAGAGGAGGAGATAAAGAGAGTGGTGGATGCTTCAGGTTTCACTAGAAGCTATTTACCATTCAAATATTTTGGGGTCACAATATGTTCAAAAAAGACAATAAAAGCTTAGTTTGACATAATTGTAGAGAAGATGACAGCAATAATTCGAGTGTGGAGTACAAGGAACCTATCCTATGGTGCTAGAACTCAATTAATCAACTCAGTACTGATGAGTCTGCACAGATACTGGGCCCAGGTATTCATTATACCTAGAAGTGTATTGGATGAAGTTGTGAGAATATGTAGAGCATTTTTATGGAGTGGTCATGCGTTCACACAAAAACCAGGGGCTGTACCTTGGGAACATCTACGTTGGAGTAAGAGTTGTGGAGGTTTAGGCTTTAGGGATGTGAGAATCAGGAATACTGCTTGCCTTGGTAAGTATGTGTGAGCCATTGCATCCAAACATGACAATGTTTGGATTAAATGGGTAAATTCAGTCTACCTTAAGGGAGCAAGATGGTGGGATTACACTCCAAAATCTGGGGTGAGCTGGTATTGGAAGAAGATGTGCCAGGTTAAATAGCAATTGAAAGCTTCATACACCTGAAGATGAATTCAGCTTACTTAGTGTATATTCAATCCACAATATACATGATAAACTCATAGGGGAAAAAGAGAGTGTTTCCTGGGATAAAGTAATCTAGAACAGGCTTACTGTGCTAAGCACATGTTTATCTTGTGGTTAGCAATACAGGGAAATTGCAAACAACAACCAAATTGGCTAGTATAGGTGTGAGTACTTGAGATCAATGTCTGATTTGTGGTAACAGGGAAGATTCTCATAATCATTTGTTCTTCCAATGCGAGATATAGTAGGGAATGTTTAGTTGCATTCAAAAGGCGAGTTAGGCATTCGGACAAGGTCCGTGTTAGTACATGAGCTCATCGGATGGACTAGAAATAGCGTAAAATTCAAGATTCAAAAAGCAAGTTATATATGCCGGTATTGCTGCTGTGGTTTACTGTGTGCGGCGGGGGAGAAATAGTTGCTATTGATTCCAGTGTATTCCTAATGTAGCTTATGCTATCAAGCAGGGGAATGAGTGAGGATAAGACTTAGCACTGTATTGCCAAAGAAAATCAGTAGAAGTGATTATAACTGGTTTTTGACTTTGTAAGAGTCAGTTAGCACTTATAGGGTGAATACCTCCTTTGATTAATATGGTTCAACCTAGTTGGTTTGTAGCTTTCTGTGGTTGGTTTAGAATGTAACTTGGTTTTAAGCAATCAAATTTTATTACTTATCAAAAAAAAAAAAGTGGAAGAATAAAAATCGTCATCGGAAAGAGTTTTGCTTTCCTTTCCTCTTGATATTGATTGCATTCCCTTTACCCATGGAAACCAAACACCCCTTTGAAGGCTAATAAGTATTTGATTCCCCCATAAGTGGATTAGGCCATATTAAACGAACTACATAAGTCCTTGCATTCTATACTTATCTTCTTCCATTCTCATGGAGTATATTTCTTTGTTGGCATTCTTTTGCACAAATCAAATTTAGTTACATTGTTCAGTTCTGAACAAAATTAAGTAGTATGCCTATCTGCTTTTGATCAATTGCAGGTGTAAGCAGGGTTTAGAGTCACATCTAAGTTCAACATTTTTCTCAACAAACAAGTCACACGTATAAGAAAGTCGAATAATTGTGAATATCCAATAGTTGTCCGTGCAAACGAACGTTACGTTGCATAAAAAAACATTGCTTCACTTGTTTATGTTTCTGCTGCTTATACTTCTTAAATCATTTTTACAAGTACTTGTACCAGCATTTGTGTTTGAACTTTGAAGCCTTCGACAACTATCCAAACTTAAATGGTACAGTACTACAGTTATTGATATATGATAATATGATCTAGAATGTCAAGAAAAGGGATCCCTAATACGACACTAGTACACTTGTGACACTAGTGATGTGTGCCAGGTTTCCCTGGGTTGATTATCGGCTTCGAAGGTTTCTTTACTTTCAATTTGAGTTCTCGCGTCGTTGTTTCTGTCTCAAACACCTCAACCTGCTCAATACCCCCATCATTAGATCATAATAAAAATAAAAATGTAACGATATTCTTCACATTGCTAGCTACCATATAATTAAACCACCAACCTAAATCCATAAAAGACAGGGCAGTTTTAACAAGAATGGAGGCTTTGTACTCATAATTCAAATTAGTCCCTTAAATTGTAATAATTATGTATAATATAAAATATAAGTATAATAAAATATAAGTATTTGCTATTTGTAAAAATTATCATATAATATTAACTTTTACAAAAAAAAAAGTACCAAAAGCATCAATATTAGGATCATGTGACTATTGCAAATAATAAAATTTCAAAATTTGAGGCCTTCTAAAATGAAGGCTTTGTGCTGTTGGTTTCTTTACATGTCCTAAAAGACTGCCTGGTAAAAGAATAAGAGAATATATAGAATTGTATTCAATTTTGGGGGTTTCATTGTATAAATCATGTTCTTTTCAACAACTCCTAAATCATTTACTTTTAATATGTTTGTCCAAACGCAAAAAATAATTTGAGCAGAGGTAATATTTATTCAATTTTTAGTGTATATAAAATATTATACAAGACCGCCTTATACAAATTTTATCATGAACCAGGGTGTATCGTGAGTATAAATGGGTCACTAATAATAAAAGACACCCATTTATAGAGTGATAATTTTAACTTACAAAGTGACAATTTTGGAGAACAAAGCAAGGTGGTCTTACCAAATTTTGTTGTAATTTTACACAAGACTTACTATTTAGTGTATTGGAACTATTTTCGAACTTAAGATTAACCCATCAAACCATATGCATCATGTACAAACATAATGTAATACACTGCCTTTGCCAACAACGCAAGGAGAAAGAAAGTGTGTGTGAGAGATACTTACATGATGGATGATGGAGGAAGAAGAATCACTGGAGTTGATGATTTTGTTGGTTTTGCTGTCATTGTTGGGAGTTCTAGGAGAAAAGTTTGAATTATTTGTAGCAGAGTAACACCACTTAAATTTCCCGACAGTATTTAATTTTAAATTCATAATCAACTTTGAGTTCCTCATTCTTTCTCAGATGCCACTCTTCAATTTTTTGTGGGGAAGTTGAGACTTGAGGGATAAATCTCTGTTCTCTCTGTTGAGTAGTTTGTTGGAATGAAAATGGCTATGTTATGGTCGGAGCGTTTTATAGTGGGGGCCTGGGGGGAGTAGTTATTTTCTTACCAATACTTTACTCGATAATTTGGTCAAGGTCACCGTGTGGAAAGCATTTCGAGTGGGAAGTTTGACTCTACTTATTGGAGGGAAGCGTTCAAACTTCAAACACTGTTCATAGTTGAATTCCGTATAATAATATAATTAAACCTATTTTTAATCTTAGAGATTTAGATAAGAGGGTAATGTGGATCATTTAAAATTCGATTATTCGAACATACTATTTGAGAATAGTCGATATATAATTTCTGTTTATGAGAAAAAAGGGAAAGTAAATACGACATAAAATCATCTTGAATTTAATTATTTTTGTCAACTCATGATAAATAGAAATTATATTAAAATATAATAATTATATTTGCTTATTGTATTTAAAATCAAGTTAATATATTCTTAATTCCACTCAATTTTGACCCAATATGAGAAGAAATATGAAACCAAATCCAAGAAATAATGATTTACGTAGCACACTAGCATTATTAGATCATGGACAAAGTTTTGATGTCTTTAAGATAAGTCTAAGAGCATTGGAAGCACACCACTTTTTTTATGAGCACAAAACAAGCTAGCTCATTCTAAAGATAATTTTAATGGTTTTTTCACCATATACACCTAACAAATTAAAAAATTCACCATATGCCTTCAATGTTTCAAATATTCACCATATACCCCTGGTTTTCCGAAAACATTCACCATATGCCCTTTTTCTAACGGACGTTAACTCGCCTTTTGTCATTATTTACGACTTTGCCACTATTAACCTAATTACCCATAATCTTTTAAAAAAAATAAAAAAAAATCCCCATCTCTCTTATCCACTATCAATACTGACTGAATACCGTAGTACTGGTACTCGTTTTGATGGACTTCTCGGAAAAAAAAAGTCGTTTTGGCAGTGAAATCGGCCGTTTAAGATCGCCTCAGGAGGCGTGCCTAGAATTTCGTCGTATTGATACTCGTTTTGATGGGCTTTCTCGAAATTCATGCTCATTAAGGGTCGTTTGTGGCGTCCGTTTTTTCAAAAAAGTCGTTTTGATAGTGAGATCGGCCGTTTAAGGATTGTCGATGGCGTCCGATTTTTCAAAAGAAGTAATTTTGGCCGTGAGATATAGAGTTTCATTTATTAAGGTTAATTAGTTAAAGTTAAGGGCATTAGGGTTAGGGGTTAGGTTAATTAGGGTATTAGGGGTAGGGGGTTAGGGGGGAGGGAAGGTTAATTAGGTTAATAATGGCAAAGTTGTAAATAATACAAATAGTGACTTAAAATCTGTTAGGAAAAAGGGTAGTTGGTGCACATTTTTAAAAACTCAGGGGTATATGGTGAAAATATGAAACATTGGGGGTATATGGTGAATTTTCCAATTTGTCAAGGGTTTAGGGTGAAAAAACTGTAATTTGAAAAGTCAGCCTTTTCTTGTTTTTTAGCACGGGCATAAACTACAATTAGGTGCATATTAATGCATAATTTATTATACCCCCTCCGTTTCATTTTAATCTACACACTTTGACATTTTACACTATTCACAAATTTCATTTTGACCATCATTTGTGATTTATACGCGGATGAAAATATAGTCATGTGGGATCTTGTTAGATTCATCATAACATGTATTTTATTAATATGTACTTTTTATAATTTTTACAAATACAAAACTAAAGATATATTTCCTCAAAGTTTTGCATTGACATACGTGAAAAGTGTAAGTGTGTAGATTAAAATGAAACGGAGGGAGTATATCTTTGATAAGAAGGAACATAGCTACACCTACCACATGAGATAGCCAATCAAAAAAATATTAATTATGTTGAGTTCTAAACCACTATGTATTAAAATCTATTCAATGTGGTGAATTGCCGTGTGGTTAGATTAAACTTTTTCTAATAAGATGTACATCAATGTTACATACTTACACTCCTTCGATATTCCTCCACAATGGCATTTGTAGTCAATAAATACAATATATTTTTTTAAAGGTACAAATAAAAGTTAGGTCACCCTTTTTTCAAGGGATTAGAGTGACCTAATGAATCGATCAAGGAAACAAAATGATCTAAAGTAAATCAACACCAACAACGAGGTCAACCTTGGTACTAAAAATAGTGTGACCTTTTTTTGGAGAGGTAATCTCCTATTTTTTTGGCTTCTCGGAAAATGTGGGTCATGGAGTAAAAAGAAAATTGAGCAAGCAGAGATCTGATATCATCAAGAAGGGTATTCACTTCAAGAAAAGACGATATCAACGACCGCTTAAAGCCGTCGTTGATTTAGGAAAAGCTGTTGTTGTTTACATCAACGACGGTCAACAGTCGTTGCATCGATGGTCGCTGATTTAGGAATCAACGACCGTCAGGCCGTCGGATTAGGAATCAACGACGGTTTTCTTACTTATCAGCGACCGTTTCGAAAACCAACGTTGAGAATTTGTCACCAACTGTTTAGAGCTGTTGCTGAAACAATGACGATTTTGAACAGTCGTTAAATCAACGACAGTTCAAAACAGTCATTGTATCAACGACGGTTTAAAATAGTCTTTATTTAACGACTGTTAAAAACCGTCGCTAATATTTACAAGCAGTCGTTGCCTTTTACATCTGTGGAACAATATGAGTCACTTTCGAAAGAATATGAGAGAGGTCCATAGGAGACTGACAATAACTAAGAGTAGAGAAAAATAAATGACTTATAGTCTCACACCTAGACCCAAAAGTGGGCATAAGAAATCATTTGTCTTATACTTCCTCCGTTTCAAATTACTCGCTACACTTTCCATATAGGGAAGTTTTATATTACTTGCTACACTTCCTTTTTGGGCAATAAACTCTCTCTATCTCTCTCCTCTCACATGGGTCTCTATTCTCCAAAAATTGCCTAGAAGTCCGTGAATTGAGAAGTATAGCAAGTAAAATGAAACGGAGGAAGTATTAATCTTTTCTAAAGTTGTCAGGTTAGGAAGACTATATGGTCATAGCCTTGTATCCGAGATAGTGAACAACTTTATTTGCTTGTGAGATCATATCTATGGAATAAAGATCTTGGGCTGAGGCAAACTACTGAAACTAGTTCTGTAATGGCTAGGCTTTTCTTTGCTCCGATCCTCTGAGAAATTAAAGATAGTGATTATTATAATTAGAGATTGGCAATACTAGCAGTTCTAGTAGTTGTTAGCTGTTGCAATAGTTGTAGCTGTTGGGGTAGTTGTTAGTTGTCTAGTGTCTACTAGTAGCTGTTAGCGATTAACGATTAAAGTAATTGTTTAATTAGAAGTGTTTGGGAAAAGTAGATGTTGAAATTGCAAAAGACAATAGATGACATGTATTAAAATATGAAATGAACTACAACAATTTCATATGTTTGTTCAATAGTTAAATTCAATATTTATTTTTTTAAAGAACTTACACTAAAAGGAGTATACGAATTTTTAACTGCTCAAAAACATGTAAATTTAATATAATATTCAACCCTCAGAAGTATAATCTATTTTAACTAAAATGCTTGTGGAATGAGGAGCATAAAAATTGTGAAATATTAGTTATGTCTTATATTTAAAATAAATATTTAAATCACATCTCTGCTATTGTAAAGAAAAAATAATGAATTGCCATAAAATAAAACAATCAATAAACAGTAAAAGGAATAAGAAATTAAAAACATTGGTTAACAATTCTATCAACATCACTGTAGCTCTCTAAGATTACTCTCCAACCCATTTCTAACTTTCTCTCTCCTCGATATCACCCCTTTAAAAATTGCCAACAATGGTATGACTCTCCAATAAGCTCTCCAATTTATTATTATCTATAATTCCTATTATTTTTAATATTTTCATTGACATGTGTCATCATAATATGCCAAGAGTATGCTCTCTCAATGCTCTTGGTGGAGAGCGTTTCTCCAAGTTCTCTCCATGGAGAGCGAACGGAGAGCGCGCACCTGGAGAGTACTAATGTTGGGGTAGAGTTGGCTCTCCATTTTCTCTCTCCTTGGAGAGCTACTTTGCGAGCACCAATGTTGGTTATGCTATTTTATAGTATTTATTTGCTAGACTGCTACATATAACACTAGCGCCAAACATGGCTGTATTATAGAAGAAATAAATAGTGGATTTCCAAGAGTATATAAGTCAGCAAAGCCCAAAAATACATATGAAGCTGTGTGATTAAGATTGAAATCGCCAAGAATCTATACTAATATATCAAAAGGCGTGCGTAAACCAGGAACGGTGCCACGTGGCGCTTTCCCTAGGGAGTTTTAGTTCATGTAATCCATGTACAATAAAAAAATTAAAAATTACATAGTATAGGTTTTGATCCCGTGACCTCAAATTCATGTACTAAAGTTTTAACCACTAGACCAAGTTGTATTTAGTGTTATCATATCAAAGTACAATATTAATAAATGAAATTTTTTCTTACCCGCGGAGTAGCCCGGGCCTAATAACTAGTAATGGATTAAACCATAGCCATATATAAAAATGTAAGAAACACCTCAATCAAGTAATAATAAATGCATAAAAACTGCAAAAGCTCAAACTAGATGCATGGAGCAACGACTGACAGATTGATACGTGAGTACGTGACTTCAATTCGTCCCACGCTGGATAATTAATAACACAATTACAAATTAAGTACATACTAAAATACTAACGTAGTAACATGGTGGCATCTCATTGATACTGGGTGAGCTACGAACGGAGTATATATATGTGCTCAGAAGATCGAATGAAGATCGTTCAGAAGATCTTGTTGGCTCATATTGAAATTTGGCTCCTTCTGCAAATAGATATAAAAGATGATTACTATCAAGGAGTACAAATTACAATAGTACTTAGATTACGATAAAAGTTCAATATATCAGCATATTATCCTTAGAAAAGAAAAGGAACCAATCGAGCGAGGTGTTAAGAGGAGCCTACATTTTTACGCATAAAAGAAAAATGAGGGAAGACCAACATATCTCTGTTATATAAGTGAAGGGGGGAGGAAGATGGTGTCCCCTTATAAAAAGTCTAATATATCTTTATTGAATTTAAATAGCCATATATATTAAATAATATTTTCTTCTTCCTACTTGCCATATATATTGAACAAGTTAACAATGGAAGAATTTGAAATTTCAATTAAATATTAAATTAAGGAGAATGATTTCCTCTTCTTGCATACGTGTGAAAAACTCTCATAAAAAATTAAATTTACAATATAACTTGATTGATACAATCAGAAGAAAAAAAAATAAAAACTTGCATTTCATACTAATAATTATACTGATAATATTTAAAAACCTGAATGTTGATTATTATTCGGTAAACTCTATTATATATATCAAACTCTTCCAATTTATTAATATTCAACAATTGAACCTGATACACAAATTCTTCTAATTCTTTTACCACAAGCTTTCTTTTGCTTTATATTTCCTTCTCTCAATACTAATTTGAATAATGATGAACAAATAACAGAAGAACCAATGAAACATTGATTTAAGAAACACATAATTTTTTTAAAAAAAAATTACAAATGTCTGTTTGAATCAAAACTTGTAACACTGATGAATAACTAATTGAGAAAAAAAAAACGCTAATATGACACGCACGCATAGCGTGCTAAAAATGCTAACTCTATAAGGCATAAGTTAGGCTAATTAACGGACTAATCCACTTATTATTGCAATTTAATTAATAGACTAATCCACTTATTATTGAATTTAATTATTAGACTCTTTTGCATGGGCTTGTGTATATGCCCTGATGCCCATCAAGATTTAATATAGGGAGAGAATAATAGAAGAATGAGAGGGACTTTATTTCAATATTATTTCCATTTAAATTACATCCATATGGGAGGAAAGAAAAGTAAGAGTTAGTGTTCAGTTGAGAAAATTTATATGCTCCGAGTAAATTAGTTTTCTCATTTTCTGAAATTTGGTTTGTAAATGGCAAAACTAGTTTTTACAAGCTAAAGTTGGAAAATAGTACTTCAAAGGATGAACTATATTTATCTTTTAAAAGGAAGGAATTGTTTCATCCCTATTTCTTACCTTCCTCTTTCTCTTCTCCCATCCATGCATCCTATTCTGTAGATTCCTCAAAGTTTTACTTTCCCTTTTCTATCTAGTTCTCAGTAAGAAAGCAAACAAAGGAAAACTAATAAAATTAACAATTGGAGTCATTTTCAATATTCCCCAATTGCATCAAACACAGCTAAATACATGATGTTACTAATTGCATCCCATCCATGCTTGATGCTTCATAGGTTTATGTAAGACAAGAACATAAAAATAAGTGTATGAACTAATTTCAGACAAAAATAAATTAACTTTAGATAAGTGAGTTCAAATAAGATTAATGGGTATAGCTAACTTAATTACTTGAAAACTTGCACACTAAGGATCTAATAGAGTCAAACTAGGATTTAACCATAGAACCTTTTCTTTTAATAAAAAACCTTCTCCTAAGTCCTAATCACACAAGTAGAGATCATACGAGGTTAGTTAGTATTGATGGATCACCCCTTCAATAATATTCTTACCTGCGACACGATAATTATTTGTAAAGTTCCGCCATTCATTGATGAAGCATTGATGTTGGTGACGAAGAGGTGACGCTTCTCAATTTCATTGATGATTTTGGCCAAAAGACCCTTTTGTATATGGCAGTAGATATCAATCAGGATGGCATCTTTTGAAAATCTAGCTTTAATCTCTGGGATTTGCTCGCTACTGGATATGGATGAGCTGCTCCCGTTTTCATCCATAGCCTCGTCAAGATGTTTAGCTGTTTCACGTATGAAATCAACAATTTAGATTCTTTCGGTAATTTTGAAGATTTTTTTGACTTTATCCGCCTTCAAGTCAACTTTTTCAGAATAAGCAGTCTATAATATTTTTTTAATAACCATTGATGGGCCCATCCTCTCTTTCTTCCCCCAGTTTCCCTCATATCTCCATGTCCATGAAGCTCTAAATCTTCAAATCCTATAACATGAACAAAGATCAATGACAAAAAAAATCCTCAAGTCCTAACGGGCATGTTTGGCAAAACTAGCGGTTATACGTACTAGCTCTTAGTTGTTGCAGTAGCTGTAGTTGGGGGTAGCTGCTAGCTGTCTACTAGTAGCTTTTAGTGAGTAGCATTTAAAATAGTTGTTTAATTACAAGCGTTTGGCAAAAGTAGCTCTTAAAATTGTAAAAGACAATAAATAACATTTATTCAGATATTAAATGAACTAAGGGTCTGTTCTCTTCGGCATAAAACAACTGAACTGAACTGATTGCAACTGAACTTAATTGAACTGAATTAAATTATAACTAATAGTAATGATAATAATTTAGGAATTGAACTGAATTGAACTGAACTGAACTAATTGGAACTGAACTGAACTGAATTGAACTAAACTAAAATAAGCTACGGAGAACAGGCCCCTGAAACTCTTTCATTAGTTAGCTCAATAGTTTAATTCAATATTTAATTTTCAAAGAACTTACACATAAAAATGAGTATACACCTTTTTAACAACTCAAATAAATGTATAATTTAAGATTATATTTAACTTTTAAAAAATTTATATTACCTATTTTAACTAAAACGCTTGTGGAATTTGGAGAATAAAATATTGTGAATTATCAGTATTATCTTCTTTTTAAAATAGTTATTTGAATCACATCCCTGCTATTGTAAAAGAAATAACATAAATTACCATTAAAAACAATTAATAAACAAAATAAGAAAAAAGAAATTAAAAACATTGGTTCACAATTCTACCTAATACTATTATATAGTGTTTATTCGTTAGACCGCTACCTATAAATCTCAAGCGGTACATGTAGTAACGTTCTACAATCGCTAATCTACTCCAACCGCTACCCACAATCTACTCCAACCGGTACCCGCTACTACAAACACTACCTTACCAAACACTCATAATTTTCTTAAATAGCGTTTTGATCTTGTCCAATTGCTACCCGCTACCTAAAATGCTAGTGCCAAACAGAGCCAACATATATTTGAAATTAGGTTAGGGTATGTACTTAGAAGGGTATTATCAAATAAAAAATAGGGAAATTCCATTTAGTACTAGTTTTGATTTTTCCATTTGGTACCCAATTTTTAAGAATTTTACACATGATACCATTGTACTTTCGGGGCAACTGCTACCATAAGCTTGCCGTTAAACAAATGTTACGAAACGCTAATGATTCATTAGGTTTAACTAGTGTGATTAAAAAAAGGAATTCTTTAAAAAAAAAAACTGATTCATAAAATTTCTGTAAAAGTCGTTGACTAAGGATTACTTACAGTAATTTATACATGAAATCTCATCCATTGAAGTCGATTATTATCGGCGATACCCAAGAGTGACTCATTCAATTCCTCAGTTCACGATTGAGGCTGAACTGGGCTGAATACCCTCTTGACATCAAATACTTCTCCTATCAGCTTATTAAAATTTGGATGTTTTAAAATGGAGATACAATGCCAAAATTGATCATTCATATTCAGTACAGTATCCACAAACTCTCTCTGACTTGTGTTTTTTCCACAAAGAGCATTTGTAAGTTGCTGAAAGAGAAGTTACACACTTACGGTGACGATAAATATGAAAAGCACAAAAATGAGAGAGAAACATCACCAGAGAAAAAGAACCTCCATCTCTTTCTTCATCCCTCTTTAAGCCCATTTTCAGCCTGCCCCATTTTAGTTCCCACACAACCCGTTTTATGCCCGGCCCTCTTTGAACCTGCCCCTCCTACAAATGGGCCGGATCAAGGCTAGAAATGGGCCCCCGCGCCCGTTAAACACATAAGAAAGAGAGAAAGATAACAATTAACAAGGGTGTGGTGTGAGAAACTTACAGAAATCACAAGTTCTTGCTTGTTCCGTCTCTTGTTTGACAGCAGTTCTTCAGTCTTTCTCTTGCTATCGCTCTTTTTCCTTAACGATGGCGGATACTTGACACACATAACTTATACTAGATAAGATCTCTAATGCGTATTGTATATCTAACTTAACGTTACAAATTAAAGGCGTTCATTATTCTATAAATTACCATCACATGCATATTATGCCAGTATTTTTTTTAGGGAAAATGGACTGGAATAATCCCACCTTTGGCCGATTTTTCAATAATAATCCTACCTTTGGATTATTCTGGAATAATCCCACATTTGCTTACTAAATCGACTTTTTGGTCCCAAGAACAAAGTGACCAGAACAACAACAAGTTCTGACCCTTTTCCCCCGTTGCCCCACCCCACCCCCACTCCCACCCCAACAGCCCCCCACCCCCACCCCCAAATCCCTGCTGCCCCAACCCAGTTCCCCGCTGCCCCACCCTCCCCCCCCCCCCGTCGCAGCCCCCTCCACCTCTCCTCCCCCTCGCAACTCCCACCCCCTCCCCCTCCCCTCTCCCCCGTCGCAGGCCCCAAAGAACCCCCTCCCCCTCCCTCGTCAAACCCCGCAACCCCTCCCCCCTCCCTCGTCAAACGCGCAACCCCTCCCCCTCCCCTCGTCGGACCCGCAACCCCCCTCCCCCTCCCTTTCGGACCCCGCAACCCCCCTCCCCCTGTTTCTTCCTTCGTCTTCCACTACGGCGAGTGACGGACCGACGGTGGAGGGGAGGGGGTGGGGGCGGGGTGGAGGGGGAGGGGGGGGGTCGGTGTGTGGTACGGTGGCCGGGGGTGGGGTCTCCCTCCCTCGTCAAACCCGTAACCCCCTACCCCCTCCTCGTCGGACCCATGACCCCCTCCCCCCCTCCCTTTCGGACACTGAACCCCCTCCCCCTGTTTCTTCCTTCGTCTTCCACTACGGCGAGTGACGGACTGACGGTGGAGGGGGAGGGGTGGGGGCGAGGGTGGAGGGGAGGGGAGGGGGAGGGGGGAGGGGAGGGGAGGGGTGGCTGGTGTGTGGTACGGTGGGCAGGGTGGGGTCTCAGGAGGGAAAAGTAACTTGGTTTACCGGTTTATCAAGTTACAAGTTTTTGGGACCAAAAAGTCGATTTAGTAAGCAAAGGTGGGATTATTCCAGAATAATCCAAAGGTGGGATTATTATTGGAAGAACGCCCATAGGTGGGATTATTCCAGTCCAATTTTCCTTTTTTTAAATAACTAAGATAATGACAAATTGACAATTGTTTCTTCTACTGTGAAATTTTTACTTTTATTCCTGAAGAGGTAACATATATAGTCCTAGATTATCAAGAGTATTTAATCCAGCCTAAAACCAACTCCCAACAACTGATATGGCTTTTAGTTAGAAAAAACTTCATTTCCATGTACTAATAATAACAACTATTTTGTCATGGTGTATCATGTATGCACTTAACTGAGTTACTAATAACTAGCGTCTACCAGATGACGAGACCCATGCCCCAGCAACGAATTCATGACCTCTCTGAGTCTGAGATGAATATTACTACTATCGATCAATTTTGCAAAGTAATATAGAGCTCGCTAACGACATGAAATTCCAAGTATGTTACGTTGGTAACCCCTTAAAAATAAACAAATAAAATAGAATCATGTACGCCAACATTCCAAAAAATTTATAAAATTCAGATAGCATTTTTTAAGTGTTTTGTTTTTTGGCAGTATATTACAAGAATGTGAAGTGTATGTTTAAGCAGGCCCGGCTAATGAGGTGTTCAACCTGTTCTACAGAACAGGGCCTCTTGTTTTCTGGGGCCCCAAAATGGAGGGAAAAAAACAATTGTAAATGCTTCAACTACTTCCCAATTTTTAAGTAAACTTATGAAAACTCTGCTCTTCAATTTAAGCATGTTAGTTCTGCACTATTTACCAAATATTAATTGCTTTCATCTCACTGCCCAAAAATGACTCCCTTTGAATGATTTAACTAGAGGCTGTGTGTATTGTTTTTGGGAAATGAAAAAACTCCAGTAATGCTCTCTAATGACTATTGCTATCCACAATGTAAAGAACCAGTAAAATAAATTACGTCAATTCTAACTCTCTTGTTTCAGAAAATGTCCCTAATAAGGAAATAAGGATGTTTGTTTAATGGGAAAGTTAATCCCAGTATATATAAGTCCCTTGCTTTGCTAGAGGGAGAAGATGAAGAGATTATATTTTCCAGGATGGTTTCATTTTAGCTAGAGAGAAAAGAAGGTATGTCAACAAAAATCTAACTTCCATAGATGAGTTCCTTATTTTGTGATTTTCTCCAACTTTTTCAGTTTCATGTTCTTTTTTGTCAAATATATATTATAAAATTGTTCTTTTTGATATATACTCTCTCCGTCCCATAATATAGTTCCCATTTCCATTTTGGGAGTCAAACTTTAAAATCTTTGACCAAATATACTCATTAATGTATACAAAAAAACATACTCATGTGGGGTCTTGTTAGATTCGTCTCAATGTCTACATTTATATTATCAACTTTTTATATTTTTTACTAATACAAAATAGAAGATATTGTAGGTCAAAGGTACGTCTTGGAGACTGTGCAAAAAGAAATGTGAACTACATTATGGGACGGAGGGAGTAGTAAATATTTTAAAAAATAATAATAATAGGTTCCTTATGTAGCGTGCGAGGACACCCGATAACATTTGTGAAATGATAATTAAGGGCCTAAACTTTACAATAGAACAGGGCCTCCAACAGGTGTGAGACGTGAAGGATTTTGTCCTCGATCAAGTGTAACAAACTAAATGTATATGGACAAATTATAAAGATAATATATTCAATAATATTAGGTGACCGCAACGTTTTGCTAGAAGCTAATTGCGGTTGGTTGGGCTAGTATATTTAGGCCAACTACTCATATGTATTGGGTCCTATGAGGTCACACAATATGACAACCCTTGGATATTACCCAAATCCATTTGTGAAATGGGTTGGGCGGTTTTTATGATTGATGGAAGAGTTGTAACTCATGAGTTTATTAGGCTCATAATGTATGACATTATGAGGCAAAATAAAGCCTCATGAATCATCTCTTTGTAACCACCCTATATAATCATATGGGGGTTACAAATGAGATGTAAGTACATCACTTTTGGCAAGAGAAAATCTGATTTTCTTTTGCTCTCCTCTCTCTCATTCATTTGGCCATCATACACCTCAAAAGCAAGAGGATTCTACACTCTTCCGTACTAGCATACGTGGTGATCTAAGGGTTGTTCGTGGACCAACACTAGAGGAACGGCGATTGACGTTCTAAGGATCTCTACTAGAAGGCTAGAGGTGAAAGTGGAATTCACGCATCAAGAGGTATATTCTACACTCTTTATAGATTCATGTTAGTTTATGCAAAGATCTTGGTGTTAGATGTTTGAGTATGTGATACTCGTTTTCCGCATTAAGCATCTAAAATCCTACAAAGTGGTATCGCTTAGCCTATTTGCATAGATTAATGTGATCATGTTGATGCATGTTTTCCTTTATTTTAATTCATTTAGGGGGAGGGTATTAGCATGAGGATATTGTTTGCATGATTAAAATTGGATTTTAATCTAGTGGGAGTATAAAAGTTATTTATACATTTTTTTGATACATATATATATATATACATATATAATTGTTATATTATTTCATGTTTTAGTTAAGTTGTTA
The DNA here is from genome assembly GCA_947646795.1 of Beta lomatogona. Classification (NCBI taxonomy): domain Eukaryota; kingdom Viridiplantae; phylum Streptophyta; class Magnoliopsida; order Caryophyllales; family Amaranthaceae; genus Beta; species Beta lomatogona. The sequence goes on along the minus strand of CANSNZ010000897.1, from coordinate 180,295 downwards.
ATTAGAATATGATGTATATATATATATGTATGATTCATGATTTGCATGCTTTGAAGTTTTTATGCTTAATTTGATTATGTATAATTTCATGGCATGAATTCTTGAATATGAGGCCTAGTATGATTTAGTTATGCATAAAAGTGTTTTAGTGTATAAAGAAAATCATACGCATTTCGATTAAAATTGCCTGAATTGAAATCGGAAAAAACGGAAGAAGTAAGCTTCTCGCAAATCGCGACGAGCATCGCGAGTCGCGACCTAGATCGCGGGTCGCGGAGTGTTTCGCCTCGCTTGGCTCGTTTGCATTTTCAACGGATAAAAACTTTAAAGATCCGTTTATCCCTTAATGCATATTAAGTAGTTATTATGCTTGGTATCCTATGCTAATGCTTAAATGAATTAAAATTATGATGGAAGTTTCATTTTATGACATTTAATTTTATGTTAGGATGTTAGTTTTAATAAGTTGATTAATTCTTACATGTTAGTGTTTGTGATTAAATGTCATGCAATGATTTTATGTTTTAATATGATTAAAATATATGTGGTACCTTAAAGTGCTTATATATTTTCCTTTAAATTTAATAGTTGATTAAATTTGTTAGATTAATACTATAATGCTCTTGAGAGATAAATTCTAATATGATTGAATTTGTCTAAAGGTACTAACCATTTAATTTAATATGAGATTAAATTTGGTTGATGTTATTATGTTTTAAAGTTGTTGAAGCATAATAATTTATTTTAATAGTTGATTAAAATGCATGTTTTATATATATGATATAATAATTGCATGCGGTGACTAGTATGGCCCAAACTTGGATAGAAAATACGATCTGCGTATCGTGAATGTATTTTTGTAATCTAAATACGATCTATGCATCGTTGGTATTTTTGTAATATTAGTTTAAATTTTCAAAAAATTATTCAAGTTGAAGTGATTCAAAGATGGAGATCCGATGTTTTCATTTCCATGGAGCACAACGATGTAGATCCAAGGTGGTTCAAGGATGGATGCCTTAAAGAGTAGTCTTTAGGGTTAGGGGCCATACTAGGATCACATTTTATTTTATGCATTTAAATATTGCTTTTGAATGCTTTCTAAGTTTTATTATGCATGTGATTTATTTTTGCAATGAGTTCACTAGTAATTAAATCACATAATAATTTACTTAGGTCCCTAAAGCTAATATTGGGTAATTGCTTTTCCAAATAAACATCTACTAAAATCTTGATCGTTAGTAATAGGTTCCCGCCAAAGCAGAGTGTTACTTCCAATCTTGGGCTAAGTAGAGTAAATTTCCGAAATTTGCATGTTTAGTTTGGTTTGGCCCAACAAAATCATCAAAACGGTTTTGGATTTTGAAGCAAAGGGTTGGGTTTTTGTGTTTGGGTGACAAGTTCTCGTCTAGGATTAGGAAGGCTTTCCCCAACGCTGTGGGTAACTTCCTTACCTGGGAACTTTCATCACCTTAGCAATCACCCATCAACTAAGAATTACAATTGTTGTAATTAGTAAAAGAGTTTACTTACCTTTTAAATTTGGTTTTAAGTTGAGGCCAAAGTCCACTTATAAATCACGTTTGATAGGATCTTAGAATCACTTGATTCAAAAGGGACATATTTAAAATTGGTCAAGTGCATAGCTTTTATTTTAAAGTGTTTAAAATTTGTTAAAAGCTATTATGATAAACATACTCATTACTTTTGCATCTTCTATGTAGATATCATGTCTGGTAACAACAATAATTCACCTTTTAACTTACGTTCAATCCTTGAAAAGGATAAGTTGAACGGGAACAACTTCCTTGATTGGGAAAGGAATCTGAGAATTGTTCTTAGATCCGAAGGTCGAGAGGATGTTCTTGAAACCCCGATCCCGGTTTTAACGACCACCTCTACCGAAGCCGAGAAGGCGGCCCATAAGGCCATTGCGAAAGGTCGGTAATTGTTACTTGCCTTATGCTCGCGGCTATGGAACCAAGCCTCGCAAAAGAGGTTTGCAAGCTTGGATGCCTCAAAGATTATCCGACACCTGAAAAACCATGTTTCAGCAGCAAGCTCGGGATAGAGAGGTATGAAACTCACAAGGCTATTCTTGAGTGTGCGTTAGTCGAAGGCAAGCCGGTCGCCACTCATGTCTTTGAAATGATTGGTTATTTCGAGACAATGGAGAGGTTGGGTTTTCCTTATAGCCAAGAGTTGGCTACTGACATCATACTACACTCACTTCATGAAGGCTTCAACCATTTTAGGTTGAACTTCAATATGAATGGGGTGTCGAAAACCCTTGCCGAGTTACATGGGATGCTCATAACTCGCCGAGCAAAACATCTCTCGTTGCACCTAAGAAGGAAGTTCTTATGGTTCAAAAGGGAAAGGGTTTTAAGAAAGAATGGGCCGGGCAAGAAAAAGCAAGACAAGGGCAAGCAAGTTGCCGCTAAGATCGCTGCGATAAGCCACGGCAAAGGCAAAGCCAAAGGTGGCCGCAAATGCCAAGTGCTTCCATTGTGGTCAAATTGGCCATTGGAGGCGTAATCGCCCGAAGTATCCGAATGATAAGAAGTCCGGGGCTTCTTCTTCGTGGTATCTATGTCATTGACATTAATTTAGCAACATCTACTTCTTGGGTATTTGATACCGGTTGTGTTTCTCACATTACTTCGAATGTGCAGGGACTAAGAAGGAGTAGAACCTTGGCTAAAGGGGAGGTAGAACTGCGCGTTGGAAATGGTGCAAGGGTTGCGGCCGTTGCAGTTGGGACTTATTGTCTACCTTTGCCTTCTGGTTTAATATTAGAGCTTAATAACTGTTATTATGTTCCTGCTATTACCAAAAACATTATTTCTATTCCAGTTTTGGATAATGAAGGGTTTTCATTTACAATTGAGAAAGGTTGTTTCTCTGTTTATTTGAATTCAATGTTTTATGCCATTGCTAAAAAGTCTAATGGTCTATATTTCCTAGAGTTAGACAAAGATGTCCTTAACATAGACAGCAAAAAACATAGATCAAGCGATACTAATCCTACTTACTTATGGCATTGTCGTTTAGGACATATAAATGCGAAACGCATTCAGAAGTTACATAAAGATGGACTTCTAACATCTTTTGACTTTGAGCCATTTGATGTATGTGAATCATGTTTAATGGGTAAAATGACAAAGTCACCTTTTACTGGAAAGGGTGAAAGGGCCAGTGATCTATTGGGTCTAATACATAGTGATGTGTGTGGACCAATGAGCACAAAAGCTAGGGAGGGTTTGGATACTTCATTACTTTTACCGATGATTTAAGTAGATATGGATATGTCTATTTAATGAAGCATAAGTCGGAATCGTTTGAAAAATTCAAAGAATTCCATAATGAAGTCCAAAACCAGCTTGGCAAAACAATTAAAGCACTACGATCCGATCGTGGTGGTGAGTATTTGAGCCAAGAGTTTAGTGATCACTTGAAGAGTTGTGGAATTCTTTCCCAACTCACTCCACCTGGAACACCTCGGCTTGAATGGTGTATCCGAAAGGAGGAATCGAACTCTACTTGATATGGTTCGGTCTATGATGAGTTTTGCGATCTTCCCATCTCTTTTTGGGGATATGCTCTCGAAACCGCTACTTTCACACTTAATAGAACTCCATCAAAGGCAGTAGAAAAAACACCATATGAGATGTGGAGTGGAAAAACTCCAAGTTTGTCTTTTCTACGGATTTGGGGTTGTGAGGTTTATGTAAAACGTTTACTTTCGGATAAACTCGCCCCTAAATCGATAAGTGTTTCTTTGTGGGTTATCCCAAAGAGACCAAGGGCTATTACTTCTACCATCGGACCGAGGGCAAAGTGTTTGTTGCTCGTCGTGGTGTCTTTTGGGAAAAGGATTTTATTTCCAAAAAGGCAAGTGGGAGTAATATATTTCTCGAAGAGGTTCGAGAAAAGCAACAAATGGACATAGTTCAACCTATGTTAGAGTCGAAGCACAAGTGCCACTGTGGAGCTTGAAGTAATTCCTCCTTTAGAGGAATCTTCTCCCATAACCCGACCAAGTGTTGGAGGATGTGCATTCCGTACACGAACCTCCTACTTGTCCCACTCGAATCTAATTCGTGCGAAAATTCTCAAATTGTTGAGAAGAAAATTTCTCCCCGTTGCCCCCTCGTAGGACCGGTAGATCAAGAATACCAAACAAGAAGTTTGTTGATTTCTTGTTAACCGAAAGTTCCGAGATAATGATCTTAGAATTTGAGGAACCTACTACCTACAAGCAAGCTTTGATGAGTGAAGACTCCGAAAAATGGCTTGAAGCCATGAGGTCCGAAATGGCATCTATGTCCGAAAATCAAGTATGGGACTTGATGGATTTGCCCGATGGGGTTACACCTATTGGTTGCAAATGGGTTTTCAAAGTGAAAACAGACAAGGATGGTAACGTTCGGGTTTACAAAGCAAGTTCATGGTATAGACTATGACGAAACCTTTTCACCAAGAGCAATGCTTAAATCCATTCGGATACTCCTAGCGATTGCCTTCTATGATTATGAGATTTGGCGGATGGATGTCAAAACCGCTTTCTTGAATGGATTCTTGAAAGAGGATGTGTATATGACACAACCGGAAGGTTTTATGGATCCGAATATCCTAGGAGGGTATGTAAGCTTCAAAAGTCCATTTATGGATTGAAGCGAAGCATCCCGGAGTTGGAATCTTCGTTTTGATGAGGCAATCAAACCTGTTTGGTTTTCTCAAAAACGGAGAAGAGTCTTGTGTTTACAAGAAGGAAAGTGGGAGTAACATAGTTTTCTTGGTCTTATATGTAGATGACATACTTCTCATAGGAAACGACATTCCCATGCTTCGAGTCGACCAAGGAATGGTTGAAGAGTTGTTTTTCTATGAAAGACCTTGGAAACGCCGAGTACATTTTGGGGATCAAGATCTATAGGGATAGGTCTAAGAGGATGATTGGACTTAGCCAAAGAACTTATATAGATAAGATCGTTACTAAGTTCAATATGGAAAACTCTAAAAGAGGTTTTCTACCCATGCAACATGGTGTTTCGCTTAGCAAGACTCGGTGTCCTTCCGGACCCGATGAGATTAAGCGAATGAGTAATGTTCCTTATGCGTCGCCTATAGGGTCCATTATGTACTCCATGATTTGTACTCGCCCGCATGTTTCATATGCCTTGAGCATGTGTAGCGGATTCCAATCAAATCCAGGTGACGCACACTGGAGTGCGGCTAAGAATATCCTAAAGTACTTACGAAGGACTAGGGATAATTTCTTAGTGTATGGAGGTGAAAGTGAATTAATTGTTGAGGGTTACACAGATGCGAGCTTCCAAACCGACAAAGATGATTTCCGATCCCAATCTGGTTTCATCTTTTGTCTAAATGGAGGGGCAAGTGAGCTGGAAAAGTTCAAAGCAAAGTACTGTCGCCGATTCTACAACAGAAGCCGAGTACATTGCCGCGGCAGATGCAAGCAAAGGAAGCCGTTTGGATGAAGAAGTTCATTCGGAGCTAGGAGTAGTGCCTAGTGTTGGAGATGGTATTGTTTTACATTGTGATAACAATGGTGCCATAGCTCGCTCTAAGGAACCAAGATCACATCAAAGGTGTAAACATGTACTTAGGGAAGTTTCATCTCATTCGAGAAATCGTTGAGAGAAAAGATGTAATAGTTAGCAAAGTTCATACGGATAGCAATGTCGCCGATCCTTTGACTAAACCATTGCCTCAACCTAAGCATGAGAGTCATACTAGGGCTATAGGACTTAAGCATGTAGGAGAGTGGCTTTGATTATGTACTATTTATTTTAATTAGTTCACGCTTATAGTTACTCTTGTGATATGTTTGGTTATGTTTATCAATAAAAGGTTATGTTCTTATTTAATCTTGGTTTAGTATTAAATAAAACGTTCAAAGTATTTTATAACGTTTGATAGGATTGTCAAATATGTGATTTGACAAATGAAACCCTATCCAAAGGAACGGGAGTTATAATTTACCTTTGTCCCTAGTTCGAATCATTGAAATTGAACGTAAATGATTCCGTTTGATGGACTAGATTGCAAGTTGATTGATAGCGCAGTTTCATGGGCTATGGGGACATCGAGATGTCTAGTCATTTGCATAGGCGTGTATAGTTGATACACGTTGGGCACCTAGTGGGAGTTCTCTAAAAGGTTTATGAGAATCTCATTAATATATTTAGTGGATTCCTTAGACATGAGTATGACACTATTCTTACTTAAGGATTAGTATGTTTTTGACACCGCAAAACGTCGTGCCGTAAAAGGAGGCTATAAAAGCAGTGATCGGAACTGCTACGAATTGAGTGGGAGTTTTGGTTATACAAGACTGGATAAAGTCCTCCTAAGAGTTAGGATTGGTGTCTTGGCCTCTTGAAGAGCGAGAACTGAAAATGCATGGCCGTGCTCAAATGGATTAAGGAGTTAATCATTTGTTTCTACAGTTCGAACTCGGATTTCAAGAAACAACTTGAATATTGGTATGGTTTACATACGATGTTACCATGTCATCAAGTTAGACATTAAGCGACTTAAGGAATTTGAAGGTTACACACTTGTTCTTAGACAAGTGGGAGATTGAAGGATTTTGTCCTCGATCAAGTGTAACAAACTAAATGTATATGGACAAATTATAAAGATAATATATTCAATAATATTAGGTGACCGCAACGTTTTGCTAGAAGCTAATTGCGGTTGGTTGGGCTAGTATATTTAGGCCAACTACTAATATGTATTGGGTCCTATGAGGTCACACAATATGACAACCCTTGGATATTACCCAAATCCATTTGTGAAATGGGTTGGGCGGTTTTTATGATTGATGGAAGAGTTGTAACTCATGAGTTTATTAGGCTCATAATGTATGACATTATGAGGCAAAATAAAGCCTCATGAATCATCTCTTTGTAACCACCCTATATAATCATATGGGGGTTACAAAGGAGATGTAAGTACATCACTTTTGGCAAGAGAAAATCTGATTTTCTTTTGCTCTCCTCTCTCTCATTCATTTGGCCATCATACACCTCAAAAGCAAGAGGATTCTACACTCTTCCGTACTAGCATACGTGGTGATCTAAGGGTTGTTCGTGGACCAACACTAGAGGAACGGCGATTGACGTTCTAAGGATCTCTACTAGAAGGCTAGAGGTGAAAGTGGAATTCACGCATCAAGAGGTATATTCTACACTCTTTATAGATTCATGTTAGTTTATGCAAAGATCTTGGTGTTAGATGTTTGAGTATGTGATACTCGTTTTCCGCATTAAGCATCTAAAATCCTACAAGACGGCCCCTGTGTTTAAGTTTGCACAACCAAGAGTGTAGTTCATATACCAAGCTTATCTGGTTTAATTGGTTGGGTATTCACCATGTAATCTTAAGGTCACAAGGTTGAATCGTCCAACTGCAATACTTGGGGGTAAGGATCCACCTTACATTTCCCTTCTACTCCCAAGTGCCTAGTTCACAAAGGCTAGACAAAGACACCGTGCAGATTGAGATCTGGATAGAAATTTTTTCCTTACTATTACTAAGTTTTCGAATCTAAGATTTGTTACGCTGTGACCTTTGGTCAAGAGCTTTAAGCTAAGCTACTGTTTCAAGGCAAAAGCAAAAAAAAAAAAAAATACCAAAGCACTAAATAAGGAAACTAAGGGAACCTTCATCTCAATGGCGGATACTTAGCTACAGACATGTTCTATTGATTAGATCTCTGAATTAGGTAATTAATTAAGTAATTAAATAAAGCTAAGGCCTTTGTTAGCTTATTATAATTACCAGCACATCTGGCACCTGCATGCTATATTATTTTCTATAATATTCTTACTCCTAATTAATGGCGTATAATTTACTTAACACACGCTGACATGGATATTAATTATTAACTCTACGCGAGAGTTCTTATTATAATCCAAGACTAAGACAATTCCTTTAAAAAAAGACTAAGACAATAATTACCCTAAAAAATAGACTAAGACAATATATTGTCATCACTTTTCCATTCATCAATAGTCAATATATATAACCTAAGGACAAATTCCTATTCCTAATCAACTTCTAATAATAATAATACTTCTAATAGTAGTACTTCTAATAATATTCTAATTCTAATTCTTATCTCAAACACACCCCTCAACACTAGTGGAAAAAACCTTAAATGACACAAAAAGATTGATTCGACTTCTACTAAACTGGATTAGTTAGGGTCAACTGATCCAGTTGGCCAAGGTAAATCAGTTTGTTTATTATTTTTGGGCGCAAAATATAGGTCCAATAATTAACTGATCCGGTTCAGCTCAAAACCGGATTAGGTAATGGGATCTATATATTATGGCCTGGTGCGCTCTTCAGCCCACTCCTCCTCACATTCTCTCTTCAGCCTGCTCCTCTACTCCTCCTAAATCTTATCTCTTCACCCCCATAATATAAACCCTAATCCCACTCCTCATCTTCCCTCCTCAGCCTCCCCAATCCCCACGATCTAAACCCTTATCTTCTCTCCTCAACTCCCCACGATCCTCTGCAACCACCATCCTCCTTCTTCTCACCCTCTTCGCCACTACCTAAACCCTCAGCCATCAACAACGTTGTATTTCCAATTCCTCTTACGATCTAAACACTTTTCATATCAGCGGCAGCAAAGAACCCAATTCATATATCCGTCTTTTTTTTGTATTTCCAATTTTCCATCCTACCGTCAACGAGCTCCGATTACATTGTCGGATTTTAGAGAAGTGTTCCATAGTTTGTAGATGTCATCAACGAGGACAACATTGGAGTCAAGGTAAATAACCTGGGTAACACACGAATAACCATCTTTGCACCAGCCACATGTTTCGTCGCCAAGCTCTGTTCTAGATCTAATTTTGTTCTCTCAAGATCTGTTCCAGATCTAATTTTCGTTCTTTTATTTTCGTTTTCTCAAGATCTGTTCCAGATTTAATTTCTTTAAATCTTTTTCGTTTTATTGTTCAATATTTAATTTTATTTCATTTTTTAGTTTAGATGCAATTTCGTTTCTTTTCTCATTTTGTAAGGTTTCGAGTTGTAAATTTATTATCTGATTTTCATTGTTGTACTTTGTTATATTTTTTTAGTTCAGATGTAATTTATGAGATTGTATAATGTTTGTAATGCAGTAATAATCTGTTTTTAATTTTATTATTGTTCGTAATTTCAAAATGTTCTTAATTTTATTGTCTGAGATTTGTATTAATGTTTCATTGGAAATTCGGAATGTTTGTAAATTTGGAGTTGAAATTGAGTTGTGAAGTTTCATGACTTCACGAGCAAATCTTTTTTTTCTTTAATTCGAAAGGGTAACTGATCCGGTTTGTTTACAAAACCGGATCAGTTGACTAATGTAACTGATCCGATTTTGTGCCTAAACCGGATAAATTAATAGTTAACTGATCCGGTCGTAAACCGAATCAGTTAATTTTCCCTACCCTCTCCAATGCCACCCGTTTCGGTCCATATTCGGATCAGTAAGGCCTATTATGACCGGTCAGTAGACCTTTTTTCCACTAGTGCAAGTTAATATAGTGTGCAAATTTCATACGTCCAACTTGAGTTGCAAAAATTCAAACCTAATTTTGCCTAATGCTTTATTAAAGATGTATGCAAGCTGAAATTTGGTAGGAACATACGAGGAAGTATCAAGACCCTCAGTCATTGCATCTCGAAAAAATGACAATTTGCCTTAATGTGTTTGGTGCGCTCATGAAACACCGGATTCTTGGCAATATATAATGCAGACTGACTATTAAAATACAAACGCATACCCTTGGGATGTTTAATCCCTAGATCACCTAATAAATGCTTGAGCCATTTCAATTCACAAACAATAGCAGCTATAGGACGATACTCAACCTCTATCGAAGAACGATAAACTATAGGTTGCTTCTTAGTTTTCCAGTAAATAGGTGAATGACCAAGCAGAAAAAACCAGCCACTTAAGGAATGCCTAGTAATAGGATAACTTGCCCAATCAGAGTCACACCAACCTTCTAGGCATATATCACTATCAGAATGAAACATTATACCTTGCCCTGGATTCTTCTTCAAATATTGCACAATGCGAAGGGTTGCCTCGCAATGTACTACCTTCGGTGCCTGCATAAACTGACACAAAATATGCCAAATCAGGTCTAGTCATAGCCAGATAAATCAACCTGTCCATGAGTACTCTACGATATTTCTCCACATCATCAAACAACGGTCCTTCTGCCACTACAAGTTGATAATTCTGCTCCATAGGAAAATTTGTAGGTTTAGCTCCCTATAATCATGTCTCAGAAATAATATTTAAGGCATATTTTCTCTGACTCATAAAAATTCGCTAGGGACTACGAGCAACGTCTAAGCCAAGGATATATGTCAGAGCTCCCAAATCTTTCATTTTGGGGTGCTGCAATCTCGCTTTGCTATAGTTCGTAAACCATCCCTCGCATGGGATGAGGAAATTCTCAATGATATCTTGATGTCTTGCATTATCATGCATAACATGATTGTGGAAGATGAACGAGATACATATGCACACTACGCAGATACTACTGAGTTCACTTCAAACACAAGTAATGATGGCGACGAATTAGAATATTATCATGATCGGATCGTAGATATCAATCGTTACATGGCGAATAGAGATGCAATTGAAGATCAACATGTGCATCAATCCTTGAAACGTGATTTGGTTGCCAATATATGGCAGAAGTTTGGCCGTAACGCTAATTAAGAGCATTTCTTTATGTATTTTATGTATTTCGTTCCTAATTAAGTTTATAATTCGTTCTTGTATTTCATTATGTGTCTCAAAATTAAAAATATATTAAAAATGCTTAATTGTGTCTCATAATTTAATTATTAGATCGCTAATTAATGAGCATATATTAAAAACGCTAATTGCGTATGCTACGTATTAATAATAGCTACTTAATTATGTAGATAACTTAATTATTAAAATGATAATTATAATATTAAAATTATTAATTTAATTAATTAATAATATAATAGCAATTAATAATGAATATTTCATGTCATTAAAAATTAAATAATAAAAATATTGTATAATGGTGGTTGGGTGATGAGAGAGAAAAAGTAGTTGGGTGAGATCAAAAAGTAAGAGAGAGGAAAAAGTAGTTGGGATGATTTTTTTTAGTTCATTGTTAAGAAGAAAGTGGGAAAAGATTGTGGGATATAATTTTTTAGAAAGAGAAAGTTAGAAAGAGAGTGGGATGATCTTTTTTTTCATTCACCAATAATGATGCTCTAAGTTTGGAGTCATGGGATCAAATCTTGTACAAATAACTTTGCTCAAAATCCCACTATCATTTCTCTTTGTAAATCTGTTTTAAAATACTCAACAGATATAAAATTCAAATGACCTACTTAGTACTTGCAATGAATTTAAATTGCGCACATCATGAATATTCATGATTCATGAGAAACGAGGATTACCCCAGCACATACTTCAAAGTCAGAAAACAACTTATCTACAATGTATTATTCCCTTCCTCGCAAAATAGATGCAACTGATCAAATTCTATCTTATCACGAGCAATTAAATCATTATACAGAAAGCTATAATACTTGGATAGAACTTGAAATGTCAAAAGATCAGTTCAAATGAACTCCATAAGTCTAAGTTCTAACAACCTTCTAAAATTGGGTGCATTTTTTTTCCTCCTACCTCTAGCTCTAGAACTGGCTCTTCCTTCTATCTGCTCGTCCTGATCTTCCTCATTCTTTGAAAATAAACCTCCCTCCAGAAAAATTTCAAATTTTCACTCTCCAGCCACTTCACTAAAAACAAAATCGTTCATTTTTCCTGCAACATAACAAACAGGACAATATTCAAACTTCATCGTAGATACCACATACGTCGATCATGCACAAACACCAAACAAGCCAAGGGACTGGCTATGAGTGACATGGGAAATTCAATAAGGATACAGAAAATTATGCACCAAATTGAGTTGTTTAACTGACCTGCATTAAAGGTTTGAAAGGAAATTTGAAATCTGACCAAGCTTAATTATAATCCACAACAGCTGACTGGTAGTTGGTACCATGCTGAGATCCTGCAGATTTGCCATATATATTACTCCTTAAAGAAGTATGCCATGTGAGTTGCTCTAAGTTACAACTTTACACAACATGATAAATTTTTGTTAACAATTGTAAAGATAGTTGTAAATGTAATTTGAACCAAATGTTGAAACCCAAAAAGAGCTTGAACCCACACAACAAAAGCTGAACAACCCTCTAATGTGACCTAGGGCAAAGCAAGGCGATATAGTAAACAAATGTTTGCAAACAAGAGGGATGGGGGGAGGGAGAGAATTATATATGAAAAATAATGATAAAATAGAGAAAGAAAGACTATTCAGCAAGTAAAGCTCTACCTTTAGGGCATTTCTGGAATCATAGGAATCATTAAGGGGTAAAAAATTGAATAGGAAATCAGTCAAGATGATCTAATTAGGGAGTAGATTTTACTTTTGGCAAGTTTGGTATTAATAAGGGGACATATTTTTTCTCTCTCATCATGCTCTATTTTCCTTCCTTTATGTCTCCTACCTCCCTCCCTTCCCCACGCATAACTAGAGGCAAAAGTAAAAACGGCAGCAAGTCACCGGAGGTAGGTCAGAAAGAAAGGGGTGGGAAAAGACCCTGCGGTGGTGGGTAATTGTTACCCTCATTTTTGGAGTAATGGATTACCCCATATAATCTTCACTCCCATACCAAACCTTAAAAAAACCCAGCAATCTTACATCATCAATCTTTCCCCTCCTATTCCCCTCATTCCAGACGACCCCTTAGAAAGTTAAAGAGCAAACAAAAAAATTTATACGTCATATAGTAGTTCTGCATTGAAGAAATTCATCCAGACAGAAACTTGAGGAAATTCTAGACAGGTTATAAGATGTATATCAGCATAATAAAGAAAGAAACCTTCAATTTTGCAACTAAAGTAGACAGTTGGATGCGAATTAGCACAATTTATGTCAGCAATATCTAGTGCAGCATGTCGATCCTTCCAAAATCTAACCATTTCTAGATGCTTTCCAATCATAAGAGTACCTTCAATAATCTCAGTTCAGAGTTGATATTCTAAACCACACAAGGATCTTCGCATTCACTAACCCACTAGTATAGCATACAGGGTTTAGATTTTGGAGATGGCCATAAACATATCTATCAAGTTTGCATCTTTGATTCCCAAAAAATACCACACGGGAAAAGTATGGCCAAGCTTTGTTACTTCTGACTGAGTCCCTGATTCTCAAAGTAATTCTATCAAGCAACCCCCCCCCAACCCACACACAAAGAACACAAGTTGCACATATGTTAATCAGACTCCTTTTTACCTCAACTAGCCATGTAGGATGTACAACCTTTACATGGATCCGGGTAGCTGTCAATTCATATTGAGCTCAAAAACAAGCAAACTTCTTTTTTCTGCTAAAATGGATAAATGTAACACCTGAACAAGTATCTGTGCCCTGTACTTTTTGCTAAGTGAGAGTAATGTAGCTATGATGTACACCTCTGACTTGTAAGTCACTCACTAAGCCAGAAATTGGGATTTCTTTTCCCAATAAAATCATCAAATAGTTGTACATTAACGGTAAAGAAACTTCATTACCACTCAAAACCACAATTAAAGTGTAAAGATATTTTTTTGAAGAAATGGATGTATCAGAGAATACACAAGCGATACTTACTATGGATATTGGATAGTGGGATAAGAATTTTCCACAAACCATATATTCATTACCATTACCACCAACATTGACTACGACCTACCAAACGGGCTGTAAAAGTTGAGTGAAATTAGGAGTGTTTATTCTGGGACATACAAATTTCTTGTGTCTCAGCTTGCAAGCTGTGGATTTCATAGAGCATATATCTCTCTCAGTTTCTTCCTTGTCAATATTAGCAGAGCATATTTCTCTAATGGATGACACCTAGTGGAGTGCAAACCACATTATATTCTGAAGTTGTTATTTTCTCTCTAGTTTATATTATAAATTGCTTCTGCTTTTGTGATGAAACGCGAGCTTTATCCTCAATGCCTCTATAAACTTTGACATCTATTTAAAATCTTTGATTTGCAAGGCTGTACTTCAAGTTTACAAGAGACAGGACATATCTCCCCCCCAAAAGCAAATCCCTTCAAAGGTTAAGCAGTACTTAGTTTAACTGAGGTAGAGAAACAGCTGGAAAGTTATAATTCCACAGTGATTACAAATATTGATGAACACACTTAAAACAACCATGCATTTGATAGGCAAGCTTATATCTATAACAATATATTAGAAGGCGTTCCTAAACAAGCTTAATCTACCGGGCCAGCTGCCTTGCTACTTTCCGGGCGAGATCCATGGATCTCAAGCGAGCTAGTCTTGACCATAGCTATTAGTGACTACATCATCCATGTTGACACCTCTTTTGGGGGTATGTTTGAGTGTATTGGGGTAGGAGGGGCTGTGCGCAAGAGTAGAGGGCAGTGGATGTTGGGTTTTAGTCATAAAACTTTCGCTAGTGATTCCTTCACGTCGGAGTTGAAGGCCATTAAAATAGGTCTACAAATTGCAAAAAAGCATAACATCATTGGTGCTACGTTGTTTTCGGACGTTTACGCATTATCAATCTCCTTTGTGATCATGATGGTTTTGCTGACAAATATATGAGTGTGTAGAAAGCTATAGAAGGAATCCCGAATATGAAGATTAAGCATTGGAACCGGAACCACAACAAGCTTGCGGATCGGATAGCTAAAGAATGTCGTAGTAATAACGATAGTGCAAATGTAACTAGGATTTCCCCTCGCCCCCTAGTTATTGTATGGACACCTATTTGATGGAGTGTATGAACAACTAAGCATGGCGCTCTCCCTAAGGGCATTTTACTCCATGTAATCCACATACAATAGAAATTGCATAGTATAGGGTTTGATCCTATGACTTCAAGTTTATATACTAAAGTCTTAACCACTAGACCAAGTAAATTTTAGTGTTTCCTTACCCGCCACATAGCCCGGGCCTAAATTACTAGTTAACTCCTAATAACAGACGGAAGTAAAAGATAATGAATCAGAAAAATATTAGTATACGTACCTCTAGATTAAAGGGAAAAGGACACTGCCGGCGTGAATACTCTCTTATTCAGAGACTCAAATCAGTATTTAAGTAGTTCATCGGTGCCTGTAAATAGATGATTGATGTTTAACAGTATGCAATTACGTCTTTGCAGTAGCCTTCCGGGTACTTGTATCTTTGGAGTTTGTAGAGTTCGTTGAAGACCCAAATGCTCCCAGGGCCTCCAGGAAAAATCTCTTATTAGGGACAATACCATCTTGGTCCATGCGCTTCAATAACTTCTGTAGAAGATCTTTCATGTTTGCCTTAGTGTAGGCTTTGTAAAGAAGCTTATAAGTTGAAGAATTTGGGCGAACACCTAAAATTTGTGCACTGTCCAAGAGCATGTCTGCCTCCATTGGTAGGCTACTCAAGCAGTAAACGTCTAGCATAGCGTTTAATGTTGACACCTTCAACTCTTTCTTAGATGCAGTGATCGCATCAAATGTTTCCCTTGCTCTCGAAACAGAGTCACATAATCCATACATCATAATGACACTCTCATATGTAATATAGTTAGGAGTATATCCCATACTGGTTATACTCTGGAAAACACTCTCGGCTTTCTCCCGAAGTCGTGCCTTCCCATAATTAACAATCATTGAATTAAATGTGGGAAGTGTTGGCTTTTCCTTAGAACGTAACAAACTCTTGAAAACTTGCTCCATCTTCTCAAATTCTTGCCTCTTTCCATAGGCATCAATCAACAGATTAAAAGTGATTATATCAGGCTTACATTGATTGATTTTCATGCGCGACAATACATCTTCCATTTCCCTGATCATCCCATTTTTTCCATATGCATCCATCACACCATTGAATGTGTAAATATCAGGTGAAACTATGCTCTCTTCAAGATCCTTAAACAGTGCATTAACTTGATTAACATTACGTGCTTGTGCAAAAGCTCTTAACAGAATATTGTATGTCACGATACTTGGCTTACAGCGCTCTATCCCCTTCATCTTATCAAGATATCCAAGAGCTTTCTCCAAGCCCTTCGACTTATCACGAGAATGTAGATGTGCAGTTATGAGCGCGTTGTAAACAGAAGTGTCCGGCCGACACCCACTGTTGCGCATCTCTGAGAAAAGCCACATTGCCGTCCTAGTTTGACCTCTCTTACCCATTACTGAAATTAATTTCGAATACACACCGTTGTCTGCAATATACCATCTTTGTTTCTGCATCCATCTAAACACCTGAAAATTTAATGGAAAACACTTACATTAACAAGCTTCTTGAATGTACATAAACAACAATTACTGAAAAAGTCACCTGGGACCCGAACCAATCCCCTGAACCTGATAGATAAACCCTTATTTCTAACATCACATAGCATTCACTATTTCGAATTTAAGGAACAAATTAGCTGCAAAAAGGTTGCAGAACACAATCAATTCGAGCAAAAGTACTAGTAACAGTACAAAATTTTGTGAATACCCATTCAAGCATGTTCTTAATTACATCTTCAGAATATCCAGGGAATTTATCCATCACACTTAAGCATCAGACTTTTGTACAATAACACAATCAAGCAACTGCACCAGGAACAGTATTCATAGAACAATAAACCCCAAAACCAGAATCAGCATATAATTACTTCATAAGAAACAAAGCTTTCTTCTTTTTCATTATAATTAATGGAAACCAAAATATCCAGTATTCATTTTTGTAAATCTCAGAAACAATAAATTACCCAAAAGAAAAAGAAGAAGAAGAAAAACCCATAAACCCTAACCTCAAGACATTGAAGCCACTTGTCACTTTTACCTAGGTCTTCAAAGAGCATAAAACAATGCTCAGTCCTCAAAATTTTAACGTATTTGTTCAATGTGGAAACCAAGGGTTCCTTGTCAGAAAAGTTCCGCAAAATCAGACGAACAAGTTCCTGCGCCTCGGAATTGACGCTTTTAGAAGAAGATCTTTTGTTGGGTCTGGATGAAATGCAGGTAATTTTGATGATGGGTTTGTATCTGATGTAAGATTTATGTACTTTAAATGGGTGGAAAGCAATTTGGGAGTAGGAAGAAGAAGATGAAGAAGAGAAGGAGAAGTTTGGATTAAGAGGGTTTTGGAGAAACCCAGTTGCTGCATTTGTAACCATCTGATAATTTGGGGTTTTTGGAGGGAAAGAATGGGAGTCGGGAGAGGAGAAAGATGATGCAGTGGATGTGGAACACTGGATAGATAGTAGATGCGCTGGGACTGCCTGCCACTGAAATTTGGGTAATTGACTCTTTCAAATTGATTTTTGACACAATTCATCTAAAGTATGACCGTTTTTAGTTATTTTTTTAACAAAAATATAGTCAGGTGGGATCTTGTTAGAATCGTCTCAATATATACTTTTTAAATATTAACTTTAAATAATTTACTCATGTATAATTAGAGATATTAAAGCTCTATAAGTTGTACGTTGGCAAACGTCTAAAGGAGAAATGGAACAATTAAGGGGTTGTTTGGTTGACATAAAATTCATCAGGAAGTAGAATTTTCTAGAAAGTAAGATAATTGAAGTTGTTTATTTGACAAAAATGTAGCAAGTTGTAGTTCCTAGGAAGTTCTACTTCCCACAAAATGGAACTTCAATATTATTTCCTAGGAAATACTAATTCCTAGCAAGTTCTACTTCCCACAAAATGGTAAGTAGAACTTCTCATGGGAAGTTTTTCTTCCCACGATCAACGTCAATAGTGTAATAAGAAACAGGTGTAAAACTATGAGCAACATGTATGTATCCTCTGAGAATGAGGGAGTGGAAGGGTGGTAAGCCCTTTCATTTTCCACTCATAAGTTGTGGGTTCGATTCTTATCAGGGGGGCTTTGGGGTAGATTGTAATTAGGTGCCCTGTGAGAGGGCGTTAATGTAATTTATCTTACCAAAAATTTTCCTAAAATGTATGTATTCTCTAACTTTACAAAATGTATAAATGAAAGCTCGAGGCGTCAAAAAAGTGTGGGTTGGGGGTTTCAAAGGCTTCAATTTCAAGTTTCAAGCCCCTCTGATTATTGTCACTTCATCTTGAAACACGGTTATACATAGTGGTGGATCCTAAATTTTCCGGATGGTGAGTCACCAAAGACCACCGACCCCTTATAATAAGTTCATAATTACTTTTAAAAATATTTCATAAAAAAGCTCCACTCTATAAAAATAGGAAGTGTAGACAGGTCAACCTATTGTTGCGGTTGTAGTTTAAAACCGCAGCAATAGTTACAGGGATAGGAAAAAAAAAATTGCACTTTGCCATCAAGCTTGAAAGATAAAAGGTAGGCAAAACTATATCACAGATACGATGTTCCAACATCACACAAGTACGAATTAGTAATACATAAATATAAAAAAAATCAAAATGAAAGAATGCAAAACTAAATATATCCGGATACAAAAGAAATAGTACTAATTAAACAAATAATAATATAAAAGAAAAATAAATCAACAGACCCAAAATATAACAACAAAAACCAAAATAAAATGTACAAAATAAAAAATGTACAAAATCCAAAAAACTAAAATACCATCAACTAACCTCAGATCATTAAAAAAAACGAAAATAAAAACAAAAAACAAACACGACTTCTCTTATGTGATGGCAAAGGTTGAAGGCGAAGAAGGAGTCACAGAGGCGGCAAAGGCGAGCGAGTTGGAGTCACAGTCCACAATACCAGCGCCTGAGAGAGGCGAGGCTGAAGGCGAAGACCGCGAAAGTTGAAGGAGAGGATGAAATTGGCGAAGGTTGAAGGCAAGGCTGAAGGTGCTGGCGGTGGTTGAAGGCGAACGAAGACCGCCGATTGCATCGAAAGGAGAGGCGACTGAGCGAAAGGGTGATCCTTATGTGACGTCGGCGATGAGAGAGCACTGAAGGTCGAGGGAGAATAGGTAAGGAGTAGCGAATGGAGTGAGAGAGGAAGAATGGGTGAGAATGAGGAACGGGAGGAGAGGGGGAAGAGTGATAGAGGGTGAACGGAAGGAGAGAGGGAGAAAGGTGTATGACAGTATGAGTGAGAGGAGTGAGAGAGGGTGAATGAGGGAGATGAGTGAAGTATTATGAATACATTGCCCAAGGCCCATCATAAAAAGAGAAACCCTAATTAACCTATTGCTGCAATTTTTTAGAGAAACCGCAGCAATAGACTAAAACTTAAAAAAAAATTAACCTATTGTTGCGGTTTTTACATGTTTTTTTTTTATTTTCACGCATTCTATTCTTGCGTATGGGTAAAACCGCAATAATTCAATAGCAGAAATATGGTAAAATTTTACTAGTGTTCATTCGACGTTCTTTAAACCCTAAAGTATAAATATGCTTAGAGGTTGTTTTGCCTCATTCTTATTCTTCTAAGATTAGAGAGAAGATATAGCTTTAAGAGAATTATTTGAGAGCTTGTAATCACCATAAAAATATCTTGATTCGTAGTGCATAGTTAGTGGTTTTTCTCCCTGTTCTAGAGTTTCCACGTGAAAATCCTTTGTGTCTCTTTTATTGCTTTCTTTCATTCGTTTTTCTATTATTGTTGAGATTGCTTTCTAGATTGATAGACATACCTTAGTTTTTATAATTGATATCCAGAGCTTGTTTGGAGTATTGTCTAAATCTAGAGCAATTAACAATGGAGGATGCGAAGATCAAAATTGAAAAGTTTGATGGGAATGATTTCATCTTTTGGAAGATTCAAGTGGAAAACTACTTGTAACACATTAGTGGAAAAAACTGCTTTTGCTACTTATCAAAGGCTTCGGTTGACTAATCAACCCAAGCATTTGTGAAAATTTTAATAAAAAAATTCACAAATGCTTGGGTTGATTAGTCAACCGGAGCATTTTTTTCACCAAATACCCCTGACAAATAAATTTATTTACCAAATACCCCCACTTTTCAAAATTCACCAGATACCTCTGACCTTTAAAAAAAATTCATCAGATACCCCCGACCTTTAAAAAAATTACCCAAAATGCCCTTTTGGCTAACGGACGTTAGTGTTCCGTTAACTAATTAACCTAAAAAATCCTAATTAAACCTAACTAAACCCTAAGTAAACCCTGAAAACCCTAAAACTCTATCTCCTTAACCCAACTCCAGCCCCCCAAACCCCAACCCTAGACCCACCACCCAATCCCATCCCCACCCCCCATCCCCCTCCCATACAGAGCCACGCAGGCCCCCCTTCCCTCCCCCCCCCCCAGACAGCCCTCACGCGGACCCCCATCCCCTCGACTTCCCTCCCGCCTCCCCATCTCCCTCCCTCCCTCGCGCCGCTTCAATACCGGTCCCCCCCCCTCCTCGCGTCGGTTCGCGTCACTCTCCCCTCCCTCGCGTCGGTTGCGTCGGTCCCCCCACCCTCGCGTCGGTTTGCGTCGGTCTCCCCCTCCCTCGCGTCGGTTCGCGTCGGTCTCCCCTCCCTCGATCTCGTCGGCGCCTTCCCTTCCCTCACTCACTCGATCTCGTTAGTTGATGCGGGATGGGGGTGGTGGGATCGGGGAGGGGGAGCTGCGTGGGAGGGGGATGGGAGATGCGTGGGAAGGGGAGCTGCGTGGGGGGGATGGGAGATGCGTGGGAAGGGGGGAGCTGCGTCGGAGGCGAAGGGGGGATGCGTGGGAGGGGGGAGGCGGGAGCTGCGGGGGAGGGGGAGGGGGAAGGGAAGGTTGAAGTTATCTCAGGAAGCATATACTCTCAAGGTGCTTAATAGGATGCTAAGCCTAGAAATTCTCCACTTCTGAGCAATCTCAAAATGACAAGGGATGATTCACCTACAACAGATGAGGAGAAGGAGCAGATGACCATGGTTCCTTATGCTTATGCAGTTGGTAGTTTGATGTATGTTATGGTTTGTACTAGGCACGACATTGTTTTTTTTGCAGTGGGAGTTGTGAGTAGGTTTGTTTCTAATCATGGATTGAAACATTGGGAAGCTTTGAAGTGGTTACTTAGATACTTGAAGGGTACTTCTAGTATAGGGCTTTACTTTTGGAAGAAAAGAGCGGAATTTAAGGGTGTCGTTGATGATGATCTTAGTGGAGATATATCGATATAAGCAAAAGCACTTCGGGGTACATCTCCACTGTTGGTGGTACTATAGTTAGTTGGATGTCCAAGTTACAGAAGTGTATATCTTTGTCTACTACTGAGTCCAAATATGTGGCTATGTCAGAGGTAGGAAAAGAGATGTAGTGGCTTATTGGTTTGTTTGATGAGATGGTGATATGTCAAGAACGATTTTTGCTTTACAGTGATAGTCAAAGTACGGTGCATTTGGCTAAGAATCTTATGTATCCTTGTAGGACCAAACATATTCGGTGGCGCTTTCACTACATTCTTAGTTTGATAGAAGATAAGGTGTTGTGTTTGAAGAAGGTGTTGGGTTCTAAGAATCCAACGGATATACCAAGAGTTTGAGTTAAGATAAACTAAGGTTGTGCAGGACCTTGGTCGGCCTCCGGTGATTGTCAAAGGAGGTGGTGCATTAGGGATTGAAAAGATGATGTGATGGTCATGGTATTTATACTTATTGGAGTGTCTTCACTTTTCCGATCTCCAGTGGGAGATTGTTGGATAATTGGTGTGGAGATGGTACTTGAAAAAGCATCGATGAAGGAATGTTGTAATATGAAACAAGAGCAAATGAAAACATGACCCATTCCTAGTCCCAAAGAGGGAGGATCCATTAATCTTAATAGGATATGATATTCAATACGAAACAAGGAATCCAAGAGGAGTGTGCACAGGTCCAAGACAGGACCAGAACCGGCTGGACCGGTGGTCCGGAATCTGGAATCTCTTGGACCGGGACCGGACCGGAAAAATTCCGATTCGGTCCGGTATGAACTGGAATTTCTCCGGTTCGGTCCGATTTTGGACCTGTTGGACCGGAATCTATAGTTATTAAAGAAAAAAAACTTTTTTATTTGATTTAAGATATTTATAAATTAGATACATTAAAATTTAATAATTTTAATAATAATAATCTTAAAGGTAAAAAAATATTTGGTTTTTAACTTTCTAGTTTCTACCTTTTTAACTTTGTTTATCATATAAACTTTTTTTTACTAAAATAATAGAAATTCCGGTCCACCGGTCCGGAGCGGAATTTTCCGGATTTGGACCAGACCGAAAACTCGAAATCGAGATTTTTTGTGGATCGAGGACCGGAATCTTCGATCCGATCCGATCCGTTCCGACCCTAGTCTTTGCGCAGCCCTAAATCCAACCGTATTAATTGGTCATCGGATCTCATATCTAAAAGGAAAAATTGACAATAGGGGTCTGAACTTTGGGTGATAATTTTTAAAAGGTTTGAACTATTGATTAACCTGTGTAGGTCCCTACTTTAGGGGGTCTTAAATTTTAGCGGGCCTCGGTGACTTAAAATTGGCGATTTTTTTAATAAATCTCACCTAGTTCCTACTTTCCTCCCTCAATTAACCCTTCTGGTGTGACCTAAGTTTTACAAGTGATGACCTATTAAGCTAGTTTCAAGTCACTAATCCCGCTAAAAGTTAAGACCCCCTAAAGTTGGGACCTACACAGGTTAATCAATATTTCAGACCTTTTTAAAAATTATCACCCAAAGTTGAGACCCCTGTTGTCAATTTTTCCAATTTTAAATCGAGAAAGAAGTAACTCAGGCTTCTTCGTTGTGTTTCCCATGCCCCATTTGGTGTTCTACCAAAATTTAATACTGTACTTTTAAGGTTATGGATGGAACAGTTGATGTTATTGTCCCAAAAACAACTACTTAATTATACCTTACCCTGCAATTACCCATAACATCTAAAACGTTATCTTGGATTTTTGTAACCTTGAGACAATTAATCAATTTAATTTATATAAGTTATACCTGAAACTAAAATAATGCTACTACTATAAATAAAGCGTTATTAGTAGACAATTGACAAATTCAGTCTCCCATATTTCACCAGCCACTTCAAAACACATCAGTCCAAAATATCCTCCGTAAAACCCAAGTGCTTCTCCTCAAAAGGTATATGACCACATGATAAAGCCATCAAGCTAAATAAAAAAGATATCTTAATCTTATGTTCACACATTTTTCTGTATATAAATTTTCTTTCTTTCGCCGCTTTTTTTTTTTTTTTTTTTTTTTTTTGTTCCTATGATAGTACGTTGGTTTTGTGATAATTTTTTTTTATCATACATCCGGTGTAACATACACATGATAGACTCAAGGATACTTTTCTGCTTTCATTGCTCATTTGATCCAAATAAGTAAAATGTACTAGAAAGGGAGAGTTCCAAATAAGCAAATGGTACACCCAGGTGTATGATGAATAAACTCTTTTATTTTGTGATGTATGCAAATGTTGTGAGATCTACTAACTCTATAAACTATAAACAGGTCATCTCTACTTGAAGAGTTGAAGATGAAATCACATATAGCATTTTCAATTCTCGTGGCACTTCTGGTTTTCTCTCAATCAGGTAAACAAATTAACAATTTCCAACTATAAGATTTTAAATTGTTTGACCAGTATAGCATCATTGATGATGATAATATTTGGTCTTACAATACGCTCCCTCCAAGAGAAAACAATAAACAAAACACATATTTATTGCACTTCCATATTAAAACAAATTAGGACTTTGATCAAGCCACAATTGTAGACTCACCCCACCTCAACCTTACAGATGATCACTGAAGACAATCAAGATTTTAATGAATCAAATCAACATGAATTGCATTGCTTAAAATCAACTGCCATATTAACTCTCCAAAAAATGACATTCATGTAAAAGACAGTCTAACTATACGTTACGTTGTCGTTACTTCGCATAAAACCATAATAATTTACAAAAACATAGGTAAAAAGTTGAATTGTTATACATAAAATTAAGAGTTACTGATAGTTATAACTAAAGAGTATTCTGTCAAAAATATGCAGTCAGGTGGTCAAACACGAGAGCAACTAAAAAGAATTAGATATCGTCATATCAAGCAATATCCAACCAACAGTCCTCAAAAGTAGTAGTATCCATAAACCTTGCTAAATTCTTGTAACAATGCACAAATGATCTCCAAATGATGAAAGAAAATGAGTGGTATATATAATATATGTGGATGTGAATTGTGAAACAGGGGAATGTTACAAATGGATGAAGATATGCAAGGATGAAAAGGTGGGAAGTGTACCCTTCAAATGCGGGAAGGGAATGTGTGACAAATACTGTGCACATAAACACTCAGCTGCTAGTCCTCATGCATGGGGCAAATGCAAAGATGACAATTTACATGTTTGTGAATGTTACTTCATCTGCTTCAAGGATTCATCTAGTGGATGTAGCAGCAAGCCAGCAACAACAACAATCAATTGACCTCTCACTCAAACATACCATCTCCTTCTGCGCCATCAAAGCCTTGATATTATTGATTCTTTTATTTTCGTAGCTACCATGAGTTAATATACACAAAGACAAGACTATCTGAATTTATGGATACCCCTTTGTTATAAAACATATCTATGGTTAAAGTTATACATAATAAACTTCTTGAGTTATCTCTTCATTTGAAAACAATTGTCGCATAACGTGCTTCCTAGTAGGGATGGCAACGGATCCTAAACACTATGCGACAATGGTAATTGACTAATTGGTACACATTGATGCCTTGTTTTGGGGAACTTCCTCGAGATAGCTATTATCTCGAGGATGGATACAGGAGACCCAAAAAGCTCAACTGAACTAAAGAATAACACTTCGGAGAATTTTGAAGAAGATTCCACGAAACCTAAGAGTTATTCCTAAATATCCAAAAAGTTGAGATATATTTTAAGACCACAAGCAAAAGTTGGGAAATACACATTGAATCTCTTTAAAATTATCATTACTTGCTAAGTGCCAGGCAATAGTTTTTATTTTTATGCTAATATGCCAGAAAATAGTTGATGGATTCCATCAAGACTGAGTCAAAGACAACTCATGAGGGAAAAGGAACAAAAAAAACAAAAAGAAAAGAGGGAATCAAATCTCAAAGTGCATTAGTAAATTGTAAGCAAGGATGGTGAAAGAAGGCACCAAAAAATAGCAGCCAGCTTTCGGTTCACCATCATCATCAAACTCAAAAATGTGTCAATCAAACAATGGATCAATCGTAACTTTACACAAGAAAAAATTTGAAAAAAAGAATGAGATGAATCAGCCCACATTTTAATCCCCTTCCCCAAACCAATTGCAGAAGTCAGAACACTACCCCAAAGGGGGTAGGCAGAGAGAAGAGGACTATAACCCAAAAACAAGTCTGTGGTAAAAGAGAGAGAGACTAACATGTACAGAGATTTTCAACCAGATATTGAACACAGTTGTTCAAAGACTTGTCGAATGTTAGGCCGCTCATTTACAGGAAGAATACACCTAAGGGATATACCGAGCATATCATCCATCGCTCTCGAGGGTTCTTCCCCCCCTGCAATGTCTCTATCTACACAGTCCATACGTCGCCCTTCTTGATCACACAACCGAACCCAATCTGTGAGATCAACGGCACCTGATTGGCCTGATATGATATCACCCGCACTTCTTCTTGACAATATTTCCATCAAAATCACCCCAAATGCATATACATCAGCTTTGAATGATGGCATTGGCTTAGAGGCATTAGTAAGTTCGGGAGCACAATAACCAAGTGCCCCGAGATTCAAAATCTGTTCAGCAATTCCAGCAGGCATCATCAAGCGGTGTAAACCGTAATCAGTCAGCCGAGCACTAAAGTCAGGCCCAGCTAAGAGTATATTTGTAGGCTTCAGGTTTCCATGACACATGCCTCTATCATGAAGAAAGACCAGGCAGCGGGCCACGTCAACAGCAACTTTCAGCCTTTGGCTGAATGACAAAAGAGAGTATCTTCGAGGTGTGGACTCTGCATAACACAAACGAAAATAACATTCAAGAAGATACCAAACAGTATGAAAGATATGTAAAAAAAAGAACAAGAATGCTAATGCACGATAACACCTTCAACCGTAATTGTGAAAAGTTGAAAACCAATTGAAGATATCAGAGAAAGGTCTGAATCCATTAAACAGCCCAATCACATAGAAAGTATGTAGAACAAAACTCAGCTGATGCAACTGCTTGACTTAAACTATAGAGAGAATATTGCACAAACAACTGATGTTGAGCCTTTTTTACTTTTTTTTTTTTTTTTTTTTTTTTGGGGGGGGATGGGGGAATTCAGAGCTTTAACACATTGTTTGGATCAACATAGGAGGGAAAGGAAGGGGAGGGGAAAGAAAGGGAGGGGGAAGATGGAACTTCGTTTTCCCTCCAAATCTCTCCATTTTCGGAGGGATGACGCTTATTAAAGAGGGAGGGAAAATGTATCCTTCCCTCTCCCTCCCTTTCTTCCCCCAATCTCTTATCCAAATAAGATAACTTTTTCCCTCCCTTTCCCTTCCTCCCTTTCTCTCCATTTCCTCCTATCCAGACACTCCGTAAAGGATTGGAGGAAAAATTTCTATATTAGATTGGAGGTAGAATTTATCAAGGTTTGCTGTAAAATTAGACTAAATCTCAATCGACTATTTTCTTGTCCAGTACAAACAAGGCTACACTATCTTAAAATCGAAACACGAATTTAAAAAATGCTCAAAAAATTAAAATGATTGGAAGATTCACATCTTGAAAAGCAATGATGATTAATGAGTCAAAGCCTCAAAGGGAAAAGACAAAAAAGGAAATGGAGAATAGAGAATCATTAACCGCTAAATCAAGTATCCATGGTCAAGAAATATCATTACAACTTCATTGTAGAAGTATATTCAATTCTAAAGATGTTTACGAGTCAGACTTGAGTACAGTTCTGTCCAGTCCTGAGAATTTTGACAAACATCGCAGAACTGATATAATTAAGGAATTTTGTGAACAGCAAAAAGCAAATAAAGCATCCTAGGAAACAATCCACCAAGTGCAATGCAGAAATTAGAACTAATATAGGCAGCAAGTTTAAGCATGTTCAGGCTAAAAAATCACACATATATAAGCTATAACTGCCTTACCATACAGGTGAAGTGCCAGGCTATCTCCATTGATATAATCTGATAATATAAGCCTTTCCTGTTCTCTGGGTCCCCAATAATAAGCTCGTGCTGGCACTATATTAGGATGCCTCATTGAACCAATCTTTTTCACTTCCTTAGCAAAATCTTTCTTATTTTTTACCAATCCTACCCTCAGCCACTTCACTGTTAACATTTGCCCACCGCTGAGCGTGGCCTTATACAGTGTACCATGACTGCTTCGACCAAGAACTTCAGCTGGGGCTCGAGATAACTGCTCAGCTGTGAATGCAAGTGATGCATCAAGGAAAAACAACTCTCCAGCAAACCGATCAGGTGAGTAGACATCCAATGTTACGGGTTGTTCAGATGTCTCAAAGAAACGGGGTGAGGATGACAACGGTGAACCTGGAGGAGACTTCCTTGCCGATGTCACTACTGGATTATCAGGGAGATTGGGCTTCATATAGGAAGTACCAGATGCGGCTTCCACAGGTGCACGCGCAGCAATATCTGAAACAAGTTCAGCTTGTCCTGACAATGACCTCGAATTAGGAGTTAGCAAATGAGTATTAGAAAAACTCAATGAAGTTTCCGAAGGATCAGAGCCTGCATGAAATTTGAAAAGAGAAGGCCGGGTAATTCTTCCTTTAACATCTCTTCCAGTAGTTGAACCATTGAATTTGCTCCTCCCATTAAACTGAGAACGATAATAAGCCAGTGCAACAAATGCAATCATGAGAGCAGCCCCAACCGAGGCAAGTATAATGGCTATCTTGATACTAGACTTTGAATTGTGATGCCTATCCCCTCCAGAAAAATAACTTGAATCGCCACTTGGTGATCCTCCAAAGCCTGGAATAACTAGCTTCTCGTTTCCAGGATGAAACGAACTCGGTGGAAATGTTCTTAAGCTTTTGGGCACAATACCTGACAGATTGTTATAGGTCAGATTCAAGGCTTTAAGACTTGAAGGAAGCTTATTAGGTAAGTGACCCTTAAATTGGTTGTTTGACAAATCGAGGGACTCCAACCCCTCTATCTTGACCAATGAACCGGGAATATGTCCTGATAAACTATTCTTTGCAAGATCTAATGATCTCAGACTACCCAGGAATCCTATATCCGAGGACAGTTCGCCTACTAACGAATTATACGAAAGATCTAAGGACTCCAAAGGTGCAAAAATAGGTTGAGCCAGGAGTTCACCAACTGTAGATTCTGGGAAGGGGATTGCTCCATTGAAATTATTTCTAGAAAGATTTAGGTCTATCAAGTTCAATGAAAATAAAGCAGGTGGAATTGGCCCAGCCAAGTTGTTGATGCTCAAGTCAATCTTGGACAATCTTGAGAACTGTCGCCATTCAGAAGGCAAGCTACCTTCTAAAGAGTTATTACTGATTCTCAAGGTAGTCAAAGCTGATTGTAAACTGACATCTGGAAAGCTACCCGTCAACCTGTTCGAACTCAAATCAAGTATCTCCAATGTTGTTGAGTTGATACCACGAACAGAACCTGTCCGTAGACAAACTAGGTAAACAAACTCATCCAAGAAAAGAAGAATCTAGAGAACATAGACGAACAAGTTATAGAACAACAAAGAAATTTCTTGAATGGCTAGTCAATGGTGAAATATGGAACGCACCAACTCAAGTTTTTAGTCAACTCATCATCACTAGACACTATACCCAAATAAAGATTTCTAACCATTTAAGCAAAAGAAACGAATCTCTACCATCTTGTAATTATTCAAACTGCTATAAGTTCCAGCTTTCAAGTAACTAAAGCATATACTACCAATATAGTAAATCATAAACCAGCTCCACAGCACCAGACCTTCCCCGCCATCCTCGAAAGAAGAATAAAATACATACAAAGTAGCAAAAATTTGATCAGTCTTTTATATTTGTTTAGAACACCAAAAAAGTGAAGATATTCCCAACAACAAAGACGAATTTCCACTAGAAGTTCAAGTGTTTAATTTTGGATAGTTTTCTCATTCTTTGCAACTTCACTAGAATTTCAAGTTATAAACCCAAGAGTTCATTGGTGAGGGAGCATAGCTATTTGAAAGGCAGCTTTGGCCTTTTTCTAGCGCACTTCCCAGTCCTCCCCTATTTTTACTATTAAGGCAGCCCGATATTGCATATGATACTCTCTGTTGAGGAGATATTGTAGTTAATCAACTAGCTATAATCCCTTCCTTTACAGAGAATCAGTAAGATGAGAAAGCGAAATAGTTTGGACACCGTTGGTTATGCCAAGGCGACAAAACTTGTATATATTAGAGCAGTGTAAAATGGGAAGTGCTAATATTCAAACAAGAACACAGCCGTCTCACAAACACACTAGTTGAGGTAAAATTGACTGTCAAACCTAAACACTCCACAAACTTCAAATCACTACTCAAACTTTAAAACCCAGATCTTTACTAATCCACTTGCATGCAAAAAAAAAAAAAAAAAAAAAGACAATTGAAATTCAGCTTTTATAACAAATTCTGCTCCTACTTGCATATTTGGCTTCCTATTGCCACATGGGGATGTTCAAAGTTGTATTGGCTTGGATTAGTACAATATATTATAAAGTAAATTGGAGCACATAGAAATGATCGCTTAACCAATTGCAGACAACTTAAGAAAACTGCATGACCATAATTGAAAACAAAACAAATGAAGCCACCAGTACTTACCGGAAAACCCATTTCCACTAAGATCCAGTTCCATCAAATGAATCGAAGTCGTCAACAGCTCTCCCGGTATCTCTCCATACAGCTGATTATTATGCAGACGCAAGACCCTCAAATTGAACAACGCGTCGAACGAAGAAAGCTCTCCCCCAATCATATTATCTCCCAAATCCAATACAGCCAAACTCTGGAACAATGCCAATGTATCATCTGACAAAAACCTCCCACCCAACAGATTCCTACTCAAGTTCAAATGCCGAATTGTATTCCCCAAAGTGGAAACATTCAATGGATCAACTGGAAGCGCACCCGAAAAATTGTTAAAACTCAAATCAACAAACTCCACATTCCTGAGCTCAGAGAAGAAGACAGCAATATCACCCCAAAGACTATTAGCATGCATATCCAAAACCCTGAGTTGCTGGAGGTTCCTAATTCCGGTGGGATAACCTCCATCGAATCGATTATTCGACAAATTCAAGTACTGCAAGTTCCAGAGATCATGAAGGCGGTCGGGGATCCGACCAAAGAATCTATTATCCGATAGATCTAAGTACTGCAAATTACTCATAGAACCTAATTGAGGAACTAATCGACCACTAAATTGATTTCCCTTTAAACTTAGGTTTCGGAGCATATTAAGACCAATTAGAGTACTAAACTTCAACTCACCGGAAAGATTTAAGCTGTCGAGAACAATGGCGACCACGGAATTGGACGAATCGTCGCAAAAAACGCCATGAAAGGAGTTAGGACAGGAATCGAGATCTGCAGCAGTTGCGACCGCCGTCGCATTCCAAGTTGCGGTGATTTTACCATGAGGGTCGCTTTGGATCCCCTTTTTGAACTCTAAAAGAGCTCGAACTTCATCGGACTTGCAGAAAACCAAAACCGGAGTAAAAAGGAAGAAGAAGAAAAGAGAAAAAATCACACTACTTTTACTACTAATACTAATACTACTAGTATGAGAACTAGAACTAGAACTAGAACTACTGGTAGTTGAGTACATCTCTGAGAAGGTGAAAATAAAACCCTAGGAGAGAGAAAATTTCTAGATTAAGGAGTGACTGTACATTGCCATCGGGATGATTGAAGAAGATAGAGAGAAAAGTGGTTTAAACTAATAATAATTTAATGATGGGGTAGAATTCATTAGGGTTTAGAAGAAATAGTTGTAGGAAAATGAAGGAGTGAAGAGAGAGAAAGAAGGTATAGAAATGGCGGTAATGAGGTAGCTACACTCTGTAAACACTTAAATTCAGACACCTATTTTCTCTCTCCTATAGGAAAGTAGGAAATAGGAAAAGGATATATGCTTTCTTTTCTTTTCTTTCTCTCTCTAGAGACTAGAGACTACAGACTAGAAGAAAGGAAACGACAGTGATGAAGTAGTGCCGCTGAATGTGCTAAAATGCCTGCGATGTCAAGCCTGGTTTGTTTTTTTTATTCCTTTCTTTTCTTTGTTTTTGCCTTTTTTTTCCTTTGCTAAATTCACTAATTGTCTCTATCCATATTAAATATATAGAGACAAATCAATTCAATTCAACGGATATACTTCTTCCGTTTCTTTTTACTTACAACCGTTTGATTTTTATATTTGCTAATATATATAACTTCAATCCTTAATATCTTTAATTACCGATAATTAAAAATTATAAAAAGTAGAATTTTCGAAAATATACATTGAGACGAATCTAACAATATCCCACATGAATATGTTTTTCCTTAACTATAAATCATCAAAGATAAACTAAATGTATGATCTATCACGTCCGGTTAAGTATTTAATTAGTAATTAAAAAATTCCCCGCGGTTCTATCTTTGAATAAAATGGTAATGAAGAGTTTGTGAATAGAGTAAAAGTCAAACCATTGCAAGTATAAAGAAACAGAGGAAGTATATTTTTGTATATAAAATGAATTTTACGAGTATATTTTAGTTTTCAGTTGGGCGATTTTTTTCAATTGTGATGTTTCTATTTTAAATTATTGAGATTTTTTTACGTTGTATATAGTTATACAATTTAATCAAGTGTGATATTCATTTTTTGTACTATTTTTTTTAGAAATTTGATAAGATTGTTTCCTCACGATTTGTCTTTTTGGCACATTTGAAATCCAAATTCTTAAATTTGACATAAGATTATGAACGTTGCTAATCTAGTATATCAATGGAGGCTGAAGAGTGAGTGATAGTAGTAAAAGTGATCATGGGTCAAGTTTTTCTCCAAATAAGTGACCCGCTTCTACCTAGAGTGGTATGGGCCTAACTTTCGTGCTGCTTTTGTTTATCAATGTAAATACTACAACTACCAATTTGGGGCTTGAAAGTCCCTCTTTTTTTTTACTCAATAACTAGTTTCTAATTTATATATATAACCAAACTTTTCAAATTTTATTCTCTTTCTTGTGTATAGTTTTTCTATCCATATATTATACTACCTTCGTTTCTTAATATATGCAACATAATCATGTTTTGGGTGGTTTATAATACTTGCAACATCTCTCTTATTGACAGATTCACATACAAAGAAAGCATTAATTTATTATCTAAGCACATGCCACATGGGTCATGTTTCACTCTCTCTCCTCTTCCTTGGTTTATGTACATTTTGCCAATGTTGCATGCATTAAAAAACACGAGGAAGTATTTGCCAAAAATTAAATTTTACCCCTCATGTGGGTGATTGAGGACTTTCTAGCGTAGTTTTTGCTTTCTACTACAATTTTATTCTTCGGAGGCGATTTAATTTATTCAGTGTCACAGACATATTTCAGTTCTTGGTTTACAGTCACATCAAAATTATAATAGATCTGTGCATCTCATCGTGGAAAGTTGTATCAAACATCAATATGAAAGAGAGTTTGCAAAATTGTCATAGTTTTACCAAAGTAGAATTATATTTCATCCAATTTGATATGCATTTGTTAGTTTTATCTTCTATTATAATTTCCAAAAGAAAATCATTATTACAATTTAGGACGTGAACCATTAAGATACTATTTTATTGGCAATATCATCATTCTAATTTACTGTAATTCAATTTGAAGTTCTTTTTTATGAACGCTATTTTCATTGGCAATCGATAGGATTCTAATGTGAGTTTAAGGCTCGTACTTGAGTCTCCTAATGGAAAGGTTGTATTTTGGACGAATTTAGGATGATCATTGAAGGCTTTCTCACAATGTCAGTTTAGTTTAGGCACGGTACACATGAGTTAAAAAGGGTGGACGAATGCATTATGGAAGATATGAAGTTATTAAAATCCTAACCAAGGTTTAATAACAACTAAGTTTGATTTGCATTCACGGTTAAGTTGGATTCACTCCTAAAAAGTCTAATTCACAAAGAATAGGTTTTTCTCAAAACAACAACTCTAGCTCTTAATGAGACTAGGCGTGATTTATTTATAGTGGATGAGCGAGAAATCCTTGCTCCCCAAGCATCAACATAGCCGAAACTACAAGAGAAAGTAATAGGAAAATTTCCTCTTAAAACTAGCCTATAATCTAGCAACTTAAGGAAACTCTAGATTTAGGAAAGATTTGCACACTTTCCATAAATCCTTACAAAAGCACACGACTAAGCTAGGGCTACTCCCTTTCCCTACTTTCCTTATTGTAACTCATGACAACTCATCTACTTAGAAGTTAAGTAGATGGATTACAAACTGATTTTTCGGGCTTCTTTATTTAATTAAGCTACTTCAATTAACTAACACTAACAATAACAATAAAAGATATATTTTTAGTTATATGTAAAACCTTCACTTTAAAAGTAAAGTAAAACCATGCAACGTTCCTAAGAAAGCAAATAAAGATAGTTGGTGAAGCCATCCATACACGCATCATACTCCCCCTCTTGAAAATAACTTGTCCTCAAGTTTGGTCTTAAAACAACGACACACCAAATCACAGGAAGAAAATGTAGCACACACTATCTCCCAAAAGCACCTTGAAGTTCTTTTTATGAGCACTATTTTCATTAGCAATCAATGGGATTCTCAAAAAACAATGCTTCATTTATGGCTTTTGACATATCACTTATCACTATAACTCAATTATAAGCTATTTTTTAATTAAAAGCTTCATACTAAACCTCAGAGTGAGAGCACCATGCTTGATACTCATAGATGCACCCGATAATATATCAATCCCCTTCCATAATATAAATTTAATTTCCAATTAACAAACATTAGTATGCTAAAGACGAATAAGAAACACAACTTGTGCTTAGAAATTGCATTATGAACATGTAAAGGAACATATTTGTATTCTATGAGAGGTTTATTATTATTTACACAATATGAAACCCTAAACTTTTAAACTATTTTTAGAATTTTAAGAGTGTTTTGATGTTTGGTTCAGTGGTTTGATTATCTCTCCTTAGAAGACAATGTAGTAATTTATTGTTGACGTGAGAACATAGGATAGACTAATGCAAACTTCAATCTCACACCTAAAGTATCCAATACCAATTTACCAAGGTCGGTTTTAGTGCTAACCACAACTATAGTGTGTTACAAAGGCATAATCATTCCACTAAACATAGTGAAATACTGATCCAAAACAATAGCATTCATTCAATAGATTTACTCGTGAAGAAATTTGTCCCTTGATTCTCCTCTCTTTCCTCCACTTAATATAAACCAATCCAGCCCTTGACTATCGAGCTTTATGTAGTGGAATCAAGAAACCATTCAAAAACAAAAGGTTTCCTAATCTATTAAACTTATACATTAAGCATATATATATATATATATATATATATATATATATATATATATATATGATTAGAAAAAAGTTATATATATACTTTCTTCGTTAATTTAAACTTGCAATATGAGCAGAAGGTAAAAAAACCAAAGAGAGGAGAGATATCAAGAGAAAAAAAAAAAAAAAAAAGGGAATTCATTTGATGAAGAGAGAGATAGAGAAAACTCAATGTCAAAAGTAGTAGTGTTATAAATAATTTGAGATTGTTATACAAGAAAATTGTTGCAATTAAAAGTAAACGGAGGATGTATTATGAAAATTTGTCAAAGCTCGGTTTTGTGCTTCCCCCTAACAAAATTTTAGGGAAATTAGCAGTTTTTACTTGATTTTGATGATGTACTTTACTTGATTTTGATGATGTACTTTTTACATTAAGCCAATTAAGACTGGGATTACAGACAAAAAAAGAGAAAAGAAAAAGGAGTTTATGCTTAATACTTAATAGTAATGGTTCTAATATTAATTGTAATATGGTAAGTTGCTTCAGCTCGGTACACACTCTTTCTTCTACAAACAAGCATAATATTTTCCTTGATGAGTATGTAGACCATCGAGTTGAGGAAAGAAAATGGGCAACAAGATGATGATGTTTTTAAGCATGAGCTTACAGTTTTACACTCAATCCTCACCTTACTTGATTAATTTCTCTGTTCCATTAATCATTTTTTGTTATTTTTTCCTTTATATATAATATGGTGTATATATGGTGTACTAGTAATCTACTTTTTGTATTTTTTTAGAGGGGAGGAAGGGGCATGGAAGCCTGTCTTTTAGATGTCAACTTTTAAGGATACAGTGCTAGGTTGAGTTCACTGGAAATTTCTAACCTCAAATCACACAAGTGTAATTATTGTCTTTTCTTGGAAATAACACGTATTGGTTGTGGGCAATATCTTGAAGATTAAGGTTAGCCTAGTAGCTGTGACTTGTGGACAAGGAGATGATCCTCCTTACTGGAAATTTCGTTAAACAACTTTCATTAATCTTAGTTGTCTTTATCGATTTTGAGGCAAAATGATTCACATTAATCACGTCTAATCTAATTATATACAAAGCCGAATAGATTGACTCAAAAATTGGCACTGACCCTTCTTTTTCATGTTAGGTATCTCTATATTTTTAGAGAACAAAAAATATTTTAGTGTATGAAGAAATGTAATATTACTATTCATATACTCCTTTTGTTCCTTATTCATGTTCTTACTTTGAATCTTGACGCCATTTAAAATTACATATAATCTTCTAAACCTACCTTAAACTAAACCATCCCATCATCCCTCAGTCCCCACCATACATGCTTTTCCCAAGGTTTTCCTTATAAAAGATGAGCATCGTGCCAATGAGTCAAAGCTCAAGTGATCTGCATCTAACTAGTTACTTGAACTTTCCCATTGCATAATATTGATATTATTCAATATGCCTTTCGATGAATAACAAATTTCTCCTTCATTGTTTACTGTTTAGGAAAAAAAAAAGAAGTGTAAGGACAAATATGCAATTCTAGATTGTTATGTAAATACTCGTATAATAGAAGTAGGAGAGAACCGAGAATATGTACAAACTGCAAAAGGAATTAGCTGACCAATTATTTGTCCTGTCCTTCACATACAACTAATGCAAATTTTAGTACAAAAACGCTTGAAATAGTCTCCTTACCAGAGATAATAATTGTAGTAGCATGATGGGCAATAACATGTAATGTAGTTTATCCACTTCAAAACATAATTGAAGAGTAATGGAATGGAGCCTGGAGCCTGGAGGTGATTATTTAAATTGAATTTCTTGTTGCACTTGGGGAGCAGCTTTACCTGGATTCCCCCAAGTCACTAGAATTCGATTGCTTTAGTCAAAGCAACTAAAATGTGACAACTGTTTGATGGGGGATTTTTGGATCCAAGTTATCTGGGAAACTTCCCAGTTAATGCTGTAGCATTCTAGCATACTAGCATATCCGTATGTTGTTTATCAGAAAAGATGCAAAAGTTGATATTGTACAGCAAAACACGCCAATTTCTTTTTTATTTGCTACATTGAACCACTAACTTTGATCGTTTATTTTGATTTTTTCATAAGTAAAAATATAATCATGTGTGGTCTTGTTAGATTCGTCCCGATGTGTAGATTCATAATATCAAGTTTTTATGATTTTTACTTAAACGGAATAAGATATATTAAGGGTTATATAACGTCTTGAAAACCGCGCACCAACAATGTAGCAAAATAAAAGAAAGCAGAGGGAGGAATTAATTCAAGAAGTAATATACACAATACAGTAATATCAATACGTATTTTAGCATGTTCATTAAAAAAAAAAAAGATAACTTAATTACACTATAATAGAGTAGTGAAGTGCCAATATATGTATAAAACTTAGGGCCTTTTCTTCTTCGATAAAACAACTAAACTGAATTGAGCTGAACTGAATTAAATTATAACTAATTGATAGTAATGATAATAATTTAGGAACTGAACTGAAAATAAGTTGGGGAGAACAGACCCGTAGTATGCTCATTAATTTTATACTTATAGTAGTAGAGATACGATAAATATGATATCAGTCGAATATTGTAATTTGGCCGATGTTAGTAACAGTTTTGGGTTATATCCAATGGTATTTTGAGATTTTTCTCACTTCAATAGAGTAGTGGTGTTGAAACAGAAATTGGACATTTTGTCCAATAATGCCAGTTGCTAGATAACTCCAATTCCATTTAATATGAACTCCAAGAAGATAAACTAAGGCTAATTCCCAAGTAGTACTAAATTGATTATTTTTCTAGATTTTATGTAGATTGATAAGCAGCTGTACAGAATTATGAATCCAATAATATCCATGGTAAACATATTACAAACCACTTGAGAAGAATAAACAAAGATTTTTGCCATTCTCCTCGATACTCTCAGGTAAGATAATATAGTAACAAAGAAGATAAGAAACAAAACGACAGACAGACAAGGGAATCAAGAAACTGGAAAACTAAGCTCCAATCTCGAAGATGAGCATGAGGAAGACGATTGCAGAGATTCAATCACTGAATAAAAGAAAAGAAATAACAGTACACACTGAAAAGAAATAAAAGGCAGGTTTTGTTCATCAGAAATATATAGCTAATAGCTAAAACAAATCTCAATCATATTCATAGCTATTACAACATAATCCATCTAATGTGATACATTGGCTAGATGAGCAAGAGCAGGAGCTCTGCAAGCCAGACTGCACAACATAGGTATATTACAGTTTCATTTGCCGGCGAAAGCGAAGAATTGAAATTACCCTCTCTACTTTACAGTTAGCGCACATTGCTAGTACATCTTTTCACAATATCAATTTATACAATAATATATACTTTTGAAGGCCAAAAAAAAAGCAATCTACCCAACCCAGAGCATGTGGGATAGCAGCATGATGTAAATAATATTACAGCCTATTTTTACAAATGCTACAGATGAAAATTACCAGAAGAACCAACTTTAGATAGAGGGTTCCTCCTGAGATCTGACAATGGATTTAGCAACCTACTTGTTATCTGCCCAACATGTGGCACTATGCTGTAGTTGGACGGTTAGCGTTCCAATTTATGTCTTCATATACCTAAGAAGAAGCCTTGGTTTAAAACAGAAACTCAGTAACTCCATTGAATACTATGTCTCACATTTTAGAATCAGCTCCCTTGATACCAGCTTTGCTATTCAGAAGGCAGATAGGCACTAAAGAACAACCGAAAGCTGAATCCTGAATCCAGTGAATCATGATGTGGTCATTAATGGTTATAAATGGCACAGTGCATATGTGCATTAACCACAACCTACAAGATGTTTGAACAATGGTGTTAGCCTAAACTTGATGAACAAAGATTCCTGAATCAAATAGCCTTGCAAATAAATAGGGAAGATAAGAAACACCAAAGTTCGGTTTGTGATGTCATTTTACCAATGTTTATTAATTGCTAACTAAGTCAAACTAAACAAAGAACTTTTAGACTAATAGGAGCCTCTTAGATAAGTGAGGAGTTGAGGACTATATAAAATTAATGAGTTTGTGGAGAAGTCCCCAACTGACATAATCTTCCCTGTCATTCTACTACCATTATATAACTAGCCCTGAAGGCATTTACTGAGTATACTCATGGTCCACGGAAGTGGTCCGCGGAAATGGTCATCACTCACCAAGACTTCTATTTTGTTGGAAGTTCTATGACTGGGAGGAGAAACAAGGAGAGGGCTAAAGTTTATGTTGAAGTTCAGGCCTTATTAAGATACTATTTCTGTAAATGCACATAATTAAATATAACTTGATTACATACTCAATGAATAGAAATATACAAGAATGAAAATTGAAGTTCAAAATTGTTAAGATTAAAAGCAATATTCTTTTTTTGCATAAGAACATTAAAATCAATATATATATATAGGATCCGTAAAAAAAGAAAAAGAAAAATACATGTATATATATAGCATGACCTTTGCACACAGGGCTGAAATTTAGTTGCTAAAGTATGAAACCTCCAGATATGTCACTGAGATTTTGTTAAAACATTAGGGAACCTCGCTATTTATCCATTTAATAAGTTGTCTTATAAGAAGTTATTATTATTTTAGATTGAAATTATATTCAACTTTAGATTGACAATATCTTTTTTCGGGAGGAATATGTCCCAGCTATTGTAAATTTGCAACAGTTCCTGAAGTTGTGCAAGAAGCACTCTAGAGAAATCGTATTCAACTTGAAATTGATAAGATTTCTTTATAGGAGGAATATGTCCCTGCTATTGTAAATTTACAACAGCTTCTGAAGTCGTGCAAGCAGCACTCTAGAGAAACTCTGTAAGCAAATGCTAAGTTAGGGCTGCTAAAAAAAATACTAAGGTGTCTTGTCCAAGAAGGAGCCTTTACCAGTACAAATATCTTCCACCAACCTGCTCCACTGTCTGGAGGCTGCTACACCACTTAGGCTCTGTTCTTTTGGACTGAACTGAACTGAACTTAATTTGTCTGAACTGAACTGAATTAAATATGTGAGGAAACTAACTAAACTGAACTGAATACTGAACTGAACTTGACTGAACTGAACTGAATTTCCATTAATTCAGTCCAAAAGAACAGAGCCTTAGTAATACTGCATTACTGCTAGACACAGACAAAGTTCTTTTTCCAATGTCTTAGGGGAAAGTTGCTGGCAGAACATAGGCAGTGCAAAGATATGAAAATAGCACAGATTCAAAAGTATCGAAAGGCGAAAGCACATCAACATGCACACAATTTCTATTAAACTTTAAAATAGAACTATTGGCTTTTACACAGCCAGTTCTCGTCATCTAACAATAGAAAATAAGACAAAATGCTCTTAGAGATGAAAATGCAAAAATGTAGCTCATCACCTGTTCAAGCAGTTCCAGTAACTAATCTCTCTCTTTGGTCCAGCTTTTTGACCTTAAGAACACCAAATAAAGCTTGAAGGCCGAAAAGTGCACAGACAGCATAAGCAGCAACAGCAGGTACCTGAAATGGACATTAATTTGAGCAATTCATAGTTATTCATATGAGTAACCTTGTTAAGCAGAGAAAAGAGCTGTAAAATTACTTACTCGAATCGAGTGGAGTTGCAAAAGTGTGGCTAGATTAACCAAGGTTCCAGCAACTACAGCCTGTTCAAGCCAAATTAAGATAACAAGTTTTCCTTATTATCCTGTCTGATTCCAGCTCAAATAAGGCATTGCTGAACAAAAATAACTTCTTCCATTGCAGAAACAGGATACCAAAAAGAAAGACACATAATTAAAACACTAAAACCTTCAAAGTTTTATTTGCAGCCAAGTAAGCATCCGACAGCCCAAACAAATCTGTCAATGAGTCAACTGGATCTTTCACCAGACAATTGCTCTATATATGCTAATCAAGTACATGCTTATCTTCAGATTCCAACTATCGAGACATAGATCTCAAATATGCGACATGGAAACAACTCAAGACAAGAAAAACTAGATATCTACCATGAATGATATATATTCCATGAACCAAATAGTGTTATATCTATTTGCTAACCAAGAGTAGAGAGGGGAATGGAGGGTGGGGGTGTATCAAAGTACTCAGTTAGATACTTAGATAGATAGCTTTCATATTTTATTTTCTTATCGATCCTCTTTAGGTTTTTCACATTTCTATCTAGTCATTCATCAAAATAGTATGCTCAAATATATCAGTCAAAAAGTAGTCACCCAGATGACACACATTTCCAATTGTCTTCTGGACAGCTGCTACACGCTGGAAAGCTCTCTCAGACTCCAGAGTTCGAACGCGAAGCTTCAGGTCTCCTTTTTCCTATTACACATACGAGGCCATGAAGAAACCACAGATAATAAACTACCGATACATCTGTATTAAAAGGTTGGTGACGATAACTACCAGCCGTTCAACAATTTCAGCCAGCTTTTCAACTCTATCTGCCTGTCTGAACAGATTGTAGAATGCCTGGGATTGCCGGTCCCATCTCTTCCGGAAATCCTAGAGAAATGAAGTTCTAAACAGGTTCAGATTTGCCAAAAGTAATTGTAATTAAAGCCTAAAGGTGTGCAAAAAGATCGATTTACTTCAGAGAATTTTACCTTCACAAGAACTTCAACACCAGCTTCACGGAATTTAAGCAGTTCTAGAGCATAACTGCAAGGCAAGGTGATACACAAAGGAAATTCTTTTAACCCCAAGATCAAATACGCTGAATAAAGATGAGGAATTGGAATCTGAACTTACGGTTTCGCAATCTCAGTAATATCAAACCGAGGGTCAAGCCCCTTCCCAATACCATCTAAAACTGCAAATTTGATCAATGAAAAGTATCAGGATATCAGTTCATTTAGTCAAATAGAAAAAGAGATGTGAATTTTGAAGTTGACTACCAGAGAATGCTCTGACAACAAACGTAAATGTAGCAGGAAATCTGAAAGGTTGGTCTGCAGCAATTGCCAATAGATCTTCCCCTGAAAAATAATGCACCACAATCATCATCACCCAGCAGCGTAGGACCCATTGAGTAATAAGTCAAGGATAATGTTATGATCGGTTATAGGGAGAGGGGTAACACTGGAAGTACAATATAGTTAGGTTAGCTTGGAGAGAAAACAAGTTAGCTATATAAATAGAAGAGATTAGGGAGAGGAAAGGGTATGAAGAAAATATCTGAGAGTTCATTTAAGTGGTTAGCTTGGGAGTGTGTCAAGTCACTCGAGCACTTGATATTTATCCTTTCATTTTCTGTAATTACCTTCATTAATGATAATCATCTTCTTCAGTTTTCAATTAATTTGTCCTTCAGTGCATTACAGATAACCTCCAAAAAACTTCTTTCGGCCAAGTGGTTCATCCTTGTCCTCAAATTCGAAGGACATGGTGTGGAGGAGTCAAGATGAAGGTTGAAAAGGACAAAAACATGGGTGAAGATTATACTCCCTCCATCCAATTCTAATAGTTGTATGCTGTAACAGAAAGTCTTATAGAAGTTGTTACCTTTCTGAAAAGATAAATGGTTTATAATTCCCAAAATGCCTTAGCTACAACATGACAATTATAGCTAGAGCAACACCTCAGATGCCAGCGAAAAATATGATACATAGTTGAATAGAAGTGCACAAGTTTATGTTATTGGAATTAGTTTTACCAATTGCAGCTAGCCTTTGCTTTTTCTTTTGAATTTTCTCCTCCTTGCTTAATGGCTTTTTGAATCCAAGTTCTGCTGCTGCTATTTCCTTCTCTTTATTTTGTGCTGCCAGACGTTCCTCAAAACTACATAGAAGAAACCCAGCAGCAGTCACGATAATTGAACGAAAAAATCTGTTCTTCACATGTACGTTGTGGTCAAAGTCTCTATTCAACCAATATACTTCCATTTTTTCGATAGATGTAAGCACTAAGCTAAGCTGCTGAAATCATCTAAAGCATCCACCGCCCATACAACTGTCTACTCTATCTTTTTCCTTTATTTTTCGGGAATAAGTAATGAGGACAAATGTCAAATTCAAAAGAAGCCAAAAATAATATCCAAATAAAAGGAGGGCTGAGGTAAAATATCCAATGCCCTCAAGCTATCATATACTATAAGTCTGTAACAATTAACGTCAAATCAATAATAGTCAAGTGCCTCTTGGGACTCAACAATTGACTCCAATATATAATAGTCAAGAAAAGGATAGCTATAAAAACAGCTGTTCACGTACTGATGCTAACCAACTGGATGAAAAGCTCCTGATTGAGTATATTTCAGTTTTCATAGCACAAACAAAAGCAATGAAAGCTCATAGACAGCTTCAATGTCAAGTGCATAATGGTAAAGTTGGAGCAATTTTGTCCCATGACAGCCACCAGCAAGTTCTTTTACATGGTCTGATGGTTATATCTATTAATTATTATACTTAATATATGCCCAAAAAAAGTACCTATTAAGGAAGAATTTTGCAGTTCGTCTCACAGCAGTCATATCTCCAGTAGGTACTAAAACACCCATTTGAACCATAGATTGTAGGACCTACATAAAAAGGTATATCATGAAAATATTATACAAAAGGATTGTAGCACAG
Source organism: Beta lomatogona (assembly GCA_947646795.1). NCBI lineage: Eukaryota > Viridiplantae > Streptophyta > Magnoliopsida > Caryophyllales > Amaranthaceae > Beta > Beta lomatogona. Next base: position 137,075 of record CANSNZ010000897.1, on the reverse strand, counting down.
CATGAACTTTGAACAACATGATAGCCATAAAGAAAACCTTATCTGGGTCCTTTTCATAGACTCCATAAAATGCCTCGAGCAAGCCCTCTCTAATGTTTGAACTGATACTGCATGGTGCAAGAATTAATTCTGTTAAGCCTGAACACGCTTTCAGAGATAGATGTATGATACATCCTCAGTAGTATACCTTCCCATCATTCCAAAGTCATAAAATATCAGTCTTCCACCATTCACATCATCAACAGCAATATTACCAGGGTGCTGTCAAGAGAAGAGAAACACTTAAATCAAAATTATATTTGAAGTATAGTAATGAAGTATACCTTAGAAGCATCAAAACATCCAAGTATTAACCACCATCCCTTCAAGAGACAGAAATGATGGGGGAGGACTCCCAACCTCAAATCAGAAATAGATTTTACAACCGGCGAAACAAGAAGCTGGTAGAACTCGTATATTCTATAAGATAATTATCACACATTATGATAAATATCATCAGAAGTTCAAAACACAATAACATCAGCACTATTATTCAGTTCTATCGTGAGCACAGGCACTTAAGTTACTAATGACTCAACTTTGAATAGATTTCCTCCTTAAAGGGGGGGTGCGGATTCACCTTTTTTTCCTTTGCCAGTTTAAGCTTTTGAAAAAGGGAAACAAAAGGCAGTACTCACTGGATCAGCATGGAAGAAACCATGAGAAAGTATTTGTTCGAGATAAGACTCAACAGCATATCGACCTAACCTGCAAGAGACAAGACCAGCAATGAAGATTTATGTGGGAAAGAAAAGATTTTCTTGGGTTAAGCTCATTTTCATGCAATACCTGCTTTACAAGAGGTGCTACGAGATAATTCTTTTGAATTGATATCATTTCGTAGCACAAAAAAAAAAAACACTCTTACCTTTTGCGATCAACTCCCAACTCATCTAATGCTTGAATTCTATTTATTTTAATCCCTGGGACATACTCCATGGTCAAAACCTACAGGCAAGCTAAAATTGCTTAACATGGATATTAGAGTAAACCAAAAGAGGTTGCTCTTCTAAATTTTAAGAATTCGGTCATTCGGTGAGGCCAAACCTGTGGAGTAGTGTATTCCCAGAAGATTGAAGGAACTTTAACATAATCCATGTTTTTGAAATTGCTAGCAAACAGTTCAGCATTAGCTGCTTCCTTGGTGTAGTCAATTTCCTGAAAGAACTTACAGTTAGTCAATCATTTGCACATAAATGTGCCAAATATCAAAGTAAAACAAGATGTGCATACATGCAAACAACATTGTCAAACTCGATAACTGATTGTCTTAGAATTCCAGCTAGCATGAAGCCATGAATCATCCTTTTTAGCTCATCAAACCCATAATATAGACATGGTTCATTGTACTATGGGAATAAAGTACCTTTGACTTGTATATGCTACATTGCACCGAAACAGAAATGTGGTTACGTGGGAACAGGAATGCACTAAGTTTGTAAAAAGTAGGTAAATTGAAACAACAAAGAAAGAGTTTATGAAATTCTTACTATTCTTATAAGAAAATATTCTTAAGAAACATACTACTATCTCTGTGAATGGAATAAATACAATATTTGGTAGAACATCTTTATGCAAGAACAAAATTTAGTTTAAGGTGATAAGTTGTAGTGTGGTTATCAAATGTTATTTTATTAAAAAAGTAAATGTGATAGGAGTTGGTGGGGTACAATTCATTGGAGAATAGATAAAGTTGAGTAACTTTTTATTGATAAAGGTGGAGTGTGGGACAAAGGAGTGTAAAAGAAATAATATAGTAATAGTGGAACCATGCCAAAAATGGAAGTGTTCAAACTAATTTGGGACAAACTAGACCTGATCAAACACCGGGCCGGGCCGGGCCGGGTTCGGGCCGGGCCGAACAAAAAAAAAGTGCCCATCTTGCGGGCCGGGCCCAAATCCGGGCCAAAATTTTTTGCCCAAAGCCCGGTATTTCGGGCTGGGCCGAGCGGGCTTTTGCGGGCCAAAACGGGCCGGGCCCATTTTTTAGGCTAAAAAGTGTTTTTTTGCTTGTCCAAAGCCCGTCCAAAAAAAAAAAATTTTTGACCGGGCCGGGCCCAAAAAACCCGCCCAAAAACCGGGCCGGGCTGGAGTTGATCAGGTATAGGACAAACATAAAAGGAAAGTGTTCGAACTATTCTGCCATAAGAAACGAAAAACTTGCTATTTTGGGATGTTAAAAAGCATGTGAAACATTATTTTTTGTCACATGGGTCCTCTTCATCTCTCTCCTCGTCCAAAGTCATCTATTTCTATTTGTCTACTCTTGCTGAAAATGTTGATTGTTTCATATGAATGATAATTGTTTAATCATTTTACTCAAATTGATTGAGTAAAGTTTTGTTGATTGAATTCAGTGATAATATTCACTAAAATCTCTGTTGTTGATTGTTGAAAAATCAGATTCTATTTCTGATTGTTTGATTGCTTGTTTAATCTTGATTGATTGATTGATATCAGTTTTGTTCAAACTGATTTTTCATCTGATTCCTCACTTTCTTTGATTCAATTCTTCTTCATTTCGAAATTGAGGTTGATTTCTGAAATTGATTGAAATTCAGAAATTGTTGAGCTCATTTTATCTTCAAATTCACACAAAAAAGTTGATCAAAATTCTATCAAAATGCCAGAAGTTGTAAACAATTCTACTCTTGCTGTAAATCCACTTCAGGATCCTACATCAGTATATTTCATACATCCATCTAAAAATCCTACAATTCCTCTTGTTTCTGAAAAGTTTAATGGAGAAAACTTTGCTGATTGGAAGAGAGGCATGCTCCTAGTTTTGTCTATGAAAAACAAACCTGTTTCTGTTGATGGAAGCTTAAAGAAACCTAATCCTACAGATTCTCTGTACTTGGGAAAGATGCAGCAACATGATAATTTCTTATATTATGAGATCTTTGGACAATACACTAGCTAAAAGTGTATTTATTTCTCAACTGCAAGTAAGATCTGGAAAGATCTTGAAGATACGTACTCTTATCATTTCAGGACCACAGCTATATCCCATTCAACAATCACTTGAACAAAATGAGCAAGGCTCATCTTCTGTTGCTGAGTGTTTCACAAAGATAAAAGTAATTTGGGATCAGATTAGTTCAGCAAGTCCTATTCCTTGTTGTACCTGTAATGGTTGCTCATGTGAGTTGACTAAGAAGCTTCAGAAGACACAACAAGATAAAAGACTGATTCAGTTTCTAATGGAACTTGATGGGAAGCATGCTGCAGTGAGACTAATATTCTCATGATGACTCCACTTCCTTCCATTTCCACAGCATATAATCTCTTAATTCAAGATGAAAAGCAAATAGAGATTACTGAGATGAATCACAATCCTACCATGGCATTCACAACAACTAAAGATAGGAAGGTTGAACCTGTCTACATGAATAAAGGAAGGACATACTCAAATTCTAACCCTTCTGGTGGTTATGGAAAGAAGCTGAACTCATTTTATTGCAATCAGTGCAAAATGCCTGGTCATTCCATTGAAACATGTTGGAAAATCCATGGATATCCTCCAAAATTCAACAACAATGGAAGATATACAAAGGGAAAGAAGATTGCTGCAGTTGTATATGGTGATGAAGATGTTGGTGAATCTGATGAAGCTGATGACAGTACTGCTCATCTCACTAAAGCACAATATGATCACTTCATGTCCTTGGTGAAACAGAACAAGGATGATCAAGCTACTACTCCATCTGCTTCCATGGCAAATGTAGCGGGTACATGCCTTATTACATGTCATAATTCTAAATGGATCATAGATAGTGGGGCAACCGATCACATATGTTCAAACCTTGAACTATTGGAATCTTATCATCCTTTTGACAGGTAACCAAACACCATCACAGTAGCTGATGGCAAACAAGTAGAGGTGAAACATATTGGTTCCGTCAAGCTTGAAAATGGAGTATTACTAGAAAAAGTTTTACATGTGCCTGGACTACATTTTAATTTGATCTCCACTCATAGATTGTGTGCTGATATGAATTGTGATATCATATTTTCACATGATAAATGCATGATTCAGGGGACATTCACAGAGAGATTCTCTGGTTCTTGGTAAACTAGAGGCTTGTTCAATCCATGACAAGTCTAGCAACAAAGAAATGAGGAAGCAAAACTATGGCATTTGAGGCTTGGTCACTTGCCATTTAATAAGCTCCAGCATGTAGATCCTAAATTTCCTGTTAATAATTGCTTGTGTCGATAACATTTGTCAAGTGTGTCCTAAGGCTAAGCACACTAGGAAACCTTTCCCTCGTTAGCACCACCATGAGTACTCATTGTTTTGATTTGTTACATGTAGATGTTTGGGGTCCCTACAAGATCAAAACTCATGATAACTGTGTTTACTTTCTCACCGTAGTTGATGATTTGTCTAGACATACTTGGACTTTTCTCATGCATAATAAAACAGAAGCTGTTGATATCTTGGAGTATTTGGTAAATTTGATTCATATTCGGTTTCGTGTTTTTGTCAAGTGTATAAGGAGTTAAGGACCGACAATGCCAAGGAGTTATGTGAAGGGAGGATACTTTCAATTTTTCACTCACATGGAATTTTACACCAAAAGAGTTGTACGATTCACCCCGACAAAATGGAGTGGTGGAAAGAAAGCATAGGCATCTCTTAGAGACCCGTCGAGCTCTTTATTTTCAATCTAGAGTACCGACTCAATTTTTGGGGCGAATGCTTGCTTACGGCTACACATCTTATCAACGAGAATGCCCTTGAGTTGCCTTCACTACACCTCACCTTATGAGAAACTTCATGGCAGCAAACCTAGTTTAAGTCATTTAAAGGTTTTTGGCTGCCTTGGTTTTGCATCAACAATTAAGGCTCATAGAGCTAAGTTTGATTCAAGAGCAATCCCTTGTGTTCTCTTAGGCTATCCAACTGGGCAAAAGGCCTACAAATTGCTCAATCCGGAAACAAATAAGATGTTTGTTTCTAGAGATGTAACCTTTCATGAAAAGCACCTACCCTTCCATGTGTCACAGCCTATAGATTCTTCTTTTCCTATTTTTCTTCCCACACACTCGTTCAGATTTGTCTCTACATATTGACCTCCCCGATGCTTTAACACATTACCTTGACCCTCCTTCTCCACTCACATCTTCCGATAGTCCTTTAACCCATTCTTCTACCTCTCAATCTCTCACAAATACACCACCTACACTCTCACCTACACAAAGTTCTTTTTTTTTTCTAACTCCACAAATGATCTCTCCTCTCCTTCTATCCACAATACTGACACTCTTTCTTCTTCTCGACCCGAAACCGGAAGATCTAGTAGGTCCCATACTCACCCAACTTGGCTAAATGACTATGTATGTACCACTACGGACCACATCATCACATTAGTGCAACTTAGTAATTTTTGATGCATTTCCACCTCTCTCTAAGGCATTCATCACCATGAATAAAGAGTTAGAAGCAACGGCATCCAATCGACATAGGAGATTATTGATCTACCTAAGGGCAAGAAAGCAATTGGGTGCAAATGGGTCTTTAAGGTGAAATTGAAGAAATATGGCACTTTGGAAAGATATAAAGCTAGATTGGTGGCAAAAGGGTATACTCAGAGGTATGGTTTGGATTATGCAAAGACTTTTTCACCTGTTGTTAAAATGGCAACAATAACGTGTAATCTTGCTTTAGCAGCAAGCTTTGAATGGCCGATACACCAGCTTGATATTAACAATGCTTTCCTTCATGGAACATTGAATGAAGAGGTCTATATGCAAATGCCAGAGGGAGTGCCTAACTCAGAGAAGAAGGTATGTAAACTCATCAAGTCACTCTATGGCTTGAAACAAGCTAGCAGACAATGGTTTGCTAGGCTATGTTGGAAAAACAACAAACTTGGAATCAGGAAATGTTTCTTATTAATAGCAACTTATGTTTAGCAAAGTTTTTTCAATCCATCAAAAGCTAATGGATGGAAAACAACATAATTGTAGCCATTAGTTTTTTTTAGTATGTTAGTCTCCATATAAACAGCAAATGTAAGTTTGAATATTTACAACAAAAAAAATATATAAAAAAAATCACAGAGAATTCAATAAAGTTTATTTCATTGTTACAATAATTAATCACTTTCTCCTCCTATATTGCATCTTTATTTTATTTTCATCTAGGAATTACTCCCTCCGTCCCAGAAAAATCTGAACACTTGTTGGGACACGTATTTTAAGGTGATAAGTTGTGGTGTGGTTATCAAATGTTATTTTATTTAAAAAGTAGATGTGATAGGAGTTGGTGGGGTATTTTTTATTAGAGGGAGAAAATTGAGTAACTTTTATTGATAAAAAGTATAGTGTGGGCCAAAGATGTGTAGAAGAAATAATATATTAATGGTGGGACCATGCCAAGAATGGAAGTGTTCAAACTAATTTGGGACAAACATAAAAGGAAAGTGTTCAGACTATTCTGGGACGGAGGTAGTAGCAAATTCCTGTTTTCTTTACATGGCATCAGAGCCAGAATCTTAAACCAAGATATACTAATAATGGCATCCACTAGCAACACATTTCAGGTGCCCCTCCCAAAGTTGTCAAATGGAGATGAATATAATGACTGGGCAGTTCATATGAAAGTTTTCTTTCGTGCCCAAGATTTATGGGACGCCGTAGAAAATGGTTTTGTAGAAATAAAAGACTCTACAGCATTTGAGTCTCTTACCAAGGAGGAGAAAGATGCATTAATAGAAAAAAGAAAAAAAAGATCAAAAACCATTATGCTTTATTTTTTCTTTTGTTGAACAAAAAACAATTTTTCAAAAAATATCTTTGGCTGAAACTTCATATGCCGCGTAGGATATTCTGCAGAAGTCCTATAAAGGTGATGATAGAGTTAAACACGTACGTTTGCAAACATTACGTGGACAGTTTGAAAATTTAAACATGAATGAAGATGAAACCATTGGAGCCTATTTTGATCGTGTTCAATATATTGTCAATCAATTACGAGCCAATGGAGAAGTTGTTACCGATCAACGTGTAGTTGAGAAAATTACATAATCAACAAATTCTAAATTTGACAATGTCGTTCCAGCTATCGAAGAAGGGAATGATATGTCTCAAATGACCTTAGAAAGATTAATGGGTTCGTTGTCATCACATGAATAACGAAAGAAATATCGCAATAACAATAATCTTTCAAATCCTGAGCATGCTCTACAAACTAGAGCACATATTACTACTCGTGGTGGATACCACAATGGTCGAGGCCGTGGACGAGGGCACAACCAAGGAAGAGGAGGAAATTTATTTCCTTCTAATAGAGATAAATATGGAGAAGGTAGTTCTTCAGGAGGTCGAGGAAAGACATATAGAGATAAGTCCAAAATACAATGCCACAGATGTAAACGATTCAGACATTATGCATCAGAATGTCGAACTAAGCTACAGAGTCATCAACAAGAAGAGCAAGCTAATGTTGCTCAAGCAGAGGAAACATTAGTCTTAGCATGCAAGCAAGGACCAGATAGCAACAATATTTGGTATCTTGACACAGCTTGTAGTAACCATGTGACTGGTAAAAAGGAGTTATTCAGCCTCTTGGATGAATCGGTTCAAGGAGAAGTCAATTTTGGGAATAAAACAAAGATCCCTGTGAAAGGTAAAGGTGATATAAGTATCCATTCCAAAGATGGTACTAATGTTACTATTGCTAACGTATTTTTTGTACCTAGTTTATATTGGAACTTACTGAGTTTGGGTCAACTTTCTGAGAAAGGACACAAAGTTGTTTTGGAAGATGGAGTTTGTGAGATCAAAGGCAAAAATGAAAAGACCATTGCAAAAGTAAAAATGACAAAAAATCGTCTGTTTCCTTTGTCTACAAGATCCTTAATGAGCTTACAAGCTGCTATGACCAGGGATAGCAATTGAATATGGCATCTTCGTTTTGGGCATTTAAATTTCACAGGTTTGAGGCTGCTTGCGCAAAAGCAGATGGTGACAGGCTTACCTCGTATTGAAACTCCTAGTAATCCTTGTGAAGGTTGTATACTTGGAAAGCATAAAAGAGATTCATTTCCAGTGGGAAAGTCAAGAAGGGCAAAACAACCACTAGAATTGGTTCACAGTGATATATGTGGACCGGTTGAGGTAGAATCACTTGGTCACAAAAGGTATTTTCTACTTTTTGTTGATGATTTTACAAGAAGAATATGGATTTATTTTCTTAAAGCAAAATCTGAAGCATTCACCAAGTTCAGAGAATTTAGAGCTCTTGTTGAAAAGCAAAGCGGATATCCTTTGAAAACATTGAGATCAGATAGAGGAGGAGAGTTCACATCTAATGAATTTAATGATTACTGCAAACAAGAAGGAATTCAGCGTGAGTTGACTGCAAGCTATACTCCACAGCAGAATGGTATAGCTGAAAGGAAAAACCGAACAATTTTTGAGATGGCAAGAAGCATGTTAAAGGCCAAACATTTGCCAAAGCCATATTGGGCTGAGGCTGTTGCTTGTGCTGCTTATTTGTTAAACAGGTGTCCTACAAAGAGCATACAAGGAAGAACTCCAAAAGAAGCATGGAGTGGGAACAAGCCAAATGTCTCTCACTTAAGAGTATTTGGGTGCATAGCATATGCAAAGATACCTGATGAAAGAAGGAAAAAATTAGATGACAAAAGCCAAAAGTGCATTTTTATTGGCTATAGTGAGACAACAAAAGGATATAAATTATATAATCCTGATAAAGAAGAAGTTATTATTAGTAGAGATGTTCAATTTTGTGAAGATGAAGAGTGGAAATGGAATCAAGAGAATTATACAAGCACTGTTCTCATTGAAGAAAATCACGAGAACAACACTCACTTGGTTACTCCTACAGCAGCAAACAATTCACCACCACGTAATGTTACTCCTCAACCATCCAATACCGGGCGACCTCAAAGAAATAGAGTTCCACTAGCTCATTTAAAAAATTATGTAACTTTCAGAGATGATGATGATATGTTTGATGAAACTCGGGCAAATTTTTGTTTATTTGCCGATTGTGATCCAATATCATTTGAAGAAGCAGCAGATGATGAAAAACGGATTCAAGCAATGAAGGAGGAGATTCAATCCATTGAGAAGAATGATACACGGGAGTTAACTTCGCTTCCAAGTGGAAAGAAATCAATAGGAGTAAAATGGGTTTTCAAGACAAAGTACAAGCCCAATGGTGAGGTTGACTGCTATAAAGCAAGATTAGTCGTCAAAGGCTACAAGCAAAAGCCTGGAATAGATTATTTTGAAGTTTTTGCTCCTGTTTCAAGAATGAACACAATTCGAATGGTAATTTCACTAGCTGCACAGAATAAATGGAACATTCATCAAATGGATGTTAAATCGGCATTTTTGAATGGTACACTTCAGGAAGAAGTGTATGTTGATCAACCACCTGGTTTCATTAAGAAAGGGTATGAGAACAAAGTTTACCGTCTCAAGAAAGCCTTATATGGTTTAAAGCAAGCACCCCGTGCATGGTATTCTTGTATTGATACGTATTTGGTACAAGCTGGCTTTCATAAATGCCCTTATGAGCATACATTGTATGTTAAGTCAAAGGACAATGGTGAGCTCTTGATTTTATGCTTATATGTCGACGATCTAATATTTACAGGGAACAGTGAGAAAATGTTTTCAGAATTTAGAGAAGAAATGAAAAAACAGAATACTAATGGCATATTTGTCTCGCAAGAGAAATATGTCACTGATATTTTGTTGAAATTCAAGATGGAAGATGCTACACCCATTCATACTCCGGTAGCAGAACGAATGGAGATAAAGAAAGAAGGAAGTGGAGAACTAGTTAATCCTACTTATTTCAAAAGTATAGTGGGTAGTCTTCATTACTTGACATCCACTAGGCCAGACATAGTTTATGGAGTTGGACTCATTAGTCGTTTTATGGAGAAACCCTATCAATCACACTTGCAAGCAGCAAAGAGAATTCTTCGGTATGTGAATGGTACTCGGAATCATGGAATACTTTATTCTTCCTCAGAAAGATATGATTTGGTAGGATATACTGGTAGTGATTGGGGAGGTGACCTTGAGACACGTAAAAGTACATAGGGTATGTTTTCTACTTAGGAAATAGAATTATTTCATGGTTATCTAAAAAACAACCAGTTGTAGCTTTATCAACCGCGGAAGCCAAGTATATTGCGGCAACATCAGCAGCATGTCAAGCAATATGGTTACGTAGAATGTTAGAAGATCTTAACTATCATCAACCATCATCAACCACTATAATGTGTGATAATAAGTCAGCGATTGCACTTGCAAAAAATCCTTTGTTTCACGAAAGAAGCAAGCATATAGATATCCGATTTCATTATATAAGAGAACTGGTGAAACACGAGGAAATCACAATTCAGTACTGCAAGTCCGAAGAACAAGTTGCAGATATTATGACAAAGCCTTTGAAGGCTGAATTATTTGAAAAGTTTAAAACTATGCTTGGAATCTCAAACTATGCTAGCAAAGGATCAATTTGATTCAAGTTTGAGGAGGAGTGTTGGAAAAACAACAAACTTGGAATCAGGAAATGTTTCTTATTAATAGCAACTTATGTTTAGCAAAGTTTTTTCAATCCATCAAAAGCTAATGGATGGCAAACAACATAATTGTAGCCATTAGTTTTTTTTAGTATGTTAGTCTCTATATAAACAGCAAATGTAAGTTTGAATATTTACAACAAAAAAAACATAAAAAAAATCACAGAGAATTCAATAAAGTTTATTTCATTGTTACAATAATTAATCATTTTCTCCTCCTATATTGCATCTTTATTTTATTTTCATCTGGGAATTAGCAAATTCCTGTTTTCTTTACAGGCTACACTCAGAACTAGAACAACAAGGTTTTGTGCAAAGTAAAAATGATTACTCACTTTTTATCAACAAAAGTGATTCTGAAATGTGCATTGCAGCAGTCTATGTGGATGATATCATCGTTACTGGGCCTAATGTTTCTCTTATACATCATCTTAAGGCTCATTTACATGATCGTTTTAAGGCTCATTTACATGATGTTTTCAGCATCAAGGACCTAGGTTCATTGAGCTTTTTCCTCGAAATTGAGGTCTCGAGGCTTTCACATGGTATTATTTTAAGCCAAAGAAAATTCACCAAGGAGTTATTAGCAAATTGTGATTTAGATGTCTCTAAAACAGCTAAGACCCCTCTTCCCTTGAACTTGAAGCTTATGGTTGAAGATGGGGATTTCTACAATGATCCAAGTCAGTACAGGTGCTTGGTAGGCAAGCTGAATTTTCTAACTCATACCAGGCCAGATATTTCTTTTGCAGTCCAAACACTTAGTCAATTTCTTCAGGCTCCTAGAGTTCAACATGTCCTTGCTTTACAACATCTATTGAGATACATTGCTGGTACTATTGGCCGGGGTATTTTATTACAAGCTTCCCAACAGCTCACCTTACAAGGTTATTCAGATTCAGATTGGGCAGCTTGTCCCAATTCTAGAAGATCTGTAACTGGTTATCTTATGTTGCTAGGTTCTAGTCCTATCTCATGGAAATCAAAGAAACAATCAACTGTTTCTAAGTCATCTTCAGAGGCTGAATATAGGGCTATGGCTGCTGCAGCCTCTGAAATCGCTTGGTTAGTAAGGCTGCTTACTGAACTAGGTGTCACAAATCTCACACCTGTCAAGCTTAGTTGTGACAATCAATCAGCCATTCACCTAGGTAAAAATCCAGTCCAGCATGAGAGGACTAAACATATTGAACTAGATGTTCACTTCACAAGAGATAAAGTCCTAGAGGGATTGCTGGAACTTACATATGTTCCTACAGGGCAGCAACTTGCTGATCTTTTGACTAGTACCTTGCCTTCACCTCAGCTTACTAAATTGATGACCAAGCTAGGGATGTCTATTCATCCCACCCCTAGCTTGAGGGAAGGTATTGAAGATACAACTATATCATCAGCTGTTGTATCACCAGCATCATCACCTGGCACCTGAGTCAACTAACTCAGCATCAGCAGCACCTGAATCAATTAGTTAGCTGACGTGTAAATGCTAAGCTGATGTGTATTAACTACTTCCTGATTTTATGGAAGTTAGTTGTATTAGTTAGAGAGAGAGTTATTACACCTGTTGATTGTAATAATATCAAGGTATATATACCTTGTTTAGCTCATTTTCTGTATTCATAACACACTTTACAGAAAGAAAGAAATGAAAGCTCTCTCTTCGTTCTCTCTACCTTCTCCATTCTTTTGTTCTTAAGTTCTGAGAATTATTACAAGTTCTGTAAAGGTCAACAAATCCCTCCGCACTCTTTTGACTAGTCAGAACCAAGTCAACCAAACCCAAACATTTAAAGCCATATCCTCAAAACACAGCACCTCACTGTTTGTCGCAGGAGGGAGAAAGCACCTTCAGTGGGCTCCCTTAAAAAGCAGAAGTTTCAAAACACGTGGGAAGTGGCTTATTTACATCCCTCTTAGTAAATCACATCCTGCACGAGTTCCTATGAAGTGTGAAATCCCTAGTGTAAACCAAACGTTCTAAGATCATTTCCAAGGAAGCGTATATGAGAAATAGATTCCTAGGATTATACCCTCCAAGAATTGAATACCTATATGAAATTATGAATCAACCAATCAATTAATATTCTTTAGAGCCTTATATATAATTCATGCGTGCCTAGCCTACTCCATTATACAAGTAGTTCATCATAATGTTATATTATGAACTGCCCAAGCATTACAATTTACACCTACACAAAGTTTTAGGCAGATCAAGTATGAAGGACAAGAATTTTTGAGAACAATTAACAATAAAAAAAATACTTCAAAGAATCAAAAAATAACCTGGTACAACACATTAGCACATTCATCATAAATTGCCACCCAATCCCTCTTTGCGCCGTCAGACTTTGGGTCAATTTTCTGAAGATATTCTGCTATTACCTAAAATCAGACAAAATTCATCAAATAAATGGAAAAATAATGCAATGATTGAAGGTTAGGCACACTGTATAGTTAAGTAATTGACCATTGGGTTCTTTTAACAACTTGAATACTTCTAAGGTTTTAACAACTCCTTGGCCTCCCCATCTTCCCAAAATGATTGAAGGATTTGCATTATCAAAAATTCACAACTTGACCTTGGATTGTTTCCCAATCTTTCATCCTCAAATCTCAATTACCGACAGCGATACATAAAAAAAGTTTTTTTGCATGGAACTCGCGATACCCCTTCCCGAGCAAGTTCCTTGGGACATAGTTCTCATAAAGTCTCAAAATGTTAGGTGAGTTCACTACGCATACCAGAAAACTGGACATTTTTAAACATCTTGTCCTGGCAAAAAAACAAGGAGCACAAATATGCATTTAGTCTCCAAACACGTCAAATCAGCCAATTAGGATAACCAAAACAATCATCAGTGAGAAAGCTATGGCAACTAAAAAAACCTAATAAGTGATTCAAGGTAATCTTCCTTTTTCACCTCCAAGGCTCCAACCTAGATAAAAGTTTTTTTAGATAATGGTTTGACTAACATTTGTCATTCATCGCCAGCATGACAATTACTCCCTTCGTCTCATTTGTTTGCCCCATTGTAACATGATTATAGTTTCAATTTTTGGTTGAGTAGAGTTGATAAAAAAAATGGTGGGACAAATTTTCGTGAATGTGAGAGTAAAAATAGTGTCCCCTCATGATATTTAGTATGGGGCAATCTTTTGGGGACATCCCAAAAAGAGAATTGAGGCAAACAAAAGGGAAAGCAAGGAGTTTACAATAGTTAAGAGCAATGGTTTGCGAGATCAGCCAGCTGCTTGATTTATTAAATGGAAAAGCCTCTTCTGATGGGCAATTTCATGTACGACCACACCAAGGAACAACGCTTTCACACATCAATTGACTCATAGATCAAAATGTTTGTGTACTTTTTACATTTATAATATAGTAAAAATTGTGTTCATTTTATACCCTACATTATTGATTTATTGGTATCATTCAATGCATACACGTGTAGGGGTGTTCATCGGTCTCGGACTAGACCAAGGATCTAAAAAGTCAAATTTTCTAGACCAAAGACCGAATCGGAAAAATACCGGTCTGCATAGTTACCTGGACTCGGCTAGGAGTGTCGGATATGGGTACGGATCCGAGTGTCGGGTACGGCAATTCCAAAAAATCAGGACACGGGGACTCTGTCCGAAATTTGGACACGGGTACGGGTACGCGAAAATAATATTTTATAATATAATATTTAGTAATTAATCGGCTAATTTATATTTTATAATATATTAATAAAATTAAAGTATTTGTTGAAAAGAACAACTTAGCCATACTGCCATAGGCTAAGAAGAAAAAAAATGTTTTAAGAAAAGAAAGCAAACAGAAAAAGGAAAGGAGAGAAGAAAAATTAAAAAGAAAAAAGAAAAGAAAAAGAAACAAGTCACGTGGACTTGTGACAAAAAGAAAAAGAAAAAGAAAAAGAAAAGATGAGAAGGTCTGAAGAAAGTAACGGAACAGAAGATCGAAGAGAGAGAAGGAGAGAAGAAGAGAAGGAAGAGAAGTGAAGAAAGACGACACTTACCGGCGAGTTCGAAGCTCCGGCGGCGAGTTCGAAGCTCCGGTCGGCGAGTCAAGGTGAGTTATCCTCTTTTCCTCTTCTCCTCTTCTTCTCTTCTTCTCTTCTCCTCTTCGAACTCTAGGGTTTGAGAATCTAGGGTTTAGAGCCGCCGTGTCCGAGTGAACTTTGCCGGATCCGACACGTATTTCGTACCGGTGTCGGCGTCGCGTCGTACCGACACCGGTATATGGCAAAATTTGCCGAGTCCAGGTAACAGAGCCGGTCTGTTCCCAGTTTGGACCACAAAAATCCAATTTGGTCCCGGTCCAGACGGATTTTTTATTTATATATTTCCATTTAAAAATTATCACTTCTTTAACGTTTATATTATAATTTATTTAATATTCGAAATATATAGTTAATATATAAAATGATAATAATTTCCAAACATATAATCAATTAAGAAAACTAGATAAAAATAAGCAATAAAATTAAATTTTACATAAAAGTTCTATTAAAAAAGATTATTGCTTCAACCTATACAGTCAAGTCTGGATCAAAAAACCAAAAATTAAAAAACTTAGTCCGGGCAGATCTATTATCATGGTCCGGACAGGCAGATGCTCACCTCTATGCACATGTAATATAAATGAGTAAAAGTTGAAGGAACTTTTATTTTGACTAGTTCATAGATCCAATTTAGTTTCTACACTCGGAAGCATGTTCTTTTCAATGACACAAGCATGTTTTTATTATCAAAAATCCATTATTTATTTTATCAATGTACTTGCATGTTTTTTTTACTATAATGATTTTTTTCTCCTCTTACATTTGTGTGTTCTTTTTTTATGCCTCTATGTTCTTTTGATCTGAATAAACATGTTCAATAAAAATGAATATGTAACCGAGCATATGATGCAAAATTGCACATCATGCATCTGAGTGTAGGATCTAAGCATTCTGGTTCATTAATACGCATGTTCTGTGAGCTTACCCGAATTCGCAAACAATTTATCACGAAGACACGAAGGGGATATAGTTTCAAGATAAGTGAAAAATGTCGCATTTCAAAAGGAAAAAACATAATGTTTGTGTCACACAGCATTAGAGAGTTGAAGTACTATGACTATCCCATTCTTGATCAACCTGGGAACATTCTCTTAGATAAATTTTCTTCAGGAATTTGTGTATAAACCTAGTTTAAGGATACTGAAGTCACACAAAGGAACTAGTAAAAAAATTAAATTATGCAATAGGTAATTGCAAAAAGGAAGAGAATTAAACACTACCCTCAGATTTTTAAGATCAATATCAAAGAGATCCTTGAGCCCAGGCCTCTGCACTTTAATAACTACATCTTGTCCTTTTACTCTGGCGCGATGGACCTGACCTGCAAATAACATATATCATACTGCTAATAATTTGTTCAGCCAGGGGAGGATAGAATATAAAGAGGGCTAACAATTACCAAGACTTGCCGCTGCTATGGGCTCATAATCAAAGCGCTCGAAGGTATCCCTTATGGGAGCTCCAAGCTCCTCTTCAACAATAGATACAGCTGTCTCTGATGGAAAAGGAGGAACTTGGTCCTGCATACCAATGGAGGTTCTGTAAGGGTCATATTTACGTAGACTACAATGTTTTAGACATATTGGGGGAGCTGCATTACTATAGAGAAATGTCACATCAGCATGAGGCAATCAAAAGATTCAAATACTTCAGCTTAACTTGCTGTCAAGGTGTTCAAGTTTCAAGAATTACAAGAAATACAGGATGCCAGTAGCCTATTAAACACCAAACTTTTGAAGCTTGACAACAGAAAATGAAATATTCTTCAGCTTTGTCATAAAATAATCTGGACAAAGATAAGTGTCAAGAAACTACTTGCAAAGTAAAATGGATGCGCTCTGACTATAATGTTCAAACTCGAAACTCAATGTGTTCGTAAAATCAGCCAGATGAGCCCCATATATGAGATATCCCCCAATCTTGCCAAGACATCTATAACTTAGTATGTACCCTGATTCAAGAATTTCATGCATCAGAAAATCAACATATACTAGTAAAGTGGCTCATCTGAGACTAAACATATATGGGAACCATACATAACGAAATTTCTCATTCTCATTGGAGGAATTAATAGAAAAAATACGGAAATACGGAAATGGTACGACATCAGTAACTCTTCCACAATTTTGGCTAGAGAAACATTGACCTGAAGTTCTGAAAGCTGGTCAACGTATTCTTGAGCAAGTATATCTACTCTTGTGGAGAATTGCTGCCCAATTTTTATAAACGTTGGACCAAGCCTCAGGATATTTTCCTTCAACCATTTAGCAAGAGTCATCCGCCTCAACCTCTTCTTCTCTTCGGTCATACCTCCTGCGAGTCAAAACTACATTAGATCCATCCATTAAAATAAAGAATGCAGAACAACAGCCTAAACTATCAAAAGTCTACTTCTTAAACGGATTTTGTTAGAAGAGTGAAGAGATAAACTGTTAATGCTCTACCCAAACACTCCCTCCGTTTTTTTTAATTGCTACACTTTCCTTAAATGGTTGTTTCTTTTTAATTACTACATTGTTTAAACTTTCCTTATTTGGCGTACTTGGCCCACCAAAGAATAATACTATTATATTTGTTTTTCTCTTTTTCCACCAAAAAGTACTGTACTATTTTTTCACTTTTCCCCATTATTTTACATTAAATGGGTCAAAAAGTACCCTTCCAAAAGCTTGAAAGTGACATTGTCTAAACCCTTGTGCATAACACAATGTAGCAATTAAAAAAAATGGAGTATCCCAGGGAAACAAACTACAAAACAGGATATTAGAACAAGTGAAGGTTTTACTATAGGGCAACATCACTTTTGTATCATGAAGTACTGGAAACATCAAACTATTATGGCTTTAGATTGAACAGGTGACTTCAGGTAGAATGGCTCATCAGAAAAAGCAAGAGAGAGTGAGCGATAGCAGATAGACTAGAGAATCTGCCAACAAAAGTTAGACAAGATGATGGAAATGATTTTCCTCGATGAAAGAAATTATGTGAGCCCTATTGAGAATCACGGTACGCAATGAAAATATCACTTCAAATAAGATTATACAGGTTGGTCCATTTCCAGATATATAGTAACTTAGAGAGCCCAAATCAGAGACTTAACTCCAATATATTCACCTTTATAGGAAAACTTCTGATTGCTCAACCAAACTCTAAAGACGAATGTCAGAACAAAACCCCAAATTTCCAATGTCCTTTGTATTGTTGAATATGTTTTAAACCTGCTCCAGCGGCCTCCAGGTGCAACAGAGACCTACGAAAAGCAACTAAGATAAATACTTAACAGGTATATATAGTGAAAGGAAAATAATAAAATAAATATGTCGCAATCAGTTACAAACACAAACTTTCAGCAGTTCTGTGATCTTGAAAGTATTCAAAAGTTACCTTCAGTCCCATATCTATCTTCCCACAATCCATTTTCAGGGTATCCCAAAATAATCTTCTCATTTTCTTTTTCAGTAACCACACTTCACACCTTTTCAAGTAGCCCAAGTCATAATTGTCATTTGCGTAGGTCGTGGGGAGAGGTTTGACTTAGAGACAAAATTCATCAAACACTGCAATCGATTTCTAGTTCTTTTAGGAGATTTTACTTTGTAGAGACCCAAAACGTGGAACTTCAGCTCACTATCAGCGAAGAATCAGTGTTGTCAATTATCTCAACACATACATTAAACCCTTCTAATATTCAGCATTCTGCACAACCAAAATGTTTATTTTTTCTTAACTTTCCTTAATTGGGTCATTATAAGAAACCCGGACCCTCTACCAAAATGAATACAACAGTAGCAGCAACAGTAACAACAATACTGTCAAAGCTTAATCCCAATAGGATTTGGTCAATTGCATGACTCAAGATTTTATATCTAGTGGTCGACCACATATATCCTCTTCCTCCATTCTCTTCTGACAAGTGCTACATGCTCTCACAAACCTGATCTTTTCATAATAATTTCTAACACTCTTTATCCAAGTCATATTTGGCCGCCCTATCTTCTTCTAAAAGCTCTAGTATCCAAACTTTTCGCTACCCTAACCGGTGCATCATCTAATCAACGTCTCACATGCCTGAACCACAGTAAGTGTTCTCTCTTATCTTGCCATTAATATCTGCAAAATTCAACCTTCTTTAGAATATCTTTGTTCAGCATTCTATCTCATGATGTGTTCCCACACATTCATCTCTGCTATCCCATCTTCCTAGAGGTTTTTTAATACCCCAATACGCATGTATCAGTGTTATGCATATTGACAAAACAATCTCAACTTATATCATTTTGAGATACAAGTGACAATGTTTCACACATTATTGCTTTCTTCATATCACGCCTAAGAAGACAATTCGCCAGCAAGACCCTGGAGAGTGGATCAAAAATGACATCTGTAACGAACCAGGCACAACCATTTATAACTACTACTATTACTTGTTTCCATAAGTGTGAAAGTACCACATCTCTACTAGCATTAATAGTCCTTTACATCTTCCCACATTATTCTCACAGCAGATTTCCCTAGTTAGTGAGGGGTAATGCTGAGTAGTGAAAATGTGGTAGAACAAGGCCCAAAAAGCTTGTGGGGAAACCCTTTCTTCCAGAGTTAAGTACACTACTATAGAAAAGGAGGGTACAAGTCCAGTAGGCATACCACGAAAATAATAAATTTCCATGCCAAAGATTTGTGAAGAAATATGATAAGATTTTGTCCTTCTAGAATAACAGCAATAGAAAGGAATCTACATAAGAATGAAACAAACGTGCAATTGATTGCTGCTTTACAACGGACACCTCCATTCTACAAAGACTACATTTTGGATTGTGAAATATGTTCTTCAATTGATTACTCAAGCAAGACCACTGAACTTAACACTTGGAATTTAAAATCTATCCCTAGTCATAAACTAAGGTATACAAAGGCTTGAACATCTACCAAATATATTAGGAGATTTTGCGATGGTAAAAAAAAAAATTGGTTTCATTATACAACATTAGTGATATAATACACAGAATTTGTGATTCAATATATAATTTTAACGTTCAATATATGAAAAATAGGGCGCCTTCCTCCCCAAATACCATTACAAGAGCGTGAATTTTAACCCACAAATCACATACTCAATTTTGTTAAGAAAAATGATTTAACTAATCATCAATTAAACTGATGGACGTTTTAAATTTCTAAATTAATACCATATTAGGATCTATATCTAATTCATATGGTGATCCCTTAGAGATGCATATATCAAAGCCGATACATCAATTTATAACCACATAATCCAGCAACTCTGTACAGCTACCACATACCACAAATTCTTCATAAACCCAGTTAGCAAAAAACAAATGCATATATTACATAATATTCAAAAACTATGATCATAGACTAATGAATTGAGCCACACATAGATTACAGATTAAATTACCTCCAATTGACCGCGACTGCCTTGCTTGAACCAAGCTTCCTCTTGTCCAATATCCTCTACTGTCTTCTTCTCCATTACTACGGCTTCCACCTTGGAATCAGAAACTTTAGCGGCCACACGATCACCATCAACATACTTATAAAAACTTCCATTAGTCGTTGTCGCACCATTCTGACTCCCTTTCACTCCGCCATTACCATTCAAATAGGTCTCAACGGAACCATTTCCATTTCCGTTGAGTTTTAGGCTCTCCACTCCATTAATCGTCGGAATTTCTCTCTCTTCAGCAGCCGGAATCGTATTTTCCCTAACAGCTCGAATTTTGAGAAATTGCGAGGATTTAGGGTTTCGAAAAGTGCTAATTTTAGACGAAAATCGAAGTCTGCGAACTTTATGTTGGTTAAGAGAAGTAAGCTCGAGAAGAGAATGAGAGGTCAAGGATAGAGACAACGACGCCATTGATATTACAGAGGAGAGAGAGAGAGAAAGAAAAGTTAGGATTTTTGAGCTTCAAATTCGCTGCTGATTTTCATGGAGTTCGAAGAGAGAGATGAATGGAGGTTGAATGCAGTGGCTAGTGTGTTAGAGTGCCAGAATTGAGAAAACTCAAAAAAAAAAAGGAACAAGACGATATCTTTTTTGTGTAGTAAGAAAAAGTTTATGGAAAATTAAAAAGGGTGGCGAAGGATATGCCACGTAAGAAGAGATAGATGAGAGTCGGGATTATCGAGTGTTCTGATTGGCTGGAGGTGTCCTCTCCTTCGCCACAAGCAGGAAAGCCTTGGCCACTTTTACTTCACTATTCAAGAAGTGGAGCTGCCATCTGCCTGCCATGTTGTGTTGATTCTAACAAATTTTGTGGTGATTTTGTCAAGGGGTCCATGTAGTCCACGTTAGTAATTTGAACACCCATTTTCTATGTAAATTAGCTGCTGCATTGTCGTCGTTCAACTTCTCACAATCTGCAATGTGGGTGAAAGTTGAGGGGCTTCTGGTGGCCCTGAGTTCGGTTAACTTTGCAACAAACTTGTTATCAAGAGTTGGGTTCTTCTTGCCTATTGTTGGGCTTCGCCTTCAGCCGTTCACTTTTGCTCGCCGAAGCTTTACCTCATGTCATCGCCGCAAGTAGTCGCTGCTTCGTCGAAGCTTCCTTTTTTCTTGCTCGATCTTTCTCTCTCCTCGTGTTTTAGGAGGCTGCCTTGTTCTCATTCGCCTCAACTCTTCATTGAAGTTTCTTCAAGAGAATTGGCGAATTCATCATTTGAATTAAAATTCTTCGTTTCACTCTAAAAACAAAATCAAGAACTCAAAACCTAGAATTTGAACATACTTCGACTTAATTCGCCATTGTTGCGAAATTACATAGCTTGTATCATTGCTATTGTTGCGCCTATCATACTTAGTATCATTCGTCATTGTTGCGAAAGTGCAGAGTTTGGAGGAGATAGAAAGAACGAGATGGTTTGCTCTTAGGCTAGCAGAATCTCATTTTCTCTAGGTTCTTTATAGATCCCTTTATGAGATTCACCATTTTTCTAAAATTGCTTGTAGATGGTTCTTTTCATTTTCAGTTCAGTGCAATTCAGTTCAGTTCTTAAATGATAATCATTACTATTAATTAGTTATAATTTAATTCAGCTCAATTGTTTTATGCCAAAGAGAACATGCCCTTAACAAACACTCTCATAAAAATATCAAATTTCATAATAAAAACATTGAAATTTTTGTTTAATACCGAACTTATCATAGAAAAAAAATGCTATGAGCATTCTAGATGCAAAGACACTAATTATTCTATGAGGTGATAAAGATTTCTTTTTCTTTCTTAAGAGGAGATAGAAATTTATTTATGGAAGGCAATTAAATGAGGAATTTCCAAATTTACTTCGGAAGTTGAAAGTTAGGCGTTTTTCACTGCCCTTTTCTACTTGCTATTATTAGATTCTTGTTATGGGGCCCTAGACAACCGCCCCTTTTTCCAGTGGCTAGGTATAGGTTTGGGTTAGTTCAAGTTAGATTTATTTAAACCACATTGGACATCCATCACACACATAACTCCAAGACCAACTTGATCGACATTGTGCACTAGTTAGCAATGTGTGTGCTTGTCTTAGCTTGGGCTTAATTCTATCATAGTCTTTAAACTAGACACGAGGCCAGGGGCATTGGTAGTCAATGAAGAACGAAGACTAAATAATATAAGAGAAACGATAATAATAGCTGATAAACCATTTATATATTGAGTTTTTAAGCACATTTAGGTTGCATTATTAGAGCATATTAGTTCATATAGTTGCATTTTAGGTGTCATTAGCATAAATTATCTATTATGTGCTCTATTACACTTCGTTTGTGGTTTTCTTAATGTTTTAGGTAGTTTTATAGTTAGAGGTGGGCATGGGTCGGGCCAGCACGTGAGCCGGCCCGGCCCGGCACGGTTTGGGCCCGGCCCGTTGTCCGCTCCGTGGGCCTGCCACGGTCAAGAAATTTTATTTCAGGCCCACACCGGCATGAGCCCGCCTATATGACCCGTGGGCTGAACGCATCGGCACTGCCGAGAATCCTAAAAAACAACATAAAACACGGGCCAGACCCGCGGGCCCGTGGACAAAATCTAGAAATTTTAGGCCCGGTACGGCCCGTAGAGAGTTAATAACTACTATGTCCCTTAATAGTGAACAATATGGGACGAAAAATGATTCTGAAGTGAAAATCCAAAGGCAACTGAAGGAGCAAACTGAACAAATTGCTGAATTTAAAGTTGTAGTTTCTAATATTAGTAACCAAGTTTTCAGTTTTAGTACTCAAGTGTGTAGTATTGGTACCCAACATGAGTCTTTAGAAAATTTAGAAAACAACTAGCTCTCCAAACAGGAAAAGTTCACTCTCATGGATTTAATAATCAACAACAAACTGAAATCACCTTCACCATCTAGATAACCAAATAAAACAAATATGTACTACTCTTAGCAACATAGAAAGTAAATTGGATGGACAAGTTTTTGAAAAGCCTATACCTCACTTGATAGATGAAACTAAAACCATAACTTTGAGAAGTGGTAGAGAACTTGATAATCAAAGTATAGTGGAAAAAGAAGTCGAGGTGAGTCATGAAACCATAGAAAAAGAAATTAGTTGCTTTTTCATTCATACTAAATAGACACTGTGAACGCACGCAAGTTCAGTCTTAATCAAATATATCAATTTAACAATGAAAGCATGTATTAAATTAACAAACTTGGCCGCTTAAAGAACATCAATAAGTTAACTTTAATCAAGCCAGAAAGCTACAATTAAATTAAAATTATCATCACACAAAATTCTAGCAATAATATCAGACAAGAAAACTTCAACCTAATAATATTACTATTAATCCAAGCAAATAACCATGAATAAAACCCTAAGTGATCAATCTAAAATTAACATTCATAAATTATAAACTCAGATAACGAATTTCGTCTGAATACCCCATCAAACTAATCAATTGAACAAACAGAAATCATAATCTCATACACCCATAACAAGATTCAATTACATGTTCCTACTAGTTTAAACTACTCTAAATTAGACATAAAAACAAAGAAAAGAGACAGAAAAGAGTAGAGAAAACTCATTTTGGATGAATTTCCGAACTACATCATTCGATATCTTTGTAGCGCATGGCTGTACTGCTGCCTCCTATTTCTCCTGTTATGCCCCTCTTCGGCATACTGCAGTGCTGCGTGTTATATATCCCCGGCCCCAACCAAGAACAATAGGTTTTCCTTGACTGATGCATGAGTTTGTGAATGGGCTTAGCCCATTTTCTCCTCGTGTACTGCTTGTTGCCTTTTAGCCCAAAAAGGAGTTTCTTGTCTTTTTCTTTATTCTCTTGATCTTTGCTACATCATTTGATGTGTGGCTTTGATGACACCATTGGGGCTTGGCCCATTTATTTGTCTCCTGCTGAGCGTGAGTTTGCAGTCAAGCAAAGCCAAAAAAATTTTTTTGGAAAAATTGTTTTAAATAAGTCAACCTTTGTGCAGTCTTTCCATTTTAAGTCTATCTTTTGATTATCCCTGATTGAGTGAGGCTTGTATGTCTGTTTTCTTATATTGAGTTTTAACCTGTTTGTGACTTGTTTAGTAGGTTACTTATGATACGTGTTACAATATCCCACCCCGACCCTCGCCTGTTTTAGAAGAAGGGACATTGTAACACATATCATAAGTAACCTACTAAACAAGTCTCAAAAAGGTTAAAACTCAATGGAAGAAAACAGACATACAAACCTAGCTCAATCAGGGATAATCAAAAGGTAGACTTAAAATGGAAAGACCGCACAAAGGTTGACTTATTTAAAATAATTTTTCCTTTTTTTTGACTGGTAAATGTCCTTTTCTTCTTGCTGCATGGTTTAATCAAATAGGTTTAACCCATAAAATTGACAAGGCTAATTTTCATTTCTTTGACTCTAAAATTATAATGTATCTGTCAAAGTTCGAAAAATTATTACTAGTATAAAAAATGACATAGGTCAAACTAACAAATAATCACATAAACCCAATTACTAGATAACCTATGAAAACCATTCAAACTCACATATCAGCCCTGCAGAATTAGTAATACTCGAATTTAGTGCATCTTTCCAAACTCTTAGTTAAATAGGTTATCAGTAAGTAATTAATATAAACACAAATTCATCTTTTAAACACTAAAAATAATTATCAAGTGATTAAATCGAAATATCCTAAAAGTATAATATTTAACCCATATAACTCAACAGACGACACTAAAAGTAGTATATTAGAGGGTAAAAATATGTATAAATAGGCACTTATCAGGGTCAAATGGTGGAAGAACTTCAAAGTATATCCAAAGTTAAAAGAATGTGTGTCCAAGTATTTTCAAAATGGTCCATCTGTTCTCCAAACATACAACGATTGGACTAAAACGGGCTTTCAACAATATCAACAAACTCAGTACCTCCAAATTGCTCCATCAATCACTCCCTCTGCTCCTGAGCAACAATCATATTATGTTAATGTAAATGATATATGTATGCACATAGAAGTTGTTCTGATGAAATGCACAAAGACAAGGAAACACATAACTTAACCTAAAATAATCGTATAAGTGACAAAATAACGTATAGAAGGTCTTAGGAACCATATCTAAATATCATTCTAAATCGTACTTTTAACCTTCAATCCGATACTATTCCACTTTTCACCGATACCATTCCTCTCACCACTATCATTTACAAACCGTAGCCCAAAGAAGAGAGGAATGGAGGTTGATGTTGTCGGTGGTGAGAGATGAATGGATAGCAGAAGAAGATGACGACGATGATGAAGATGAAAATGGAGAAGAGAGGAAATGTGGGAGAGGAGATAGGTGAGAGGAGAGGAAATGAGTGAGAGAAGGAGTGAGGGGTGTGTTATAAGCCCATCCCAACACGTTACGGATCCGGGTGAGAGAGGCAACCGAATCAGTTGACTTTAACTGAAACCAGATTAGTTTTGTTGTGTCATGTAATATGTTTTGCACTAGTGTAACCTTAGTAAACCGCTACTCAGAGTAGCAGTTCCGCTTATTGACCGCTAAGTAAAATAATGGTTTATTGAATATGTTAACGCTATTGGTAATAGCAGTTTATTATGGGGAAAATAAAATTTTCTCACGCCTAGTCCTATATTGACGGTACGCTGAAAATTATTTCACACTATGACATAAAGTTGAAATTATTTTTGTCTTCAGCAATATCTAGGAAAAAAGCTTATTATGTTTCATAGCAAGTTATTAATACTCTCTCATGTTTGATTATTCTTGATCGAGTAAGAAGGAAAAAGGAAAGTTTATATATAAATGAATGTCATTGTTTTTAATAGACACATCATTACTTTTTTTTTTTTTTTTTAAATTTGGTAAGATAAATTACATTAACCAGTGAGTACACCATTTCGTGCCGGACAAGTGGTAGAACATCTTGGAAACACACATGAAGGTTTCTTATTCGCCAATTGTCAATCACTGCAGTCGCAAAATAACAACATTAGTAAATTAAGTAAAATAAATTCCAAATTTCTACAATAAAAAATTATGAGGATTTTCCAACGAAGTGTTGTTCCACATAGGTAGAAGTAGAGCTGAAAGACTAGTTTATTAGTCGAGTAAACTACACTTTCTATTGACGATTGAAGATTAGGCTTGAGGCCGATTTGGTTCACTTAAATAACATTTTAATTCAAAACCACCCTTATGAAGGAGAGGTATGGGGTTGTGTCAGAGGTATTTTAATTTCAATTTTGTTTTAAATAGGTTGATTTAGATGTTAAATTAAGCACTATTCTCTCTAACCTCAAAAGAGATCCCTACTTTTTTTGAAGTCCATATCCAAAATATCCTTCTATTCTTCCTATATTGCAATTTGGTAAATGTTTGTTCCCGTTTCAAACTACTTTACTCAACTTTTTTGATCCACATACTACACTCTCTCACAATCACAATCTTTCTTTTATTTATATAAACAAAAAGCACCCATTTTCACTCATTCTCTCCTCCTTGTCTTGGTTTTAGTTGGGAATGGAGGAAGTACGTATGCAAACCTATGATAATTATTAAATAGTTAACTCGCTGATTTATTGCTTTGGTGGCTATAGAGTATGAGATGTAATTACAGAGATGTAGGTGGGTATTTTTGAGGTTTTTTTAGGGGTGGTTGTTCAAAGCTCCTTCCTTAGGTTGATGTTCAATAAAAATCCTAATTAACGTATATATTTATATGATCAAAATTATAGTTGAAGCATCAGTGCATCATTGAGAAAAGGTGAAAAAAATGAAGGTGATCTAGAATTTATCACATCTAAATAATGTGTAGACTAAGGGAAATAACTTACTTGGAACACAAAAATCTCACCTTTCTTACATGAATTCCGATAGAGCCAATATAAGCATGGTACGTTCCATAAAGTTTAACAATAGCATCACTTGTTTGAAGTGGTGTTGAGAAACTCCTAATATTGTCGACCGATTTTGCCTCGCCATATGGTCCAT
This sequence comes from Beta lomatogona, assembly GCA_947646795.1. Lineage (NCBI taxonomy): Eukaryota > Viridiplantae > Streptophyta > Magnoliopsida > Caryophyllales > Amaranthaceae > Beta > Beta lomatogona. The sequence continues at coordinate 109,944 of CANSNZ010000897.1, read as the reverse complement.
ATCCACTAGGCCATAAATTAGTGTGTATTCTTAACGATACAATACTTATTTCTGATCGAGCATGAGAATAGCGTCCATATTTCCCACTAATTCGTGTTATATGTTCGTTACTCTGCATGGTAATCTGTGGGGATAATAGAACTTATAATTGGTTCAAAAACATAAAAGATGAAATGATATAGTTGAGAGCAATTCTTTACTTTTAAAAAACTTCAAGTCTAATAATGAAGTTAAGATAGAATTTGATAAGTTCTAACAAGATTTACACTACAAAAAAAAAGACACTTTTTAGCTACGGAATTTCATACAAAATCTGTAGCAAAGATTATATTTTAATAAGTTCCAATATGTATAATGATTTCAATATATAAGTTCTAACACCTAATAACACCGTGTACTTTAAGATTCAGTAAGATATAAGAATAAGTTTAGATGATGAGATTTAAATAAAAACATGTTTACTTCACTAATATTATTGAACTGAACTTAATTACACCTAATTATGGCTTTTTCTTATTTAGTTTACTAAGTTTTATTTAAATGAACTAATTGTTATTGAACTAAACTTATTTTAACCAATTTTTTTAAGGGACCAAATATTATTATATGAAGGTAAGTAAAAAGTTTTGAAGCTCATATAAATTTCATTTAGATATTTTCTAAAAAAAAATATCATGAGAAAAAGGACCTAAAGATCTTTGTTCCCACAAAATGAAACCTATATGTAACAAGTGTTATTTGAAGATACACTTAGAACAAAATTGTCAGTGTAATCCAATTAATCAATTCAACCATCTAAATATTTTATTTTGATGTCTATCTTGCATGTTAGCTTAGGCGTTGATAAACATAACAATTTCATTATAAGTACCACAACAAAAGGAAAAACATAGGGTATGGACTATGGACTATACATAATTAGTTACACTTATTAGGGAAATTCTTATTGGTAATTCTTAGATCTGGAAAATTCTTATAGATAATCAATTGTTTTTATTCTACAAAAATACCCTGTACTTTTTCGTAATTGACAACATGACCTTAATGAAAATTTTCGACCATCAGTTTAATCATTAATTGACCAAAATACCCTCCCTCTAACGTAACTCATTTTCTTCCTCTCTTTCTCATCCATCCTAAACCTAAAATCCCTTTCTTCTTGTTCTTTTCGCTTTGATTTTTTTTTTTCAAGAGGTAGGTGGATGAGATACTAGTGCAATTATCCTTATCTCAAGGAAAAGCCAGTAGAAAACAAAAGTATAAGGACAAAAAAGAAACAAAACAAAAAAATAAAAGAAAAATTAGATTTAACCTCACAAGGAAGTTGTACATATATGCTTTTTAAGCTAAGAAGCTAACTAAAGGAGGGTAGCAAAACAAGATCAGCATCTGGACAACAACCACCACACAACGGCTAGAATTGGGGACGATGGTGGCGAAAAGCCATTGTCGAGGATGTCGGTCAAAGAGTAGGATAGAAGCACCCAGATCTCTTAACTCAGATTCATGAAAGTTGAAACCTCGTGAAGGCAGCAAGATCTCGTTCCCATGGTAAGGGAACCGCCTTCGTTGGGACAGTGATACCCTTCATGATTGTTTTAAAAGAGATTTAGCAGGCTACTTATACCAACAAGTGACATCTTTCTTTTAGAGATCTCATTTTCTAAGTTACTCCAAAGTTAAGAGTGCTTGGTTGGGAGTAGTTTTGGAATGGGTGACTTCCAGGGAAGTTTCTCAGGGTGCGCATGAGTGAGGACAAAATGTGGCAGAAGAACTTGTGATGGTTATTGAGGACAATTGATGGCCCTAGATGCGCCTTGGTGACGGTAGACTCGCACCTATCAGGGGCCGGGGTGTTACAGGGACGAATTAGGTCCTATGAGGCGGCTTAACACGATGGTGGAGGGGTTAGCTTAGTGGCCGAACATGGAAGGCTAAGAAAGAGGGTGGTGGAGGTAGGACTGTTCGTGGGTTGGGTTGGTGGAATTTGGTATGTAACCCAAACCAAACCGTAAATATACGGTTTGACATTTTTCCAACCCAAACCTTACCGTACTTTTGCCCAAACCAACCTAAAACGAACCACGCAAAATAGTTTGGTGCGGAGCGGTTTGCGGCTTAACCATATTTTCCTCTGCGATATGAGTTTTGCAATATAAGAATTACAAAAAAAATTGGTACAAAGTTGTGGATAAGATAATACATAATTCTCTAAAACTGCATAATAAACACTGAGCAGATGAGTGGAGGTAGGGGGAGCAGGAGCAGATAAGTGAGGGACGCAAGGGGATTGCAAAGAGGAGCTGATGAGTGATGAGTGCAAAGACCTAAACTAATACTCGTATTAACTGGTATAGTCGTATTATTTGTATACTCGTATGCTTGTTAGTTTGTCACGTGCTTTTAAAAAAATTAAAATAGATAAACTTTATTTTTTTAAAATCATATAAATTTGAGATTTACTGTGCGTTTTCGATTTACAAAAATTCAAACCCAACCCAAATCGTAAACCGCGGTTTGCTTGAAATTAAATATCAAATCAACCCACAATTTTGAAACTACAAACCAACCCAAACCGCGAAAAAACAGTTTGGGTTGCGGTTTGTTGCGGTCCAAACCGCACTCTGAACAGCCCTAAGTGGAGGTGCTAAGAAAGATGGCGGTGGAGGGACGTAGAAAGATGGCGGTGCCACGGTGGAACTGTAATACCCTGATTCTTAAGCCATTTTAATTAGCGTTAATTATAATTATAAAGTTAACTATGTTTTGAAAATTCTTATTTTATTTGAGTTGGAGTATGAGTTTGGAATTAAAATGTTGTAATGTGTTTATTAATCTATTTTTCTAAAGATAAGAATAATATATTTTGAATTTTAAAATAACCAAATGAATTTTAAATTCATTCTCCCTCTTGTTATTTTCTCACACCCAAAGAAACCCCAACCCCATTTTTCTCTCTCTCCTCCCCGTGAGAAACCCCAAACCCAAACCCCCTATTTCTCTCAAACCCGATCTCCCTCCTTTCTCTCTCGTCGGACCAAGCTCGTCGGAGCTGCGTCTACTCCCCCGCTTGTCCGGTGCTGCTGCTGTGCTAGCTCCCCGGTCTCGTCTTCTCCTCTTCGTCGCGGTGGCGTGTGCGGTGCTGCTCGTGCCGCTGCAGCTGTTGTTCTCCGCTCTCCTCTCTCCTCTAGTTCGTGGCTGGTGGTGGTGCTGCCACCGCGTCGCGCTTGTTGGTACTATACCCCTCTCTTCTTCTCCTTCTATTCTCCTCATGTTGGAGGTTATTATTGAGTTTATAAATTCTGAAATTTGGGTACTAAACATTGCTACTTTGATTTCTTGTGTTATTATAAGTGTCATAAGTATGCTAATTTATTTCTGGTATCACTTGAATTAATGGTAAGATTTGGTTAATATTAATCTTGGATGAAATTGGAGTTGGTTGATGAAATTAATTGAGTTGATGGAACTGATTTGGGTGAACTATAATAATAATAGTACTTAATGTTTTAGAAATCATTCTATTGATTTCCTAGTAAACGTACAATTTGCGATTATGATGCTTTTGGTGGCCTAAAAATAAACTATATAAGCCCTGGTTAGTGGTTCCTGCCGAAGTTCTTCGCCGACCAAGAAAGCTCTGCCAAGTGCCGACGCCCGACGCCGCCCAGTTCCACACTTCAACCTCGCCCTTACGCCGCTGCCCGCTGCTGCCGCTGCTTGAATCCGCCACTGCATTCCGGTTAGTTCATCTGCCGCCAAGAATTTAAACCTTGTTCTGATTAAGTCTTCACCTTATCTCTTTGGGCGGATGAAAACACCATTTGATTAAGTCTTCACCTTGAACTTTTTTTTTTTTTTTGAAAGGAAGTCTTCACCTTAAACTTGATTTCTCGTTGAAATGCTTTAATATATTTCTAGAGCATGCATAGATTAAAAAAAAAAACTAAGCAAGGAGAAGAAGATGGTTCCTCGTTGAAATGCTTCAATATATGTCTAGAGCATGCATAGATTAAAACAAAAAAAGCTAAGCAAGGAGAAGAAGATGGAGGTAAGCTAACAACTAATTAGAGAGATAATGAAAGAAGCGAGAGAGCGCAAATAGGACTATAGGAGGTGAAGAGACGATAGGTTGCAGTTGCAGATCGTGGGCCATGGGGGTGGGTAAGTTATGGTTATTAAGGGATATCATATTATAACTTATTTTTAGGCAAAAAATTAGAAAAGATAACACTTAAGTGATAAAAGTGTTAGGTGAGAGATACTAAAGTAAATAGTGAGGAGAAAAGATTACATTGTTAAGTCTAATGTTGACCATTTGGCCAACTTAAGATAACACTTTTCTTAATAAAATATTAATTTAGATCAAAGATAACACTTCTTAAATTAACCGTTAAGATAGATATGTTATCTTTGCCCAAAATTGTAGTAGTGTTAGTTACAGTACCCCGATTTGAAAATTCTGGGTCCGCCACTAAATAAGTCAACAATCAAAGAAAAGTGGAGAGAACAGAGAAGGGAGTATAAGAAGACTGAAGAGCATGATTACCCGAGATTCGTAACCACCGCGACCGCCAAACCATTTAGCGGGGGATGGTATCCCAGATGTATCAGCTATAACGAAACCGATTCCGTCCACGATCCATCCATGGTCAAGTAATATTTCTTTGATATACTCACATCTACCAAGCTCCACACTCCAGTTTGTTTCCTTGGTAGAACCGTATGGCCCGTAATTCACAACATCCTGCAAAAACAAAGACAATGCAAGCAAGACCAATGGGAATATGGGACTTTATATCAGAAAAATTGTGAATGTTTTGCAATATCTTTTTTGGTGCTCAAACTTTTGCAGTATAAACAAGGTCAATACGTACCATTGGTATCTCCATTATTGCGTAGTGATGAAGTAAGGAGCTAGTTTGCAGAACAACCGGTTATATGTGAATAGGAGAAAGACTTGCTCTGTCATGTGACTAGATGCCATTATGGCATTATATATAAATTTGGTACAGTTGTACTCCTCCCCTCTTGGTCAATTTTTTAGTTTTTTTTTGGCAACATCTCGGTCATTACATTATGTCCTAGTTCACAAACTTTGGCTTTACATTTTAATTAAATTAAAAATTAATAAAATCATGTGAGAACTTGATTTTTTCAATAAAATTTGAATTTGTATTTTTATATACAGTGGTATTTCACTACTACAAATCCGAAACCCAATGTATTATATATAATATTAAAGTAAAAAAACTTATGTCCTATGTGGCAAGCCATTACCCTTCCTCTACTCTCCTTCACCCTCAATTTCCCAGCGTCTCTTTTCAATATGCCACGTGGCTAAATTTTCAGCCTCCTCTTTGCTTTGATTTAATTCCTTAATTGACGCCTCAAAAAATTTTGCATTCTTCCTTGCTAATCAATTAACGCAGCAAATCAACTGTAATAAAATTCTTCCTTTTTCTATCCCTTGATTAGAGGAATTGTATCAAATCCATTTAAAACTTTTCATAACTTGAAGATTTAGGGCATGTTCTCTTCGGCATAAAACAACTGAATTGAACTGAACTGAATTGAACTGAACAGAACTGAACTAAACTGAATTGAACATAATTAAATTATAACTAATTAATAGTAATGATCATCATTTATGAATAGAACTGAACTGAATTCAACTGAAAATAAGATGGGGAGAACAGTCCCTTATCCAATATAACTTGATTTTCGGCTATCAAAGATTGATTCATCACTTTTCTTCAAAAAATTAAAAATAAAAAAGACCAAATCCTTACTGCTATATAATGCCCATATGTTATTCGATCAATAAAGATTTCATCAGGATAGAGAAGAACAACGACGATTCATCAAGCGGCAAGAGATGATGGTGGTCCGACAATTGGAGAGCCGAGAAACGCCGCAGAGCACGCTTACTCAAGCGGCATGAGACCGGGTGGCACCCCACCGGCGAAGCAGCAACTTCTTTTTGTAGCTTCTTTTTATTTGTTATATAATTTCTCAATTTTATATACATTCTATAATATTTTAACATATTTATCATATTTTCATAAATAATGTATAACAATATTTTGAAATCAGGAGCAAAATTGACGATAAATTAGCCTTAATCTATGTTAGGCATTAGAAAAGAATGTGACTTTCTACTTATATAATTATAAACTAAATCTCACAAAGTAGTAATCTTAATTATATTATTGTAAATGAAATCTTGCCTTTAGTACCTAGGATTTTATATTATTCAAAATTATGTCTTAATTTATATGACGATTGAGGCTTAACATATTAGTTAATAATAATTTATACTATAATGTCAGAAAATATTTCTAGAGAATATATGGAGCTACAATTTTGGAGAAATAATAAACTAAAAGAAAAGAGAAAATAGGAAATCTCTGACATCAAGTTTGGCAAGTCTGGCAAGTCTATGTCCTTCACCTAAGCGGCTAAGCAGCTTTTTCGACATTAACTGAATCATATTATTTACTTTTGATCACAACTCCGGGTTTGACAAGCTACCACGACTCCACGAGGCACCATTCCAACAGTTTTTTTGTGCTACTACTATGACTAATTTTTGTATTTCTTAGTCATAATGTCAAGATGTCTTATAATTGATCAAGGACGAGCTAAATTCAATGTAAGAAGGAATATTCATTGTCCCATAATTTGGAATATTTTAAAATAATTCATAGTGGAAATCACTAAAAGTAGACGATCATAGTTCTGATTATTGTGGTTAGTTTTTCTTATAATATTTTAATTTTTTAATTGCCAAACCATAATACTTCGAAAATAGTTGAAATTTAGAATCATATGCATGTTTCATAATTGGTTAAGATTTTGTTTACAATGTCTTTGTGTACATTTTAAAAGTAAATATAGGTTACTATGGCATCATATTGTAAATAAAATTTTTAATACATAATTATTGTTAGCATTAACTATATCATGATTTTGAGCGAATTCAAGGTAATTTTTTAAAAACTATGTAAAGTAGTCTTTCCATTTTTTTTTTCTTCTTTTTTGGTTGTGCCTGTTTTCCACTACAGCTCTTTGACTTTAAATATCATTATTTTTTGTTTAAAAAATATAATCATAAGTCATAAGCGCGCTACGTAAGTGTTTTTATCCAATTTTAAATCAAATTCTTATTAATATATTATAAACTTTTATATCACAAGCAAATAGTTTTAGAATCATCTAGAATTTTCCAAATGGAATTCTCAAAATTTGCAAGCACTTGCGATCGGCAATGCGACATTGATAATTACGTGTAAAAAAATCTTTATTCCTTCTCCAAGGTTGCATAATTCACTTCTTTTGTCCAAGGTCAAATTTTGAAATATTTGATATAATATCATCTTAATATTTAGTATGTGTTCACTTCTTTATACTTCCTCCGTTCCAATTTAGTTGTGACACTTTTTTTTTCACAACTCCCAATACAAAATTTTAATGGGGTATTATTAAGAAGGGGTAAGAGAAAGTGATTAGGAGGGGATGGGGGACCACTTCACATAGGGTAAAAAGGAAGAGAGGATAGAGAAATCAGGGACCCACGTGAGTTTGGAGGAAACCATCATCAAAACCATTAGCAAACCATCAGAAATTCAAACTGCAAATCAGAGAATCAAAATAAAAATAAAATAAACTTCAAGTATAATATGGCACTGTTCTTTTGAACTTATTTTGGCTGAACTGAACTGAACTGAACTTATTTTTGATGAACTTAACTTATTTTTGCTGAACTGAACTTATTTTTACTTATTTTTGCTGAACTGAACTTATTTTTACTTATTTTTGCTGAAAATAAGTCCAAAAGAACAGGGCCTACATCATCAAAAAATTAACAAAAATAATTTTTCATGCATGATAGCATCAAACACCAAACTTACAGGACAAAAAACTAAAAATGAAGAATCTAAGGAATTAGGTGAGAGAAATGCAGATCGTCACCGATCATCGGAGTTATGGTCGGAGAAATCAGAGGCTAGACGAGAAGCGATAGCACAGTGATACATAACATCATGAAACGTCGCCGTATCTTTCGTCATCAACCTCAACTGCTTAGCTTTTTCTTCAGTGCAAACTTCCGGGAGAGTGGCGATTTGAGGAGAGAGAAAGTTGAATTAGGTTTAGAGACGATGAACAGTCGAAATGAAGATGAAGGTTGAGATGAAAATGTGGGTGGGGGTTTAATTTGAGGAGAGAGAGAATGACGATTTGAGGAGAGAGAAAGTTGAATTGGGGTTAGAGGAGATGAACAGTAGAAATGAAGATGAAGGTTGAGATGAATATGTGGGTGGGGGTTTAATTTGAGGAGAGAGAGAGAGTGGCGATTTGAGGAGAGAGAAAGTTGAATTGGGGTTAGAGGCGATGAACAGTAGAAATGAAGATGAAGATTGAGATGAAAATGTGGGTAGAGGTTTAATTTTTGGTGGGAGTCATTTAATCACATTAGGATTAATGTGGTTATATTAAGTAGGATTTCAATTTCATTAAATGTTATAACCAAGGGTAAAATCATAAAATAACAGTCTAAAACTTTCCATTTAAGGTAAAAAAAAAAGTGTCACAACTAGATTGAAACATGCCAAATAAAGAAAGTGTCACAACTAAATTGAAACGGAGGAAGTAGATAAAAAGCAAATTAAAAAAACTTTGAGGATATATATCTCTAGTTTTGTATTTGTAAAAATTATAAAAAGTGCATACTAATAAAATACATATTAAAATGAATATAACAAGATCACACATGACTATGTTTGTATTCATGTGTAAATCACAAACGATGGTAAAAAGTAAAATTTGTTATTAGTGTAAAATGTCAAAGTGTAACGATTAAAAAAAAGGAGGGAGTATAATAGTATAGATACACCGATAAAAACTAAGAACAATGTCATATTGAAATCCACCAATACTCCATCAATCATATGCTATCATTCAACTAAGTTATTAACGGAGGACAGATACCCGAACTCCATGCCAAACGTATTACATATTCAAAGAGATGAGAAAATTAAGCTCTAGTCAAACAAATAAACTTGGGCTTGAGCGAACTGATGAATGGATATGGAGGATAATTAATGGTTTTCAAATTCGCCTAGCTTGTTGATTCTTCCTTTCACAGTGCGTGGAAAAAATGACAAAAGTAAGTGTCTAGAATACTAGACATCTTATTTGCGAATAATAAGTTTAGTAGACCTTAGACCACGACTTGGCTGGAGTGGCTCCCGGAAACCAAGGTGAACCATGAATAACCAGACGAATGTAATGAGTTCCGCACCCTTGCTGAGCTGAGCTAAGTGAGATCTAGCAGAGCTGTGTATGGCAGCATAAGACAGAAGTTCCACCCAGACTTTGCTCATTATCTCCCACTGATTTTCTCCAAACATGGTCAGTTGCTTAGCCAAGCGACATGCTTCATGAAACACAGACTGGCTATCTTTTGCCTTTGCTATTAAAGCTGAAATGTTATGGATTTCTCTATTAAGAATATCATTAGAAAATTGTTTACTTAAGTTTTCTACTGATTCTCTAAGATTTGCATCTTTCTGGGTCGCTGCATGTAGGTCTACGATTGTGTGTTCAAAACGCACATCTGATTTACCCACAAGTTGGGATAGAAGAGTCTGCTGTCTAAGTAAAAGATATGACATATAGTCTGATAGCTCCTTACAAAGTTTGCAATGCATCATGTTCCTTGCTTCATCAGCCGCGGTCCAGTAGCAGATATCAGTAGCAAGGTGCCAAATAAGCAAGCTTTCATCATAATCAATATCGAGAGTCCAGGGAAGCAAATACTCAGAAACAAGGAAAAAATCATCTTGTAAAACCAAATTACCTCTAGCCGAACATACTTCCTTTATTGCCTCCGTATCAGTGGCCAGGTTCGCTTTCTCTTGCAGTTGGCTGATAATGAACTTGAGAGTAAGTCGATCAACTGAAAATGTCTCCACATATATCAAGTCGATAAACAAGTCCTTGATCTGTTTTATGAAAATGAAGTTGAAAAATATTGTGGGAGGTCTAATACTGAACTTAAGCAAGTTGTAAGATGAGATAGATTGAGACCATCTAACGCAAGATGCATTTCTGAGCCATCGTGACAGCCTAAGCATCTGCAAACAAATAGATTTAAAGATATCTGGAATCCCTTGCTGGGATACCATGATAATCCACCAATCAGAACATATAAGCATAAGCATTGCAGCTATATCCAAGAATACGGCACCCACAAGAAGGGCAAAGGTTATTCCAATATCAACGCCCTTGTAATTGCTCTTGTCTTGAACACAAAAGAGCAATAAGGATACCATTACTGAGAGGAACGAAACAACACGGAGACAACCTCGTTTCCTGTATGTTAAAAACACCTTTGTATGCAAGACATCATACATAAGGTTGAGCTCGATCTCTAAGATCCTGAAAGCTTCTTCTGCAGGTTTACTGAGGAAATATTATATTCACGAATTTCACCGTCATCTCTTAAGCTTAAAAAAGCATCCGCAAGGAGGCCTTTGGACTTTTCATAAAAGAAATAAGCATATCCAATCAATTCATCTGTATCCTTGACTGCATTCCACCTCAGGCAATTAGGAGCATCATCACCATTATTATTGTTTGATGTTGATTCATCCTGGATGTCGACAACATGATCTCTTCTATGAGTTGACCATGTGCTGCCTTCTGATGGACCATATTTCACTTCAAAGTTAGATGGAATATAAGCACTATCAGCAGTATAGTACTGGTCTACCATCTTATCATAGTTGGGCGGGACAGGTTCTCGAAGTGAGTCTCTGAGAACTTCTGTGCAGGCCGAATACAATGCACATGTTCGTTCCACATATTTGATACATCCATCCACAAAAATGAGCACTATTGGAAGCCATAAATCGTTGTGTCTACGTAACGACACTGAAAACACATAGATGGTGACCACCACTTGAGTAACCAGCTGAAGAGCATGACGATGCCACAGCTGATTGTCCTCCAGAGAAAGAGCGGTGATAGTGTCTGGACCACCAAGATGTAAAAGTAAAAATGGAGCCCAAAACACTAACACTTCCCAGTTATGGCCAATGCCTGGTTTTGGTTTGTCAATATGTTTACTCGAGATCAGCCCAATAGTAAACAGCGCAACCGCATCCGCAGACAAATACAGAAACCACATTCCAAACACAAATAAGCCATTTGCACACCGTTTTCTGAGCGGTGCAAGAAATGCAAGTAAAGATTGTATAAGGAGACTGATGAGCATTAACACGCGGATATCCCATGTTTCTAATAGCTGCTTCACAGTCTCAATTACTTTTGTCTCCATCAAAATCGAACCACTTTCTTACCACGCACAACTAACCAATTGATCATATATACTACTCCACTAGTCTACTACTCACAGCAATGCAATTGAAATTTGAAAGTGGACCAATTTTACCTTTTTTTTCTTTTTTTTTTTTTTTTTTTTTTATGTATATTGCTTATCAAAAAAAGATTTACAACTCTTGTTTATACATGAGAGTGGGCATACTTTATAGGAAGCAGCGCGGCGTGTGTGTGTTTTTGATGGCTACTCTTGTTGTCCTGTCCTTGAGTATATTTTTTTTTTGGCAACAATTATTTATTATTTTTATTAGTATTATATTGTCATCGGACACAACAACCCTTGTCTCACAAGTGGGGAGGGGCGGGATTCTTAGTTCAAGTTGCTATATATTGGTAGAATACTAGAATACATGACAGCGTCGTCAATGGTTAAACCTAGGGGTTTATGAGGAGAGAGGGGGAAAAAATTATTAAAGAAATAGGAAAGAGGAAAGAGGAAAGAGAGAAAAAAAAAAAAAAAGGGAGGACAGAGAACGATAAACGATTCATGTACATAAACCATTCACCGATGGAGAGAGAGTTGGAATTGAGGTTGGGAAAAATAAAAGTGCTACATGTTGCAATATTACTAGGCACACGTCAATATTTAATGGTTTAAAATGCTTCATCTAAACGGCTACAATTGTAGAGATTTATTGATGATTTTTTTACTGTTATATATCAAATAATGCTCATATTTTAATGAATAAAATATATTTTTGAATTTTTTTGTCAATGGTTCTATTTTTTCTCCCTCTATTAATAGAACCCAATATTAAGGTATTTCCACACTTCTTTTGTTTTTTTGGTTTAGGCTTCACACTTAAAAAATTATGTAATTAGAGCAATTAGTCAATAATATATTTTTAATTAGCCAAAAATGATAAATATGGTGAAAATTGGGATGAATTAATGGAAAGAGAAAATATGTTGGGTATGGCCGTATGGTAAATATTAGGAGAGGGAATTTGATGACCCCAAAAATTGGTCTAATCATTGGAAGTAAGAAAATAGAGGTTCTTGAGTAAGTCACGTATAAGTGATGTGGAGGAGAGATAAAGCAAAAAAATACTTGATAAACCCCAAAAAGAGTTCAACCATTGACTCATTGAGTATGCTCTAAGAGTCCAACTGTTTGGTGTAATGTTCAGTAGTAATAATTATATTCCATTTTTATCATTATTTTTTTCTCCTCAACTAAAAACATTTTTTTTATAAGTTAAAAATTGCCAAAGAATTTGTGCATCTAAAAAATATGTTTGGATACTCACAATTTTTTTTTGTAAATTAAAACACTAAGTTTATACATCCAAAACAGCCAAAAATTATGTTTACACATTTATACCATATTTCGTAATCTACAAATCTTAAAACTATACTTGTTTTGTACAACCATGATTTCTTTTGTTTGTACAATTGTACATCCATATTACATCCACAAGTTTTTCTCACATCAAAATAATATGTTGTGCATCTATAATTTTGTGGTTCAACATCCAAATTTAACTATCGAACGCGAGTGAAAATTAACTATCACATGAGTTGGGGGTTAAAAGATTTAAATTTTGAAAGTAAGGATAAAAAGACTTTCGAACGTCATATTCACAGGTGAACGTTGCCTTGTTTCGCGTTATTAAAAAATAAGGACCAATACAAAAGCTCAAATGGTCAGAGCATTCCCTGCGATCTTCAATGTTCGAGGATGATGAAGCCAAGGCTTGTGATTTTTTTTAATTTACCCTGTTAATAAAATAGCTATTGTTGGGACTAAATTATACCCTATTAAGTATGAGTCCAATTACGTCTTAATGGTTTTCTCCCTTCTCTCCCTTTCTCTCCTAAACCCTAGCCTCCAATAGTGAATTTCAAAGGCGCTTCCATCGATTTTATCGGTGGATAGCAGCCCCACCTTAATTTTAATTTTCATTGTTGTTTAGCTTTGTTATTGTTCTTTCTTGTTTGAATAATAGTTCCTCCTTTTAAGAGATGATCGTTTCTCCCTTGAAAGAAAGGGTTTATTCTATCTTCTTGGGAGAGACTTTAGTTTACTTCTTTGTTTCTAGATGAATTATCATAATTTTGGATCATATCATTGATGAAGAATTATGTGGTGTCGAAACATATTTCAGATCTACAATTACAATCAATGGTATCATTTAATTCTATTTCAAAACTACAGCATATCAGAAGACCCCCTCGTTAAAGGCTGTATCAAACAGCGTTGTGGAAGAGGTTATGCGGAATTGTTAGATCTACTACACAACGATCGTGGTTTTGCAAATTGTTAATTTTATTTGTTCAAAATTGTTATGTATTTGTTATTCTTGATTTCTATTGTAGATGTCGTATGACTCCTTTATTAATGAATAAATTTTACTTTAAAAAAAAAAAAGTATAGGTCCAATTTACTTTTTTTTTTTTAATTTGGTAAGGTGAATAACATCTGAGCCGCCCTCGCACAGGGCCTAACCCAGAGGCCCAGACACTAAAAAGAAGGGGAGTTGTAAGGGGAATTCTCCTCCAAGTGCCCCTCACTTGGTGGGATTCGAACCCCTAACCTTGAGGTCATGAGGTAGAATTCCTACCAAATGAGCCAAGCTAAGCTTGGTATGGGTCCAATTTACTTACAATCCATATATTTATATAGCTCAAAAGAGCAAAATCTACCACATACTCAAATACTACGATAGATACCACTGAAGGCTCAAGTGGCAAAGGTAAAAGTGGTTGCGACTTACTCACATGGGCGTACTACCACTCTCTCTCTCTCTCTCTCTCTCTCTCTCTCCTCTCCACATTCTCTCTAAAATTCATTGGATTTCAGGTACCGACTAGAATGTCGGAGGCACCGCCTCGGAGACCCCCCCAAGGCCTGGTGTTTATCTGCAGGTACCTTTTTTAGAGCCCAAATCCATTAGCCTTCCATCATTCTTATGCTTCTAATTGAATGATGAAATTTAAATCAACTAATGACCTTGATTAATAATAAAAAAATAAAAAAATGAAAATACTTTGGAATAGGAGTTATTTTCCTCTCTCTCCATCATTCTAAAATCCCATCTATATCCATAAATCATCCTCATGCAGCGAACCAAGTCATCATCTTCTTGATCCTTAACCCAAAATAACCCTTCAATACTCTAAATAGCCTTCAGACCTTCCAATACACAAAAGCTTGTGCAAGCCTCAGTACTTAAAAAAAAAAAATGTCAGAAAAATAAAAAATAAATACATAATTCAAAGTGCAAAAACAAAAAAAGAAAAGAAAATAGCCAAAGGCAAAAAAATGTCAAGCTAGGGGGATTGCACACAAGTTCTACCCCTCATTTCAAACCCTTTAGTCCATAAAAATACCTTAATAACCATAAACATAGCATTCAAATAAAAGAAGCCATAACCCTTACCTTGACCCATCTAATCCAAAACTATAATCCTTACCTTGGCCAATCCCATTAAACCTTCATCCATACCCAAAGCCTTTTTACCTTTCACATCAATCGTAGCTCCTTCTTCAAGGTATGTCCATGCCCGCTAGGTTGAAAACCTGGAATGACGGCCTAAGCAAAACTTAGGGCACAAAAAAAAAAATCAATCAGATCAAGAACTACGAATGGTGTGATTCCACAAGGATACGTAAGAATCCTCATCTCGAGGCCTGACCGCTTCAATAAAAAAAAAAAATCAAGGTCTCATGATTTGACTTTCTAGAATTCAGAAGCATACTCTTTCAAAATTCCGACATAGACTCGAGTCTGAACCTAGTCACGTCAGAGCCTTTTCCACCTATATTTATTTGAGTCACAAATTTAAACCTTTTATTTTTCAATCCAAACTCTCCTTGTCCCTAAAGGACTCTCTAATACTTCCATAATCTCTAGCAATATCTGACTTTGTCTATATTCACTCCCAAGTGAAGAAACTTCAAATGCTTCTATGAATTTCAATTCAAGAAACTAACTTCTAATATAGTATCAGAGTGCCTAACTCAAGACAAGCTTTCCCAAAGTAGAGGCTTCCTATATTTGTGCTCGTTCCTCCAAATCAAACTCTCAAATATATGTAATCTACATATCTCACTTGCGGACCCCGATTTCTACCAATACGGTTTTTGAAAATCAATCTATATATATATACTTCTAGTTCTCTTAGCTCTACAAAGCCCTAACCTTGCATACATTCCATCGATATATCTCTTCCATATTTGCATAAACCTGATCTTGCACAGTGTCTCTTGCATCCTTAGAGAGTCTAAATTTGCATCATTGCTATGTGCATTATTATCTGAGTTCTTTGCTCCTATTTGGTAAAATCTTCCCTAGCAGGCTAAACAAATTGTTTGTAGTTATCATCTTGCTGACTAACTTTATTTTGTAGAAACTGGCTACATATAGACCAATTATAGACTGTAGATGTAATATCCCGAACCTTAATTACGTATTATTAATTTCTAATTATGTTCATTTGCTTAACTGCGTCCTAAAATTTTCCAAAATGATTATGGTTAAGTTATTTTCTAAAGTAAATCTATTTTGGGTTTTATGTATAGTAATTGAGTAGTATTTGGCTAAATGAGAAATAAAATTAGTGTATTCTTCTAGTACCTTTGTCGGTTTATTTTGGGTGAAATAAGACCCTAAAGCTCCTATCTCTCTCATGATTTCCCTCACCAAAAAGATAACCAAACTTCTCCCCCCCAAATCCTCTCTCTCTGTCATTTTTCCTCACCAAAAGGAAACCCAACCCCTTTTATTTCTTCCTCTCTCCCGGTGGAAAAAAAAACCCCAAACCCCCAAGCTTTCTCTCTCCTCTTCCCCGATCTCTCTCTCCCCTCGCGGCTTTGCCTGCGTTCCGCCGGCGCTAGTTCAGCTCGCCGGAGTTCTTTCTTCCCTCAGCCCGTGACTCTGATGCGTCGGTGCTGTCGTTGGTGGTGGTTCCTGCTCTCTCTCCTCCGTTCGTTGTTGCTGCTGCTCTGAGTTGTTGCTCGACGATTAGTCATCGGAATCTTGTCGCGCTGCCGTTGCTCAGCCTCGCCGGATCACCCCACAGTTCGTCAGAGCTCTGCTCCCTCATTTCGTTGCTGCTCTTATGAGCAGAGGTATAATCATACCTCTTTGTTTTAGTTCTGATTTTTATTTTGAAAGTTCTAAGCCCAAAATTCACATTGTAAGTTGCATTAATATGGGCCTAAAAAACTGATTTATTAGTTCTAAACTAGCTATCTAGTTTAATTTGGGTCTTTAACTTAATGGGCTATTATGGACTAAACTGATTTAATTAGTTTAGTTTAACTCTTTTGTAGAATTGATATTACTTAAAAACTAATGGGTCATGTTATGTTAAATTTATCATGCGCCTAGTTTACTCTGATTTATATAGTAGCAATAATTAAGTTGTACAAATGTTTCTATACTATTTAGTTTAATTCATTAGTTAACCAATTTACTAGTTTCTAAAGTTTACGATAATATTAGGGTTATAAATATGATAATTTCAGATAGCTAGAATAATGTAAATAATCTTTCTTGTTTTCATGCTTAAGGTTATTTTATAAACGAGTATTCTAATAACGATAATAATTTATGGGTAATTAGGCAAGGAATGGTCGTAGTAGGTAATTTCCTAATTATTGATTATATTTTGATGAGGATATATATATATGATGGTTCTTGGAGATTGAGGAATAACGGTACTTAAGGAGTAAAGGAAAGGAATAGCGTACAAGGTAATGTTCATGTCCAGCAAATATATGTATGCCCGTATGTGCTATATGTGTTGTTTATATGTGTATGCGTGAACACGAGTATATGATGATGATTATGTGATATGATTATGTGTTACGATTTGTATGTGGCATGATGAAATATGCTATGCTTTGTGACGATGCTTATGTATGTTATGAGATGTCATGTTTATGATTATGTTTACGATCTATGGATGATTCTCGAATTAAGAATATATGATGTATGATAAGTGATGATTATAGAAGTGGATGGTTCTCATTGGTTTGGAGTCATGAAATGATCCGGTAAATGGGCAAGTCACGGGTGGAGGAATTATGTTACGATGAACGATACGGACCAAAAAGGTCATATGATGATGTTAATGTTACGAATTACGAAAGTTATGATATGTCCAAAACTCCGTACTTGCCAATGAACTAAAGTCACGTAAATGGTCCTTGCCCAGGCACTATTCAAGGCTAATGATAATGTTCTCTGTTAATGATTACTAACTTTGTTACTATATATGCTTATATGTGAAAATGTTTACGAACTAAAACCGTTTTACGGGTCGGAGTGAAGTCTTGCGAGTTTTCAACTCATTTTAGTTTATTTCCTGTGTTTCCCCTTTTCCCTATTTTTATGGAATTGTTCAGGTATTACGAAGATAGCTCAGGTATTAATAATTTGTCTAAATGAATTTAGTTTCTTATTTCCTCGATTAACTTATTGCAAGTTTCGAGGACGAAACTTTTTTATAAGGGTGGTAGGATGTAATACCCCGATTTTTAAGAGCGTTTTAATTAGCATTGATTGTAATTATAAAGTTAATTATGTTATGAAAATCCTTATTTTATTTGAGTTTGGAATATTTGTAGTATTTGTAATATATTTTGTTTTATGAAATTATTATTAATTTGGATTTTAAATAACCAAAGTCGGTTTTCCTTCCTTCCATTTATGTTTGTCGGTTTAAGTTGGGAAACAAAACCTCCCCAAATTCTTTCTCTCTCTGTTATTTTTCTCTCACCCAAAAGGAAACCCCAACCCCATATATTTTTCTCTCTCTCTCTCATTTTCCCACACCCAAAACCCCTTATATTTCTTCTCTCCTTCCCGTGAACCCCAAACCCAAAGAAATCCAACCCAATTGCTTCTCTCTTCTGTCTCGCCGGATCCACAAGCTCGCCGGAGCTTTCTCTCTCCTCCGCCCGCGTGTGCCTGCCGTCGGTGTTCGCCGCCGTGCGCTGGTGGTCCTTTCTCCTCCCTGCTCTTGTTTTTTTTCTCTTCTCTTCGTGGTGGTGTTGTGTGCGGTGTTGCTACTGCTGCTCGTGGTTGTTGGACGCTGCTGCTGTTGTGGTGCCACTGCTCGCCGCCGACCTCCCGTACCGCTGCCTGCGCCACTCGCCGGAGCTCAGCACCCCTCTCGTGCCTCTGTTTCATCCCTGCTCCAAGTGAGCAGAGGTACTACCCATTTCTTCTTCCTGATCTTTTTTATGAGTTACTATTTTGCTCTAGTTGCACAGAGAATTAATTTGGGAACGAAATTCTGATTATTGTGGTTTAGATCTTCTGTGTTGTGGGATTTGATTTATAAACTGTTATATGTTGCATATCACTTTTGGTGGAGTAATTTTGTGGAAATCAGTTTGTGGAAACAATGTTTATAGTTGAAAGATAATCTGAATGTTAGTCTTAAGTTGAAGATTGACGATAAAATGGATAACAAGAAAAAGTTGGTTTAGTATGATACTTGGTGTTGTAAGGGAAGTTAATAAATAGGAAATTTTCTATTAAGTGAACTTTATGATGTTGTTACTGGATATCAAGGGAAATGATTTCAGTTAAGGAGGATGAATTATATTAGTTTCTTGCTGTGGAATTAGGAGGCAATCATAGGGTATCATGTATTCAGAATTCAATTGATAATGTGAACTAGTGACCCTATTATGAACCTTAAAAGAGTAAGTGAACTATTCTTATTTAGTTGAATTGGATGAAAAATAGTTGCTATCAAGTAATAATTAAGGATTTGAAATGTTATGTGCTAGTAAGAGGTAATCTATCTTTCCTGACTCTAATGTTGTTAGAAAATTTTATACCTTATGAATATGGAATAAACATGTCTTATATTTATTGAAATGATATGAAAATAAGTAAAAATGACTTATGTGTATTTGAATTGTGAGAGGTGAATTATATACTAAGAAATGATATATGTTCATATATTCCTAATATGTTAAAGTATACTTTCTTATATGAAACGATCTAAAGGCATGATTGGCTCATAAATGATATAAAATACAAAAAAGACTGCTATGCTTTTGTCATGCTTCTGCTAGGTATTATGAAAAGTATTTAAAGGTATGAGATATGCTTACAATTTCCGATTATGTAAAATTTACGATTACGATTATTATGAAACGAACTGAAAGTATAGAAAGTATGACTCTCAAACGAAATAGTTGCTATGTAAATGATGTTTATCAAATGATTTGAGGCTATGTGGTATGATGATCATGATGTTACGAAAATACGGTTGTGATTACTTTTCCTGGTTATGATTATAATTATGATGACGTAATGTAATTTATGGTATTTCGCACTATGTTGTTGATGTGTGGATGGTGGGATATGAAAGGTTTTATGAATATGATGATTCTCGATGAAATGAAATGACTTTGATGTTTATGAAAATATGAGTATGATAACGCTATGATGTTAATGATGTTTCATGATTATGATTACACTGATGTAATGTAATTATGATATGTAAAAGGAACGAAACATGATAAAGTAAAGTGAAAGATGGTTCTTGGCAAGTAATTTGGGCACCGAAAGTGTCACCTATGATGTGGCCGCCTTTCTGAAGTAATTTGGGCACCGAAAGTGTCACCTATGTTGTGGCCGCCTTTACAAGTCACCTATGTTGTGGCCGCCTTTCGTATGTTCTAGGGGAGACGTCTACGGTTCATAATCCGGGCACCGAAAGTGTCACCTATGTTGTGGCCGCCTTTACGAGTAATTTGGGCACCGAAAGTGTCACCTATGTTGTGGCCGCCTTTACATTAAAAATGTGGGCAACGAAAGTGTCACCTATGTTGTGGCCGCCTTTACGTAAAGTTATGGGGAGATGTCCTTTCGATGTACTTGCCCGAGTTACCAAAATGGTTAAGTAAATGAAAAGATAATGATAAAGCTTATGATATGATACGAATCGATATGATATGTTATGAAATGATGTATGTTGTATTTCCTTCTATTAAATGCATGCTCTTTCTAATTACCAATATGACTTAAGTAAGATGGAAAGATGTGATGAAGCATATGATGATGAATAAAGTGAATGTTGTTATGAACATGATGATGTTATGACTCTGCTATGATATATGTGATAACTTATAAGTCATGAATGATAATGAATAAAGTGAATGTTGTTATGTTATGGTAATGTTGTGATGAACGATGTGAACATGTCGATTACGTGAGAGTCGTAGACACCAAAGCATGTTTTAAGAATGTTTTATGGGTTAGTTCTCAGCATTGTGCTGATGTGTCTGTCAATGTTTTATTTTGTCACTACTGTGGCCTGTCACTTGGTGGGTGGCAGTGTTACAATAGTTTCAAGTTGAAGTTTTGGAGCATCTTCTCCAAGATAGAGGCAGTTATGTACTAAAAGCTTAGTTATGATTGTTTTATGTTCCTTTCGAGGCGAGGACGTTCCACTTTGTAATAGATAATAAGTAATGATTTAGTTTTATTTCGAGTGCTGGATGAGCAATAGTGCTCCTGTTTCTCTTTAGCTGCTACTCCGCGAAAGCGTTGAATTATGGATTTGGAAATATTTTATTGTAACAGGTTTTTCAAACATTTTCCCATTTTGGGTTGTCCAATTTACAAAGGAAACTCTGCCGAAATTTCTAGAAAATATTCATATATTATTAAAGTGTTTCTTTAAAGAGGGGCAAATCAAGGTTTTGTCCCTGTAAGTTAATGTTAAAGGTCGCCTTGTATTTTCCCATAGTGGAAAGTACGACGGTAGCGCGTCGACTAAGCTAAGTCTTCCGCTGCTAATCCTGATTAATTAACTTAATAAGGATGCATGAAAGTCGGGGCGTTACAGAGTGGTGCTGGTTTGGAGTCATGAAATGATCCGGTAAATGGGCAAGTCACAGGTGGAGGAATTATGTTACGATGAACGATACAGACCAAAAAGGTCATATGATGATGTTAATGTTACGAATTACGAAAGTTATGATATGTCCAAAACCTGTACTTGCCAATGAACTAAAGTCACGTAAATGGTCATTGCCAGCAGGCTATTCAAGGCTAATGATAATGTTCTCTGTTAATGATTACTAACTTGTTACTATATATGCTTATATGTGAAAATGTTTACGAACTAAAACCGTTTTTACGGGCTGGAGTGAAGTTACTGAGTTTTCAACTCATTTTAGTTTATTTCCTGTGTTTCCCCTTTTCCCTATTTTTATGGAATTGTTCAGGTATTACGAAGATAGCTCAGGATCGGTCATGTCGGTAATGCTCCCAGGAAGGTTGAGTTGAAGTGACTCTGATAATTATTAGAGATATTTAGAACCCTCTGTATTAAGGGTAATCATTATGAATTGTTATTGAACATTTGTATGTTTAAGAGGCCGTTTTAGGCTATTTATATTATTAGTGGGCCCTAACCCACAGGCTTAAGGCATGCTTCCGCCGACGATTAAGGTTACCGTATTTCCGGGCGTTACGGTAGATCATTTAGAATTGTTCTCCGTCCCGACACATACTACTTTTACATTCGGTTTTACGAACCTCAGTCAAAGTGGAGGCTTTTATAGACACAATATCGTGTCTCCTTATTTAGCACTAATGATGAAATATACCATCGTGGAAAGGAAAGTGGGCAAACAACATGTCCCACGTAGACAACTTAGTGCTACTAACAAATAGGAACTACTAACCACTAACCAGTGGCGGATCCAGAAAAATATAATAGCAGGGTCACTTATATACAATGGCGGATCCAGGATCTAACCCACGTGGGTTCGGAGTCGTTCGAAAAAATCTCACACAAATTGATTAAATTTTAATACATCAACAAATAATTGTGTAGCACTTGCTTAAACATTCAAAAATACAAATCTACAAAAGTACAATTAAAATCCTCAGATTTTTTGGAAATTTTTTATGTCCAAGTAGATATAACTATTTACAAACTCAAAATGTTATTGCAAAAACATCAAAAGTTATGCAGAGAATTACAGTCAAACATTAATTTGGGTTCTAAAAATAATTAGTAAAAGGAAATTTGATAGGAATAATTCCAACTTTGGATTATATAAATATATTTTTAAGTTTTGAGATGATTCAAAATAATGTAAACTCTTATTTTTGTACGGTCACTAATGCATTTTGGGTACATTATATATAGGAAAATGAAGGGTCCAAATTATTTCGATAAGATAGCACCCAAAATTGAAAGTTTTTCAAGATAGTCTAAAGTAGAGATTGTGTTGACAAGATGGATGACTGAGTCGAGTTCTTTTAGGTAAATATTTTCCACAAAGAAAACAAACAAAATGCTACATAAAATTTAATACTATAAGAAAGCAAAAACAAAATTTAAAAGTGGAAGAATATCAGAATAAACAGAGAAAAGAAAAGGTAGAGCTGTATAGAAATAAATCAAAACAAAAAATGTGAAAAAAAAACCAAGAAAGCGAAAATAAAACTAGAAAAGGGAAAACAAAACAAAGGAAAAGGAAGGAAAAAGCTAGAAAAACAAAACCAGGAAAACGAAAAAAAGAAAAACAAAACAGAGAAAAAGGGAAGGAAGCAAAAAGCTCTTGGTAGAATTAGAACCCGCTTCGCACTATCCAACAAGGGCCTAGAGAAGCCCAACAAACCACTGAACCAAACGCTTCATACTGTGAAGACACGGTGCGGCATGAATATATTGATATTACTTTTTGATTTTCCTTCGATTCCCTCTTCTCTTTTCTCCAGATTTTCGTGGGTTCAGTTGAACCCACGCTGGATCCGTCCATGCTTATATAATATCAATATTATTTAAAAAAAAGTTTATGTACACCTATTATTAAAATAAAGCATCACAAAAAAAATAGAAGCACATTACATACAAAAATTAGATGAACTTTCAAGAGAGAGAGAGGAGAAGTATGACTGTCATACTGTACGCAACAAACTGACAAAGGAGAGTGAAGAGTTTTTTTTTGTGTTTTTAAATGCAACTTTTTCAAAACTCATAGAAAATAGGATAGTTTGGTACATCATTAATTATCTAGCTGTAACTTTTTAGGGACGCAGGGTCACTTTATCTTTTAGTGGGTTCCTTTCAACAGGCTTTTAATTTATTTTATCAGTTTTTTAAATTTTTTAAATACTCAATCTCATAATTTTTTTCACCAAGTGGTTGCACGTGCCCCCCACTTCCCAAAGAGTATATCTGCCACTGCCATTAACCAATAGTGCTAAAGTAAAGTAAAAGTCAATAACTAACTTTGAGTTAACAACTTAATTAATAATCTAACATACTTCCTTACTTCAAAGTTAGTAAAACAATTATATGAAGCACTTCTCTTCAAATATGATGCACATCTCATCACCTTCAGATTTTGTCGGTGCACATAATCTCCGGCCACTATCAATTAATTTGGAGCACATCTCTCCAAGGTGCACTTCTCATCCATGAGTCTAAAATAATTTTTCTTCAATGGCCACTTGTGCCATAGATTCTTGCTCATCATTTTTTAACTTACAATTTTTTGCCAAATGCCCCAATTTTTGACAATTGAAGCATTTTGGCTTTCCCTTATGCCAACAATCTTTTTCCTCATGACCAATCTTGTGACAATTGTTGCATTGAAGGGATTTGCCTTTCCCTTTTGGATTAGGAGACTTTGCTAGAAAAGCATTTGCACTCTTGTTTTCAACATCTTCATTTCTCATGGTCCTCCTTTGATCCACCGCATGGATTGAATTGATTAATTCTGAAAATGTCAACTTGGACAAATCTTTAGTATCTTCAAGTGAAGAAATTTTACCTTCATACTTTTCAGGAAGAGTGAAAAGAAGTTTGTCCACCACTCTTTGGCTAGTAAATTCTCCACCAAGTAGCTTGATTTGGTTGACAATTGACATCAACCGACTCCCGTACTCCTTGACACCTTCACTACTTTTCATTCTCATTATCTCAAACTCTCTTTTTAGGTTCAAAATTTGCATTAGTTTTGTTTGGTGATTTCCTTCAAACTCCTCTTTAATTTTCTCCCATGCTTCTTTAGGAGATCCAAACTCATAATAGTTGTGAAAATTTCTTCCGACACAGCCCCATATGTAGACACAAAAGTGCCTTCGGCTTTCTAGCCATTTCTTCGTCATATTTTTTGACTTGGGTTGGTGTTGGATTTTGTGGAAGAGGGGTGGGATCAATATCACTCTCAATAACATCCCATAAACTAATAGCTTTAAGATATGACTTCATTTTTGTAGCCCATGATGGATAATTTTCTCCTTTGAATATTGGAATTGAAAGTGAAAAATTATTTGAAGACATTGGAAACTAAATATGAAGGAGCACTCACTAATTTTTTTTTTAATACTCACTGCCCTAGGAATCAAATGGCTCTTGATACCACATAACAATGAGATACAAGCAACTATTTATAAGGAAAGTCTACAAACTAAAAAGCTGAAAATGTGGAAAACTTACCCATGACTTAACTTAGTGGGGCTTAATATCTAAGTATCTAACCCACTAAAATGAGAACAATGAAAACTACACGTACACAAATCACTACTACTTCAAACCACTACTACCTAAAACATAAGAAGCATTACTTAGATAGTGGAAACAAACAATACCCACAAACTAACTCATACGTTTAGTCCAACTTTTAAGGACTATTTCCAACACGCCCCTTCCTTTAAAGTTGGGTAACATTAATGACTATCTTCGATGTTGCTAGACACTCGACTTCCATATTGCGATGAACTTGAACTCGGACTTGAACTCGACAATTTTAATTAAACGCGCACGCTTGACTTTAGAAGAGTCTGCTTTCTACTTATCAACTTTTACAAAGCACTTCTCTTCGATAATGTAATGCATTTCTCATTATCATCTTCAAATTTTGTTGATGTATATTATCGCTAACCTTCATTCAATGGAGTACATCTCTCCATAAATACTCTTTGACATAGTCATGCAAATTGACCACATCGACTTGTTCACAATTGCTAGAAACTT
This sequence comes from Beta lomatogona, assembly GCA_947646795.1. Taxonomy (NCBI): domain Eukaryota; kingdom Viridiplantae; phylum Streptophyta; class Magnoliopsida; order Caryophyllales; family Amaranthaceae; genus Beta; species Beta lomatogona. Next base: position 84,564 of record CANSNZ010000897.1, on the reverse strand, counting down.
GGAAATCAACGACTTCCATACTTGTGAAGACCGCTCCTTCACCCCCAAAATAATTTTTTGCCCTTTTTTTCATAAAACATGAAATCCTATTCTCATGGGCTAAAAGGGAACCTATCAAACATAGGCTATACTTGCCGTGGTTGGTAGTATTTTGAAAAAAAAGTGTTGTATAAGGTAGTTTTTTGAAAATTAATTTTTAAAAGGTAGTTTTTTGAAAAATATTTATTATAAAAGGTAGTTTTTTTAAATTTTCCCTATAAATTTTAATATAGAATTGCTTACAAACAATTTTGAAATCAAGCTGTGTTGCTTGTTTCCTTCACTCATGCTTTTTTTTAGCACACTCTATTTCTCTCTCTGTCTCTCTCTCTCTCTTTGGGATCTAACGCTGCGCTGGTACCATGTTGAAATTATAATAATAGAGATGAGAGAAGATAGGGGAAGAATAAAATAGAAAACTGCTTCAATTGTTCCACATAACAAATGAGATACAAGCAACTATTTATAGGGAAAGTCTACAATCTAGAAAGCTGAAAATGCGGAAAACTTACCCATGACTTAACTTAGTGGGGCTTAATATCTAAGTATCTAACCCACTAAAATGAGAACAATAAAAACTACACGTACGCACAAAACTACTACTTCAAACCACTACTACCTAAAACATAAGAAGCATTATTTAGATAGTGGAAACAAACAATACCCACAAACTAACTCATACGTTTAGTCCAACTTTTAAGGACTATTTCCAACATTTATTAGGTTTTTCTCAAGAAAGTTGCTATTGTAATAGGTCTTTCTCACCAAAATATAAATAAAAAATTAAAAATTAAAGGGAGGAGGGAGGAGGGGAGATTAAAGGGGCGAAAGAGGGGGAGCCGACTTTTCCCACTCACCATCCTCGTGGGAAGGGAAGAATATGAGTTGTGGACATTCAAACACCTCAACTCGAGTTAACTTTGGAAATGACGGTTTAAAGTCATACCAATTCAAATGAAGTTTAGGCAAAAATCTTAAACGTACTACCTCGATATTAGGAAAGCAAAAATTTTGAAGATCCAGCTTCCAGAGTCCACCACCTCTGATGTAGAGTTTTTTCAGCTGATTATGACTTCTGTTACCAATTAAGCCCAACAGTCGAGACACCGTAGCCTCAGGAGCAGCCTCGAGCTCTAGTTTTTGTAACATAGTTGGAAATCGTCGTAAATTATAGTCCACACGTTGATCTCTCCAAGAGATTCTAGTAGGGCGGCCCCAACTAATTTTGAGCTTGTTGAGTCCCAGCATCTCGCATAAAATCTCAAGATCTTGACTTGTTGGAAAATTCACCATTCTTGTACGTATACTCAAGTTTGTGAGCTTCTGTAACTTGGATAATTCAATAAATGGACATGATGATGATAAGCCTTTTTTGGTTTTATACGCTCTACCAAGAACTAGTGAATGATCCGTATTTTGGTCAACAACAAACCCTTTTAATACTCGAAGATTTGACAGTAAGGCAATTCCATAGGGGATGTAATGGAGCTCATAACACTGGGATAAATCCAAGTGAGTAAGCTCCTGCAAAGACTCAATCCCTTTAGGCAAGGCCCTCAAGTCTTGACATGCTCTAAGATCCAACACCTTTAATTTGCTTAAATTATATATCGAACTTGGCAACACTTGAAGCCTTGATATCCCTTGAAGACTAAGAAACCTTACTTTTCTCAAGTTTCTTAAAACATTTAAGACTTTGATAATCATATCTTCCACCACTACATAGTCCATGTCGGGGTTCCAGCTACCAAGATGCACCACTTTCACATTCTTCATTCTAAAGAGCCAGTCAAATATCTTAGCATTGAGGGTATACGCGCCGGTGTTGATCACTGCTTGGATCCTTTCTGTTGCTGGTACTCCCATCCAGTCGTACTGTTCAGAAGCCACAAAAAGGCGGTTTGCTTGTCCTGCACAAAAGTAGTCCCACATCAACCTTTGCTCTTCATCGGCTACGACTCTGGCTGGTATAGATACAGTTGTTCTGTCGTCTTTGTTGAGACGACACAGGAGAAGCTCCTCGGCCACAAGATTATCCAGCACTTGTTCACCCTCCGAAACTTCACATATCAGGTCCATCCCCATCCACCAATGTAGCAGCTCCCTCCTGTTTACTTCCAGTTCCTTCGGGGTGGAAAAAGTATAGAAAAAGGCATAGCTAAATGCCAAACATATCATCTCAGTTTGAGTAAGTCTTTTACACGCAGCTCTAACATCAAATGGATCATCTTCTCTTTGAAAACCTCGATTCCACATCGAATCAACCATCATTGGATTTGGAGCAGCAACCATAGCAGAAGAATACGGCTTTGGAGATTTAATAAGGATATTAACTCTCTCATCAATCTCTTCAACAAGCTTCCCATAATGTTTCTCATTGGATGGTTCATCCCGTATGAGATCTCGAAAAACAGCTTCGATTTTTTGCAACACTTTGACCATACTCTTCTTTTCCAAGGAACCCACACTTTCAGCGTTTCTAAACTCTTCTAATATCTGCCTAATGTCACCCTCAATCTTCATAGGATCAATAACCATTTCTTGATTCTCCATCGTCGTCCTCGTAGCCCCCTTTTTCCAACTCCAACCCTTGTCTTGTTTGCCCTTACGTAGTAAGGCGGCTAGAGTAGAACCAGGATAGACGAGGACAGAAAGATGAGTTGAACTAGTGGACGACATGGTGGACTCTTTAGTGTCGGGATCTAGAGTTCTACAAAGATTAGGCAGAAGAGGATTATGGGAGTTCAAAGTGAGACCATAGAGCTACGGTAAGGACAAATTTGACGCCTTTTTTTTTGGTCTTTTTTTGTGCTGTTTTTGCGTGACCAGAAGCTAATAATGGTGTTTATCTAGACCTAAGGCGGGTCTCGGATTCCTCGACGAGATCGAGGGGGAAAATATATACTATAATTTCTTAAAAATGTTTTTGTAAAGTGAAAACTTATATCACCTCCGGTTTTTATTATTTGCAACGATTTGACATAAAATAGAGAGGGAAAATGTCTAATCGTTGTAAATAATAGAAATCGGAGGTAGTATTTCAGGTTCTCCAACGTTTGTAAAGAGTACATGATTCACTTCTACATTCTTATTATCGTGATCCCTGTACAACATATATGATATATATATATGTTTAACTGTCTAACACCTTCCATAGTTAATATTTTTATTTTATCTTGGATTTTTCCTCTTATGAATAAAGAAACATCGATGGTTGATATTTAGTTTTAGTTATCTAATTGTAAGAATTATATAAGAAAAGTATTCATATTTTCACAACAACAAATCTACTATCATATGATTGATAGGATAAGAAGTGAGCAATGTTTAGAAAAAGTTTACTTTACAAATTGCGAACCCAAACTGGTTGTTGGGAACCCAAATTGACTATATCAGATTATAAGAGATAAAAGTAAGAAAATCATTTTATTAAGGCATTTTGTAATATAAATCAAATAGTATACTTTTATAGTTTTTATTTATCATATTATAAGAGATATTAATGGTTAAAGTAAAATTTTGAAAATAATATATGCACTAGTAGAATAATTGTTTATTGCTGCGGTCATTAAGTGGCCTATTGCGGCGGTTTTAGCCGCGCAGCAATTACGGGCGCAGCAATAGGTAATTAACCTATTGCTGCGGTTTTTAACCGCAGCAATATGCCGATCTATTGCTGCGGTTCCTAGCCAAAACCGCAGCAATAGGTAGCGTCAATAACAAAAAGAAAATTGAAAAGTAACCTATTGCTGCTGTTTTTACCAAAAACAGCAGCAATAGACTCACCTATTGCTGCTGTTTTTGGTAAAAACAGCAGCAATAGATTCACCTATTGCTGCTGTTTTTACCAACAACAGCAGCAATAGGTTGCTTTTTTTATACTTTTTTTTTTAAACATTTATAATGTCATATATTAGTACTACACATCTATACCCACACAACATTTTCAAAACCACAACCAAATTTGTTGGAATTCATTCAAGCGTCAAATTAATTAACAAATTACAACATTATAAATTTGACTTTATAAGTTTTATGTTGAAATCAAAAATTACACATATATAAGATCTAAAAAAATATATACAAATGATATCTAAAAAAATATATACAAATTAATCTCGCCTAATCTCGCCGGCGACCGGGGTAGAGCAGCGCCGAGCTTCACGAGCACTTAAACTCGCCGGAGAAGAAGGTCATACAGAAATAAAAACATCAGCTACAGCGCATCGCAATGACAATATCCACAGCTTACTTGTTGATGAAAGTTGAAGCGTTGGACCACAAGAATAGGACGGTAATGGTAAGCATCAGAAGATGGCAGATCAGCCAGAGCAAATGGTACTCAAATATCTCAAACAGAGCCCATACTGCAGGACAGTCCCAAGCTGCGGCCCGAAATCTTCGTGTTCCTCCACAGAAGAATATCCGCGCAGCTGCAGCCATATAGAATCAGAATCACAAATGTAAGCAAAAAAAAACTAGTGTGAATAATATTATAGGCATGGAACCAATTCTTCAACATCTCCCCAACTTTATTGCAATACAAAAGAAAGCGAGGATGGGAATCTTTAACATGATTTAAAAAGATTCATCTACAGATAACTTTAGAACTTTTGCTTATTATAATTCCTTTAATTGAATCTTTAACATGAATTAAAAAGATTCATGTTCAAATAACTTCAAAACTTCTGCTTAATTTAATTCTATCAATTGAATCTTTCTGCATCACCCTTTTTTAACTACAGTCACACAAAGAATTTCCAACTTTAAAGACCTTTTATAGCTATCAAGTATATCAACTTTTCTTTTTCCAACTCAAAAAGGCATCAATTTTCATAATTCTAACAGTACATGTAAGATTAGTAACATTATCAAGCTTAATCACATTAAATTCCTCACTAACCTTGAAAATTCAACCGTTATCATTACAAAATTTACAGTTTCAAAAAAAGTTCAAAAATCAGATCTACGTAAGAATTCTCTCTGAAACTCAATTATTTCATTTCTAATTTTGATCTAAATCGCTAAACTCAGTCAAATAAAGTCACATAAATCAAATCATTCCAAAAAGATCACAATTCCAATATTTCCAAATGAGATCACTCCGATCTATACAAAATTACATCAATTAATCATATTCGAATATCTAAAACAACCGTCATTTCACAAAAAAAAGAAAAAATGAACGATTCAAATCAAAGATTCAAGGAAGAAATGCAGAAAATAAAAAAAAACGTACGTTTACCACCACCAAGAACCTTGTGAACCGGCTTATCTCTGCCAAAAAAAATGAGAACGAAAATTAGATATACAAAATTAACAAAAAATTAGTTTAAAAAAAATGAACGAAGAGGAATACTTACAACGAGCGACCGAGAAAAATGAAAATCGCACAAAAAAATCGCAGATCTGAAATGAGACCGGCGTGATGATGAAGGATGAAGACCGGCGAGATCTGGAGCCATTGATGAACGAACGAACGATAAGCAGAGATGTCGCGAAGCTCGGCGAACGGCGAAGAGAGTTGAAGGAAATCAGAGGCGGCGACCCGATGCGTTCTTGTGAGTGGAGAGAGTGGTGAGTGAAGATAAAGGGTGAGATTGGTGAATGAAGAACTGATGAACGAGGATGATGGAGAGTAGGAGAGAGGAGTTGAACTGTTGAAGGAGTGAGGAGAGAGACCGAAAGAATGAAAACGGCTAACTGTTGTGGGTTTAAAAAGAAACCCTAGTTGGTGGGTGCGTGCCTCCTATAATTAATTTAAAAAGTTTATTGCTGCGGTTTTTAGCAAGAACCGCAGCAATATATTAAAATATTATTTTTTAATATTATTTTAATATATTGCTGCGGTTCTTGATAGAAACCGCAGCAATATATCTGGTCAAAAAGTCTAATTTTTTTCAAAAAAATTTCCGTTGAAAAGATATTGCTGCGGTTTTTGGCCGAAACCGCAGCAATATCTTTATTTTATATTTTACCTTTTCATTTTACGTGGTATATTGCTGCGTATGGGTAAAACCGCAGCAATAAGCAATTATTCTACTAGTGATGCCTTAAAGTATATGAAGAGAGACCGAGAGTATAATACTTCTTCCGTTTTTAATAGTTGCAACGTTTTGCCTTTTGCATTATTGATGTATTTACTTTGATTGGGATTTGTGACTAATATATAATTCAAACTTTAGCATGTAAGATATTTTTGGATTTATAATCTTATCAATATGTATATAGACAATACTCCCTCTGTTTTTTTATCCTTCTCACTTTCTTGTGCGCATCTCCCAATGCACATCTTTAAACTTAAATATCTTTCATTGTATATTCACATAAATTATAACGATTGAATGATAATAAAGTACTAATTAAGAAATCTAGTTTGACCTCTTTTTTCATCATAATCTGGACCATTTGAAAGGAACGAAATTCGCGGATCTTCAATGAATCCTCTTGCTCTCTTTCTCAACTTCATGACCTCATCTTACTTCGTCTTAGTTGGTGGATTAAAGGTGGGGATGTCGTTCCCTTACTCATCTGAAGATATAGGCTCTGTTTGGCAATACTAGCTGAAAATAAACTGAAACTGATAAGTTAACTGAAACTGATAAGATAAAGCTAAAACTGATAAGGTGTTGGAACTGATAAGGTGACTGATTACTTTAACTGTTTGGCAAAGTTAGTTGATTAAGTTGATAAATTATTTTGGCGAAATTAGTCGTTGTCAAAATTTTGGAAAGATTTTCTAAAATTTCAGTCACCTGATTTTGAAAAGGTAAAAATTTTAACTTATCATATAAGTCATTTTAACCACCTGAAATTTTATTTTAGGTGCTTCCCAAACACTACTAATTATTTTAGCACCTAAAATATGTTAGCACCTTATCATTTAAGGTAGCTAAAATGCTTCCCCAAACAGAGCCATAGTACGAAATCCTCTTTGCCTGAAATGGTTAGCAAACACTCAGCCACTGAATAAGCCTCAAGTCAACCGTATCAATGGTAACTGGAGTCGTCCTCCCTCCTCATTATTGAAGTGGAACGTAGATACGTCTTATGACCCATCCTGCAATCTCAGTGCTATAGGAGGTGTTTTGAGGAATGATAATGGGGTGTTCATGTGTGTCTTCTCAAGCCCAATACCCCCAATGGAAATAAACTCGACTAAGGTTTTTGCTATCTCGGGCAATCAAAATCTCCCTTTCAAGTGTTGTGATTAAGTATCGCTCATTCATAATTGAATCCGATTCCGCTAATGCGGTGAATTGGTGTAATGCAAGTGGGGGGGGGGATGGAACCTCAATTTTGTGCTAAATTTCATAAGGAATGCGCTGCAATCTCACCTTCAAGTTTCAAATCATCCACAAAGGTAGAAGCTCGAATGAAGTTGTAGATGCTTTGGCAAAGCAGGGACTGAGTGAGAATGAATTTTTAGCATGGTTATAGCCTCCTTCTCAAATCAGGCTTGGGGGTTGTTTTGTATTTTCATCGTTTTCATGGTTGTTTTGCTCTCCTGAGTCTGATTATTTTCCATCATCTCATATGAAGTGTAATTTTCATGCTGTACTCAACAATTGGCTTTTGGCCCAAGTAATACTAGCATTTTTTTGCACGCTATGTGTGCGTGTCATATTAGCATTTTTTTTTCCTCAATTAGTTATTCATCAGTATTACAATTTTTTTTTTATTCCAACAGACATTTGTAATTTTTTTAATTTTTTTTTATTTTTTCTTAAATTAATGTTTCGTTGGGTTTTTTTAGTTATTTGTTCATCATTATCAAATATATTATTGAGAGAAGAAAATATAAAGCAGAAGAAAGCTTGTGTTCAAATAAAGTGGAAGAATTTGTGTATCAGGTTCAATCGTTGAATATTAATAAAGTGGAACAGTTTGATTTATATAATAGAGTTTACAGAATAATAATCAACATTTAGGTTTTAGAATATTATCAGAATAATTATTAATATGAAATTCAAGTTTTTATTTTTTTCTTCTCTTGATTGTGTTAAATCAAGTTATATTGTAAATTTAATTTTTAATCAGAGTTTTTCATATATATGCAAGAAGAGGAAATCATTCTCCTTAATTTAATATTTAATTAAAATTTCAAATTCATTTCCATTGTTAACTTGTTCAATAAATATGACAATTAGGAAGAAGAAAAGATTATTTAATATATATAGCAATTTAAATTCATTAAGGGTATATTAGACTTTCTGTGAGGGGACACCATCTTCCTCCCCCCTTCACTTATATAATAGAGATAATAAAACCAAACTTATAAAAAAAAATAAAGTACTAATTAAGACGAATCAAACAAGATCCCACATGACTATATTTTTTCTTATAAATTGAGAAAAATTGAGACAATTCTCTTCAAGTATGAATAGTGTCAAGATTCCAAGTGAGAAAGATATAAAAAATAGAGGAATTAACTTCTTATAATTTTCTCATATAAATAATTAGATATATTAATTATTAAAAAAAGGGTCAAAATTGTGTATTGGCATGTGTTAAAATTAATACATTGCAAGTATTAAAAAACATAGAAAGTATACATTATTGGACAAAAGTTTGTCTCAAAAGTTATATAATTTTTTCCTTCTTGTTAATATTTTTCTTATCTGCAAGTTCATACATTAATTGCAACATTATTTTATTTAGTAACATCTTTTATTTATCTATCTATAATAAGATTCCACTTTTTATCCATCTTAATAGAAGTATAAAATTTTGTTCTGGTTAGTTCGAAAAATTGAACACGGTCAAAGAAAAAAAGTACGCCAAAGATTTGGACATTGTGAATGTGTATTCTGAGCATGCTAAAACAAACATATATTATTGTAACCAAATAAAAAACATAATTCATTTGTGAATTTCATCGATCTAGCCGTTCATTTAGACCTTTTTTATTATTGTAATTTAATGAGTCTCACCATCTCGAGAACATATCTCGAGCTAATGAACTGTTAAGGAAGGAGTAATTTAGAATCTGCACGGTTTTTAAAATTCAACTAGTGAGTGTTCCGGGGATGTAGTGGATTATTTCTTTTCGTAATTTTTTGTCTAATGAGGAAAAATTGATGTTATAATTTGAAAAATAGACCCTTAAAAATTTGAAAATGTAATAATGAGATATAATTACAACACCTTATTATATTCTATTTTGAAATACTAAACAATGATGTTATGTGGATTCATGGTTACGCTCTCGTTCTTGTGGTAATGTTGTCTAGGGGGTTTTAGTTGTGTTTGGATCGTTTGGTTTTGGCCTTTTTGGGGTTTGTCTTGTTGTTCAAGGGGCTAGTCTTCGCTTTTCCATGTATGCTCTAAACTCTTTTATGAGTTTTAATGAAATGAATTAAATTATAAAAAAAAAGCTCTCACTTTTCATTTCAAAGGTCACGTGTTCGATACCTTGTAACTACACAACGTTATATGGCACATAGACTTTCTTAGGAACATCTTTTTAATATATTATTGAAATGACCTAAAATGGTAAGTTTTTCATTTATTTTAGAACAGAAGAAGTATTTTTTTTTTTACAAAAACTAAAAGCAAATATAGGAACATTCACAATAATAGATTATAATTTTATACCCTCTAACTTTTGAAAATTTTACCAAATGCCGCTCAATTTTATGGTAATACATTCGATTGCCCCTTTTTCAACATTGAACGTTATTCTTCCATTAGTGTAAAAGTTAATCTACCAAATACCCTAAATGAAAAGTTATTTCACGATGTACCACTAAAAGGCTTTTTTTTTTTTTAAAAAAAAAAAACTGAATTTAAAGGGCTAGCATTTGATTTAAAAAAAACTAGTTGTTTTGTTTGGGCTTCATTTCTATACACAATTGGTGACCCTTGCTGGCTTAATAACAATTGTTTACTCTCATAGTCTCATGTCTGTTACTTTGATCATGGGTTCTCTCTCTAAAAGCTTCTTCCTCAACCCACTAGTAGACAGAATACGTAAGAATTCCAAATAGATTTTGCAAATGTGGGAGGTAATTTGCAATTAGGATTTCTCATTCGACATTGAACTCACAAAGATTGTACTATAAGTGTATGATGTTTGCGATACTTTCAGGTAGTTCAAAGGTACCGTTGAGCAAAATGTAGACGGTGAATAGGAAGGGCCTGTTATGGGAGGCAGCCATTGTAGAAGATATACGATTGAGTATATCCTAGTCAAATATTTTAGTTATTGTAATCCCTCATATTTAGGATATCATGTATTTCTTTAGGATATAGTATAGCATATTCTATAAGATATTATCAGCATAATATATTCATTTCCTGTATTAGTTGTTATCTCTTGTACTATATAAAGTGTACTTATCTTACTATGCAATACAAGCTTTCTCACAAACTCTATCATGGTATCATGAGCTATAGATCCATTTTTTTCCGCTTCCGCTATCATCTCCTTTCTTTCCACATACATAAACTACTCTTTCCATGACTACACCATCAAAATCCTTTGCCGACGCGGGCAAATGATGGTGATATTGATCTCCTTTCCTCTTCATGCCTCTTCTATCTCTCTGTAATTCTCCTTCAATGTAACAATGGAAACCCTCTATGCTTTACCTTCCCCCTCTTCAACCAAGAAAGCTTCACCCCTACAACTTTTCTTCAACTCTTTTGGCACCCCGTATTTCATATACCAAGAGATGCCAATTATCATTTTTTTCCTCCAAACCCTTTACGGAGAAACAATCCCTTTTCGACACACCGTAGTTTGTCTACCAAGTGTTGCCAAACATAATTTTCCTTCTCCAAATCATCATGGAGAACCATAAAATTCTCTTTTAAATAATCGTCACCATCATTACATTTTTCTATCTCTCCTCTAATGGTGGTGAAGGAACCCATATATTTTTTTTCTCCCATACGATAATTCTTCATTTTAAATTTTGCAATAAATGGTTCACGTATCAACAACCGTGAAAAACACCCATTAAGCAACTTCCAATACTCAACTCTCTCCAAACCCTCTTGGAGAATTACAATGCAATGGAACCTTTCTCACCTAAACTTCAATTCCAACATTGAACAATATTTGCGATACTATATCCTAGATGCAACCACCACTCGTAACACCAACTCTGAGTGATTAACGCCTTGTCCCACCCTCCAACACTCGGAATCACATTATATCCTTCCCCTCAAAATCTACTCCGTAATTCCTCTCCTTCCCCATTTCTTCAAATCCAGAAAAATAACAAAAAGAAACCGTAAAACTCCACCCCTTTATACATATCACATTTACAGTTACATAATCTCAAACTAAATTCAAATATCCCCATCTCAATTTTTTTTCTCCCCTCCAAAAAAAATTTGAAACCCACCCCAAAAACTCATCGATTTCCACCCCTCCATCTACAAACCAACCACATCATCATCATCCAATTCATCATCTCCTCGTTTATGGCTTCTCCGTCTCGCATTCTTCACCACTTCACCTTCACATTCTTCTTCACCCTTATATATGCAGACACATCCCCTACATTTTAGATCAATATAATAATGATAACACCCTTCCATTATCCTCTCTTCTTGCTTATACCACATACAACTCTCGTGGTTACTTACCCGAAACCCCAATATTGTGGTATAAAATTCACATTCCAGAATCCCCACTTCTTTTTCTTTCTCTTCCTTTTACAACCAAAAAAAAAAGACACTTATGCAACCTTATCATCCTCATCATTGCTGTGTGATTCTTGTAGCCAGCAACCACCAATCACTTGGTCATCACGTACCCATTTTTCAAGATTGCATTTCCCTTTCGGCCGTCCATCTTGCAGGGGCATGTTAGAGATAACATAGTATCTTTAGGATATTATTTGATTTCTCATAGTATATATTATCAAGGTTGTGATCATATCATAATCCTTAGTTATTGATGTATATCTCTATTATTCTTGTATATCTTTTAGATATCATAGTTGTACTATAAATAGGTTGTAAACTCTTTCAATACATTTAAGCTTTCTCTCACTCTCTTCTCATAACTCTATCACAAATATCACCAACCCTACCTTAATTACTGGTCTAACTTAGTGTTGTTCTTTGAATTTCTTTTTCATTTGCTTGAGCTTTTCCAACATTTTTTTTTCCAAAGTTTATGCTTCCGTTGCATTATGCTTCACGGTGGCTTGCTATGGCTGATAGAGTTTGTGAGAAAGCTTGTATTGCATAGTAAGATAAGTACACTTTATATAGTACAAGAGATAACAACTAATACAGGAAATGAAGATATTATGCTAATAATATCCTAGTGAATATACTACACTATATCCTAAAGATATACTTGATATCCTAATAACTAAAATATTTGACTAGGATATACTCAATCGTATATCTTCTACACGCCCCCCGCAAGACGGACTACCGGGACGAGAGACCAGTCTTGGACAAAAGTAGAGGAGGTAGCAAACACCATACATGAAGATGTGGGTTGTACCATACGAGAAGTTGACGGAGCTCCAAGATGAGGTTGAGCAACGACGAATATTATAAGTAGATGAAGGTGATGAGCGACCCTGCCACTGAAGAGAAGGATTTTTTTTTTTTGCATTATTGTTGATCATTAATTATTTTACATTCGTTTAAGTATATTGCTCTTGTTGACGGCATCCTAATACCTTTTGCGTACTTGGTACAAAATCGGCATAAACAATTTTGGGTTTTCGGATCGGATACGGATCGAAATTTTTCAAAAATGTCAACTACCCGATCCGAAAATCCGGTATTCGATCCGAAAACCCGGTGATCCGATCAGAAAAGTTCGGATATCCGAAAATTTCGGATCAGATTCGGATCGCAATTCCTCCGATCTGATATCCGGCATTGAACACCCCTACTGTTTACCTGCTATAGCAGGTCTCCAGGTCAAGGTGACCGTTTTTGTTAAATTGAGTTAAAAGTTGGGTCTAATTAATAATCAAAAGTTGGGATTGATTAAAGAAAATGTTCAATAATTGAGACTGTTATTATCAATTTTTCCTTTTACTTTTCATGAAGCAAGGATCTATGTCTATTATAAATGAATTCCACCAAAAACAGTATTGTAAATAAGAGGAAATATTTTATAAATTCAGTTTTTCGGTAGAATCATTTTGATGTCAGGTTTTGATGCGTCTCATGCGGTAGTGAACATGTTCCAAATCTCGATAAGTATATTTCAAATATTTCATTTGTTTTGTTAAAGTGGTTCTATGTTACCGTTAGTTCATCCCCTGGTTCAGTTTTGCATTTCATAATCGGTTTTACTATTACACTTCTTTTAGTTTTATCATATTTAACTATTACATTTGTAAGATATGGTATTGAACTTTTAGTACAGTTAACTATTTGATGGTAACAATAATTAGAAAAAATAATGTAAGTTTTAAGAGTAGATCACAAAAAGTTTTTTTTTTTTTAGCTAAGTAAGAATAAGTATATTACTCAAACAAAAAGTTTTTGTTTTAGCTAAGTAAGAATAAGTATAGATCACAGAAAGTTGAAAATAGAAACATTAAGCAATCCTAAAATTATTTGATGCGTGATTGATATCTTTCGTTTAATAGAACCATTTGTTACTTTCTTCAATAGGTAAGAAGAAATTATTTGGACTTGCCCTTACATTATAAGGCCCCTACATAGAAGCCTATTGCAAGCCAGACATCCCTAACCCTCAATCCCAAATAAATTGTTTGCGCGACTTGGCGTAGGAATTGAACGCTAATGCTTAGCACTTGAGCCAACCCCATTTCCTAAATGTCCTTGGTTACTGTTATGTCATTTTATAATGCATTATTACATTCACTTCGTATTCATTTTTTGTTTACACTTACTTTTGCAGTGCCCGATGTACATATTAGATTATCATTATTATCTTTATGTGTCTATTAGAAAGGTGCTAAAAAGTAAATACTTCCTACATATTGATTGACACTAATTTAATAAGATTAAACACAACAAACTTTTGTATTCACAATATATATGCTCTTTAAAATATGGTCAATGTTTGAATATTTAACCATAAGATTCTTAGTAGAGAAAAAAACATAATTATGATATAAGCATCTATGACGACTAACAATAGACATTAAATGTCCTTTTATGAGTTGGTAAAAGTTTAGGAATTTATAACATAATTACGTAAACAGGTTATAATGCTCATAATTTTTTTAATAGAGTGCTAAGATATTATTCAATAGTTCCACTTTTACTTTTTTTTCATAAAACACTTTTACCTTTTTTTTTTTTGAAGTAAAGAAAACACTTTTATCTTCTTTTTTTTTTTTTTTTGTTCAGGAAAGATAATTGGTCCGAAGACCAACCCCTGCTAGGCCTACTAGCCTGCAGGGCACACCAGCTCATTGGCTGGGTAGAGGGGATTTATACCCACAAGCAAACATTTTTATACAAACACTCCAAATTGGAATTTTTTCCTTCAATAATGCTAAAATGAGTATTAATTCCTGAAATGTGCCCAAGTTCAAATTAATTCCATGGATACCGTCCACGTAGGACGGCACGCCATAAAATTGTGTTTTTTCAAAGCAAACCGCTACTTGAAGTAGCGGTTAACTTCAAGTTATTTGAAAACAGTATAGGGGGTAAAACCGCTACTGGGAGTAGCGGTTTACTAGGCAAAACCGCTACTTGAAGTAGCGGTTTACAAAAAAAAAAAAAACCGCTACTTCAAGTAGCGGTTTATATACATCCCTTTTATAACTTGTCTCAGGGACATCATATAACCGCTATTTGAAGTAGCGGTCAACTTTACATTATTGGTATTAACCGCTACTTCAAGTAGCGGTTTATATGCATGCCTTTTATAACTTGTCTTAGGGACATCATTTAACCGCTATTTGAAGTAGCGGTCAACTTTACATTATTGGTATTAACCGCTACTTGGAGTAGCGGTTTTGTTAAAAAAACAAAATTCTCGCGTGCCGTCCTACGTGGACGGTACCCAGGGAATTAATTTATACTTCGGCACATTTCAGGAATTAATACCCATTTTAGCATTATTGAAGGAAAAAATTCCTCCAAATTGGGGAGTGATGAGAGTCGAACACCCGACCTTGCGGTTGGGAGGTGGGAGCACCAACCATTTGGCTCCCACGAGGACCTCTTTATCTTCTTATATACAAACCTTAGACTTCAATTGTAGAAAAAAAAAAACCTAGGCTGCATTTTTTTTTATTTTTTCCAGAAAGGAAAGGAATATTTTGTGCTCTATATAAAGAAGTATTATACAATTCTATCTTTACCGTCCACAGAAGCTAGTACTGACGTAACTAGGCACAAAGTTTAAGCCCCCCCACCCCCAAAACACAAACACAAAGAGAAAGAAAGAGAGAAATATGGAAGCAATGCAGCTAAGGCATCATGCTTGGAAACTTAGGAAGAACTTAAGATTTGAGGAAGGCATTGCCGATGTCAAAATGATGTTGGAAGAAATTGAAGGCAAGCTTGGTGTTGCGGAGTGTGAACTACAAGTAGCAGGCGGAGTACTCAACAAAGAGTTCCACCAACGCGTCACGGATGCACTATCCCTACTGGAATCCTTCCTTAAAGCAGGTACAGTAAAACCTCTGGAAACGTTGGCTACGTGGCTAAATTGCACAATCTATAGTTATATATATATATTTTTTTTTTTTGACAGGAAGTATATCTAATCTATACAATTTGATTTTTATATATGCCAATAAATAACCTTGATCATTATTATAAGAAATAACGAAGAAGTAAAAATTACAAAACATTTATATTTTTGAAATTATATGGAGAAGAATCTAAAAAATTTCACTAGATTATGTTTTTCCATTGAATCACATATATGATAATTAAAGTGACGTATATATAAATAAGGAAAAATTGATGCTATGGGTCCCAACTATGGGCCAACATTTTTTATAGGTCCCAAGTATTGATTATTCTGTGCAGGTCTCAATTAAACAGGGTCGTGTTTTCAGTTGGGCCTAGCAAGTGAGTAACCTGTTATAGCAAGTTTCTAGGTCATGTGACCTTATTAAAAATCACGTGAGTCCTCAATTTCTCTTCTTCCTCACCTTTTTACCCCTCTTCTTCTTCCTTTGCTTCATACCAGTTTACCTTCGTCGAGAACAGCAACCCAATCTCGTCGGAAACCGCTCATATTAAGCTCTTTCTCTCTGTTTGTTCTGCAATTGAAGAAGATATGTTTCTTTTTTATAAAAATAAATCTCGAAAGTTTTGGCACGACACACTACTTTCAAGCTCTTACAAAGCTCAACAATAGCGTTACCCTCTCTTCTTGCTCCATTCGCATATTGAACCCTCTTTTTCGAGCCCACTCTATAAAATTCTGAAAATATTTTCTTTGCATCATCTTTTGTGAGAAGATGAAGATTGAAATGAGGAATTTGAAGTCTGAGAAACCTATCTAGCCAGATTAAGAATTCAAAAAAAAAAAATTGGAATTCAAACTTTTGTGATCTTAGAGAATCCAATTTCTCTCTCTTCCTCTCTGCTTCACCCTCATCAATTTTCAAATGATTTTGTCGGGTACTTTGTTCTTCAATAATTATGACTTTAGATCTCTGAAAGAGGAATTTCTTCATCATTACTTTGAACTTGAAGAAACTCATCACTTTTCTCTGGTCACATTAGTAGTTGCTTTAATGAAGTCCCCTTCTTTTCCCTGATAACGTTCTTTCTCACCTCAATTTATCTACAATTTCTCAAAATCATTTGAAGATTTCACCTCAATTTTGCAGTTTGTTTGGTTAGTGGCGAGAAATCGCATCTATCGAGTTCGCGTTTCATGTTGAAAATTTCTTTTCTGCGTGATGAGAATGGAGTGTGAGGAGAGAGATGGAGGAGTAGGATGACCACATTGCTTGACTGGCTTAATATCGTGTCAGGTTAATTGACAGCATTAATATTTATCCCCTGTTTCCATGGGATGTAAAACAAGAATTTTTGGGGAGGGAGAGGAAGCAAATCTAACAATGGGGGAGAAGTCGACGAAAAGGTTGTCCAAGGGAAGGAGGGAGTGGGCCCCGCAAAAAAAAAAAAGTTAACTTGTTAAACCAGTTAAAGGTCATCTTAGCCCAACGAAAAACAATACCCTCCTTAGTTGATACCTACACAGAATAATCCATACTTGGTACCTATAAAAAATGTTGGCCCATAATTAGGACCCCTAGTGTCAATTTTTCCTATAAATAATGATAATGTACTAATAGATTAAAGAAAAGTGAAAATTTTATATGGACTCGGTTCACACTAAATTTAGTGTGGACCTAATGCTACTACGCGATTTATGGAAACAAAAGGTCACTATATTAAGAAACAATATATAATAGAGAAGTAGCTATAGATTGAGAAAAAAGATTCCTATGTTATAAAGTATAATTTTCATTATAATAAACTAGTGTAAGAAAAGAGTGACTATATTGAAAAAAAAACTATTATTAAATTAAATAATGGTAAATTATTGTAACTTTAGATGATAAAATGTGACTATATGAAAAGAAAAGATCACTATATCACCTGGATGACTTTGAATCTTTGATCCACAAGTTCAATTTAATTTGTGAGCAAATGCAATTGAGCATTACTTAGTCCCGTACATACAAGGGAACAAGGGAAGAAGTTCTTGGAAATATAGAGAGGAATAGAGGATTACTTAAAATATTAAATTTATTGTTCAGTTTACTTATTTACAATATTCAAAAAAAAAAGGATTTTTTAACTAGAATAATACAAACTTTGGCCGGTTTTCTCAGAATAATACAATCTTTGGATTATTTTTGAATAATACAAACTTTACACCAAAATTCCTAGAGTGAGACAAAACCGGTTGCAACCTGATAAACAGGTTAAATGGGACACGTGTCGCCATTTCATTGGTTGAAAAAAATTTCCTTTTTTTCTTGTTCCTTTCTTCCTCCTTCCTTTCACTGCCAACACTGTTAAAACACCACCCTCCAACCCTTCACCCCGAAAACCACCCAACCCAGCCACCGCACCGCCAAAACCACCCCCCTCCAATTTTTCACCGCCGAAAACCACCAAACCCACCCACCCCACCCCCCGAAAACCACCACCCTCCAACCCTTCACCCCCGAAAAACACCACCCTCCAAGCCTTCACCCCGAAAACCACCCAACCCAGCCACCCCACCGCCGAAAACCACCCCCCCAAATTTTCCCCGCCGAAAACCACCAAACCCACCCACCCCACCCCCCGAAAACCACCACCCTCCAAGCCTTCACCCCCGAAAACCACCACCCTCCAAGCCTTCACCCCGAAAACCACCCAACCCAACCACCAAAAAACCAGGCCCCTCCAATTTTTCACCGTCAAAAACCACCGAACGCAGCCACCCCACCCCCCGAAAACCACCACCCTCCAACCCTTCACCTCCGAAAACCACCCAACCCACCCACCTCACCCTCGAAAACCACCCCCTCCAATTTTTCACAAACGACAACCACGAAACCACATGCCCAGCCCCTCCCCCACCACGAAACCACCTTCACTCATGATTTTCGCGATTCAACACCTCGCCATCATTCGGTGCGATTGATCTCGTCGACGTCCGATTGCGAATTAACGTCCGATTGCGTTTTGCCTCCGATTGCGATTTTCTCTCGCCAAAGTCTCGACCCTCCGGTTGATCTCGTCGACATCGGTACAAGGTTTCGGGGGTGTTGGGGGCGGAGATTAGGAGAAGGAGAGAGAAAGAGGAGTGGGGTTACTGTTGGTGAGAATTCGCGGAGGCAACAAGCAAGGGGGTGTTGTGGGGGGGGTACCGGTGGTTCAAGTGTGGGGGGGTACTGCTTGGTTCGGGTAGGGGCGTTGGGTGGTCTCTGGGTGGTTCGGGTAGGGGGTGGGGAGGAGGGAGAAAGAATAAAGTTGATTTTTTTTTACCTGTTATTCAAGTTGCAAGTCATCTTGTCTTACTCTAGGAATTTTGCTGTAAAGTTTGTATTATTAAAAAATAATCCAAAGGTTGTATTATTATAAGAGAACCGGCCAAAGTTTGTATTATTCTAGTTAAAAAATCCAAAAAATTAATATATTTTACTCAGGTGTATAGCGCATTTCTTAAACTAAAGTTTTATTGTCAAACTAATTTTTTTTTTTTTTTTGAAAGAGAAATTTCATTAATTGAAAGCCAAACGGCATCTACAATAAGTAATAAAGAAAAACAGGATACAATCAAACAAGATCAGATCAACTTCGTCTTCGATGAAACTACAATGAACCAGATCGAATATTGTGGCGCAAGTCCCTTGTATTTGTTGTCCCAAGCAACTATTAATGGAACCGTCTATCATTTTGACATAGTTTGGAGAAGAACCTTCTTGATCTATCCATATTGACCGCATCCGAGCTTCCAATACCTTCATGTTGATAGTTTTGGACTTCAACCAATGAGAACAATTTCTCATACCTACAAATAAAAAAACTAGACTCACAACTCCCATAAGGGAGAAGGAGACCTCCACAACAGAGAAGACTAGTCTTCCCATATTAGGGCACAAGAAAGTCTCATAAAGAGAGACTAACTTATTCAACAAAACAAAAGGACAAACTAGAAAGTAAAAACAAGAGAGGAAAAGGGGCTTACCATGGATGAGATCATCCATGGCAGCCCCTTAATGATGAAGGGAAAAGGGGAAAAAGGGAGGCGGCTAGAGAGAAAAACTAGGTTTAGGAGATGAGAGAGATAGATGTAAAAAGAAACACTTATTGTCAAACTAATAGACCAGGGGGATAACCCAAAAAAAAAGAAGTTATATCTATCTTTGCTTAGGCCTCTTGTAGCCTCTTAGTTGTCCATTGTATCATCAGATAACCGAAAATGCGGGTGCACACCTTTACGGGTATTTAAAAAAACAGCTCGTGACATGATTCGAAAAAACAGGGTATCCGTAAACCAGATGTCCGATTTTTCGGGTCAGGTCATATAATACTTATAGGCATATTGCTATTGTCTAATGAGTGCGAATGTGACTAACTCATGGTAACGGGTTTTCGTTGTGAAGTTCGTTTTCGAATCATCAACAAAACCTCGTTCAATTACAACATGTGTAACAACCAGTAATGGTGTCCTAAATTCTAGCAGTTACTTCTGCATTATATTCTTAAATTTGGTTTTTCTTTAAAAGCTATTTTAATTAATAAAACCCAATTTAAATCCTTTTAACAAATAATACTAGTATTTTTTGCACGCTATGCGTGCGAGTAATATTAACGTTTTTTTTCTCAATTAGTTATTCATCAGTGTTACAAATTTTTTGATTCAAACAGACATTTGTAATTTTTTTAAGTTTTTTTATGTTTTTCTTAAATCAATGTTTCGTTGGTTTTTTAGTTATTTGTTCATCATTATTCAAATATAGTATTGAGAGAAGGAAATATAAAGCAGAGGAAAACTTGTGCTCAAATAAAGTGGAAGAATTTGTGTATCAGGTTCAATCGTTGAATATTTATAATGTGGAAGAATTTGATTTACATAATAGAGTTTACCGAATAATAATCAACATTTAGGTTTTAGAATATTATCAGTATAATTATTAACCTGAAATTCAAGCTGTTATTTTTTTCTTCTGATTGTTTCAATCAAGTTATACTATAAATTTAATTTTTTTATCATAGTTTTTCACACATGCAGGAAGAGGAAATCATTCTCCTTAATTTAATATTTAATTGAAATTTCAAATTCATTTCCATTGTTAACTTGTTCAATATATATGGCAAGTAGGAAGAAGAAAAGATTATTTAATATATATGAAAATTTAAATTCATTAAGAGTAATATCTATGTTGTGGATGGGCATTTAAGTAAATTCCAAAGGGGACACCATTGCTCCCCCCTTGGCTTATATAATAGAGATATGAAAATATTTTCTTTAAAAACAAAAAGGATGTTACTTTCCAAATAAAGATAAAATCTTATACATAAAAATATTTTCCTTAAATTCATATATTAATCAAATAAAATCCTTAACTTAATCTTCCTAAATTATAGCCTTTAAAAACTCAACTGCCAGATTTGAACCATTGCAATTTATACTATTTAACTAGTTCCTAATACTGCGACTTAGTTCCTTTATCATAGACTAATTGTACCAGCATGTCTATTCATGTTTGTTCCTTACAAAGAAACAAACATACATTCTCTTTGCTTAGCCATTGTTCCTTACCAAAACTTGTTCGTTCCTTGCGTAGGAACTAAAAGATAAAAGTCTCACTTGTTCCTTTTGCTCCATTCAACTCCAGTACCAGTTCCTTTAATGGAAGGTGATAACACCGGAAAAAAAAAAGATGGAAGGTGGATGGTGGGAAGGGAGTGCAAAGGAGAGGAGAGAGAGTAGAAGGGTATGGGAATGAGAGGGGGAATAGGGGTATTTATTAGGAGGGGTCTTAGTTGTACTTAGGGCCATCCCTAGAAAAATTTAGGGCGGCATTTAATTGTTCACTTAATTGATGGCAAATTAGAGAATGAACTAATTAGAAGATATTTTTTTATCAGTAACAAATCAAAAATTGGAGCATAATTGCTAGGGTGTTACAAAGAAGTCAGAGCGTAAAATAGTAAAGTGATCATGAGATCCATATCCTTCGGCTTGGCGTTCCTCTTATATGAAAGATTATTGCTTGTGGAAATTGCTAACCAAGCAACCATTTTCGTAAGTTGAGGCCCAGTCGGCTAGTCCATTCCTCTTCTTGAAATAA
Organism: Beta lomatogona; assembly: GCA_947646795.1. Classification (NCBI taxonomy): domain Eukaryota; kingdom Viridiplantae; phylum Streptophyta; class Magnoliopsida; order Caryophyllales; family Amaranthaceae; genus Beta; species Beta lomatogona. Next base: position 62,788 of record CANSNZ010000897.1, on the reverse strand, counting down.
AGACACAAATCAATTTTGTTGTGGCAGATGCAATTAACGAAACAAAAATAATAAACAATCGACACAAGAATTAACGTGGTTCACTAACAATGTGCTAGCTACGTATACAGGCAGAGGAGAAACGAGATTTATTAGGTTTAGGCAAGAGTATAGATTACAGAATAATACGGAGGCAGAGGTCAATAATAATAGGGTTTATATAGTACCTTACTAATTAATCTAAATAGATGGGCCTAAACCCGAAACTAAAACAAACCTCCATACTAGAACCTAGCGCCAGATAAATAATTCAAGGCATAGTTCAACAAATTCATATAGAGGAAAAAGATTAATTTGGTGAAATGATATCATATTGAGTATTTTGGTATTTGAATCATACTCTCCTTGTCACAAACTGAATATCCTATATAGACGCTCCAATACACTTTTTTTTACTTCAATTAATATATTTAAGGGTTGTTTGGTTTAAAATATGGAATGGAAACAAATAGAGGAGGGGAATTGTAACTCAAATGGCTACTTTTATTGAATGTTTGAACACAAACCATGAAATGGGAAGGGAATGGTAATCATTACCATAAAGTAATGAATTTTGTTACTTGAGGGGAGGGAAAGGTAATAAATTGGGCAAGTCCTTGCCACCAAGTAATGTAATGGATTAATGAAGATTGAACCAAACAAGAAGAAAGAGAATCGATAATTGATTATGTTTCTTAGAATCTAAAAATAATGAACCAAACGTGTTCTTAATTACATATTGAAAAGTACGAGTCCCTTTGGTTTGATGGAAAACATTTGAAAATGGTTTTTCTTGGAAAATGCAAATGAATACTATTAGTTTTCTTCTGTTTGGTTTGTTGGAAAATTTTTAAGCTAACAAGGGGAAAATAGAGATTGGGAATGAGAGAATGGAGGAAAATGGTTTTCCTTCTTTGGATGAAAATGTGTGCAAAGGAATTGAAAACTCTTTTCTACCGTAATTTTCCTTTTCGAATCCCTTGTCCAACCAAACAACGGAATATAGGGAAAATCGTTTTCCTCCAAAACAGATGGAGCCTAAATATAAAGTTGGAATTTTGAATTGATGACACAAATCTAACTAGATTCTATGTAATAACTATGTTTTTGCTTGATGAGGGATTAGAAGAATCATATATGAGAGAGAAAAGATTTGGCAAAAAGGATAGCCAAGAAAGATGGGCTTGTGAATGTGGGAAAAGCAAAGGCAGCCAGACAGGGATAAGAATAAGTGGGCATTATAAATTGGTCGAAATTAATGGTCAAACTTGTTTATTCAACGAGAAAGACTTTTTTTTTAGGTTTATAGTTAGGCTCAATATCTCTATGACAAATATAAGGTAAGTGGGAAAGACTTGGCGTTCATCCTAAATTTCATACTCCCTCCGTTCCAAAATAAGTGAAACACTTGTCTAAAAAAGCTCTCACATAAATGAGAGAAGTGTTTCACTTATTTTGGAACGGAGGAAGTATATATCCACAGATCTCTATTATATATTAGAACTCTTAAGAACTTTGGTGTCCACCTCAATTCCCTAAAACACCCTTTATGTATTTGTTATTCCAAGATAAGTAATGAGGGCAAAAAAGTCATGGTAATATTTTAGAAAAAGCACTAATGTAACTGTCAGATCTCTTTTGAATGAAGATAACTTCTAGATTTTTAAAACAAAAGAAATATGTACAACTCTCAAAGTAATAATTGAAATTTTCTATTTAATCCTTATTCATTATCTATAGAGATATATCTATACACTTATATCTTACGAGTAGGTTTTTCACAAAAAATTATCAAGCCTTTTTTTATAGATATATAATGATACAGTTATTTGTATAATTACATCTAAAGCAAAATTTTAAGCCAAAATCATGACTGAGGATTAAATTGAAAATTTTCACAAAATCACCCACACGCGATGTTACGCACACATCGCGTGCAAAAAAATACTAGTCTCTATATAAGAAAAGAGAGAGGACTTGGTGTCCATGCTAAATTACAAATATATCATCAAATATAAAACAATCGAACTCATCTTACCAAATTAAAAAAAAAAAACAACAGGAAAAACCAAGGCCAAATTACACGGCAATTTTATCAAATTTTAAAGCACTTTGTCAACTTCATTATTTAGTAATTACATAATTTAATTTTCTATTTGCTTTCACATGCATTACATGTATTATATATAAGACTAGTGTATAGTAATAAAAGTCTGTTTTTGTTCCGTTTATGATTTTATTTGGGTGGTTTTGGACAAAGGGTCGAAGCAAACAAAAGAGGAGGCTCAGCATGTGATAGAGGCGTTACGCTTGATCAATATGGATTCCAATATGCCTTTGGTTATGGAGGAGGAATTGAGTAGTAGAGACAGTGACAAGCAGAAGATTATAAGGATGCTCACAGAGCCTGATAATGTCCATTTGTCTGTTATTCCAATCACTGGGATGCCTGGGTCAGAAAAAAGAAGTCTAGTTAGACAAGTGTATCAGGACAAGCGAGTTTATGAGTATTTTGGGGTAAGACATTGGGTATGCATGTCTGACTTACATGTGAGTCCAAGTAAGTTATTGGATCGAGTTTTCAGACAGAAAACTTCTAATATCAATGTTTTAGATGAATTCCAGTCTATTGTGGATGGTAAGAGATACCTTCTTATATTAGATGGCGTAGCACAGGGTGATCATGGAGTGTTTTTGAAGGAGTTGTTATGCAATGTTGGTGAAGGAAGTAAAATAGTTTTAACTGCACCCAACATGGCCGCACTTGGAAACTTGAAACCCTTGCCACTGGTTGAAGGTGCACCTTATGAATTGGGGAATTTATTAGGGGATAATCCTAGAACTTTGTTTAAAAGCTTAACAATTGGTGATGAAGTAGAAAACGCCTACCCATCTAGCGTTTTAGAAGCTTTGATGTCAAAGTTAAACCTCAGCACCAACAAAGACCTACCATCAAGCATTCAACTATGTGTATTTTATTGCTCCTTGCTTCCAAAGAATTATGCATTTAGTAAGGAAGATCTCGTACATCTTTGGGATGCACAAGAGTACTTATCAACAGCAGATAGAAGGCCAGAGGAGTTAGTTGGTGATGAATATTTTAGGGAATTACAGAATGATGGGATTTTCTTCCATGATAGTAATACATATCATAATGTTGCTATAGTTAAATACAACATGAATTCGTCAGTGAACGAGTTCCTTCGATCTACGACAAAATCTGAGTTTGGTTTAGTTGATGAGCGTGCAGGGGAAATTGACCAAGCTAATATTTTGCATTTAAGCTTCCCTGTAGTTGAGTCAGCTTGGGAAGCACCATCCTGGTTAGCGGGTGCAAAGCAGTTAAAATCTCTTCTTTTCTTGCCGTGTAATTTTGCTACTGTTGGCTCTGTCCCAAACCTTAATGAACTCTTGGCAAGTTTAAAGTTGTTACGAGCATTGGATTTAGCAGCAATAAATTGTGAAAACCTTCCAGATTCCTTGGGAGAGCTGAATGACTTGAGGTACCTCCGACTCGGTGTTTCTTCTGAATTTATTCCTGAGAGCATCACTAAACTGACGAAGTTGCAAACATTGGATCTGCGGCACTCTAGTGTGATGGTATTGCCAAAAGGCTTTAGCAAATTAGTGAATTTGAGGCACCTGTATACTGGAGATAGATTGATGGATATGCCACCTAACTTCGGGGAATTAACATCTCTCCAAACATTAGATGTATTTATAGTGGGAGAAAACAATAGGTTGAATGCACTGGCTCAGTTAAATGGTTTGGTTGGGAAGCTTAAAGTCCGTTATGAAAAGCAGCATGGAAAATATGAATCAGAGGACACTGCGGGAATTTTGAAAGATACATTCCTAACTGACCTATCAATTATATGGTCATCTTCATATGAGGAAGCAGCTGGCGATGAGGTTACATGCTTAGAGCCCCCTCCAACGCTCAAAAGCCTAGAAGTTTGTCGTTGGAAAGGGGTGAGGTTTCCGCAGCAGCTAATGGACAGATTTCCCATGCTTGGTAGCCTTGTTTCTTTGCATATCGAAGATTGCAGTAGATGCCAATATTTGCCATCCTTCAGTCAATTGCCTCATCTCAAGTCTCTTCAACTTTGGGACCTCATAGCCTTGCAGTCGATAGAAACTCGAGTTGGCAATAATACAACTTCAACAGCAGATTATTTCCCATTATTGGAGTTTCTTATGTTAGCTAATTTGCCTAATTTAAGCCAATGGTCTGCTGAAAATGATCATAAACAACATATATTTCCTAGTCTTGTTAAACTCAAAATAAGTGGTTGCTTAAATTTGATGTCAATGCCTGAAATGCAAATGCTCGAATCATTAGAGGTACATAATGTCCATGCAGGGCTCCTGGAAGATATTAGATCATCATCTAACACAGATCGCACATTGAAGAATTTAACGATTGTTGCAGTTCATGGACTTGATAGTTTCTCAATTAATGTGGGGTTGGAGTCCTTGATAATTAGGCAATGCAAACAATTGAGAAATTTGACGGCAGAGAATGTTTTTGTCCGGCAACTTAAAGTTCATGAATGTGGCCAACTGGTCGACATTACAAGTGCATTGAAGCATCTAAAACTACTGCAAGAATTGGAAATCAAGCGTTGTGAAGCGTTGAATTGGGAGGATACGAAGCAAGATGGTGACATTAATGAGTATATTAGCGATAGTTCAGGAGAAGGAGCTTGGCAAAGCCTCAAAGAACTCAGGTCTTTAAAAATAATGAACTTTTCTAACCTGGAGTCACTACCAGTGGGCTTGGGATTCCTAGAAAGACTTGAGGAACTGTCGCTTTATTCACTTAATAACTTGATCGCCCTTCCTGAATGGATAAGGAACCTCACCCAGCTTCGTCGACTAGCTATTCGGAATTGCCCTCTTCTAACTGCAATTCCTGAATCACTTGGCCGTAACTTAGAACAACTGGAGATTTATTCTTGCCTTAGATTGAAAGATCTTCCTGAATGTTTCATAATTTTGCCTAAACTCGACATCAGAAAATGTTCTAGGTTGTTGAGAGAAAACCAGCACCAACATGACTAAGATTGACATCTTATACATGGTACGCGTTTCTTTCTCTTCTCTATAATAACATGGTATCGCACTTAAGTTGATATGTGATAAAGCTCCTAAACTTTTTTCATTTCTTTTCACAGGCGGGCTTGGCAGCAACTGTAGAAACATATTGATGCATATATAGTGCAAATTAGTAGGTGCACACGTCCGTATGGTGAGGAAGGTGCGTACGATGAACATCAAGCACTAGGTTATGAACATAAAGAACAATACCAATGAACATATACTAACAGAGATGTACATATGTTCATTTGGCTTGTTAGCCATGTACATGTGTTCATTTGACTTGTTATTCATGTACATTTGGCTTGTTAGCCATGTACATGTGCGCACCTTCCTCACCGTACGGACGTGTGCACCATCTACGGATTGCATATATAGTGGAATGCATGAAATTATTTCCTAACATCATCTATCATAAGATCATATGTACAACAAACACATGAATCAATCAATAGGGATTTCATATACAACCTTTGTAGCGTGAATTCCCTGTTGTATGCAAGCTTGAAAATCTGAGAGCACCAAATGTTGCTCCTCTAATTAGTCCACGAGGACCAGTTGAACACCAACGTCTACTAGAATAGAAGAGGAAATTTCTTGCTTTTTGGCGGTGATAGGTGCCGCTTTTTAGGGAAGGAAGAGTAGGATTTTTGTTCTCACTTTTTGTATAAAGTTATTGCTTAACTTGTGGTACCTTTTGACTCTAATCGTATATTAATATATAATAGGATTTCTAGGTTAATTAGGAGAAGTAATTCTCCTCTACTTCCTCCCCTTATGGCCAGCCAAGATTAAGCCCATATCGGGTTTGTGTTGCTTTCTTCAACTAGTGCCATAATGTATGACCTCATAGGATTAATGTATTTTAGTTGTAGGTCCAATCATTATTATCCTACTAGTCACATATATTTATTCTCTACCAAGCATATATGATTACTCAAATAACTAACTTATTATCTTCATAAAGTAATTCCTATTTATAATTAGTAATTGCCAAGAATGTCTAAGAACATATAATAGTGGAAAAAACCTTCAATGACACAAGTAAATTGATCCGCTTCTCTCAAAACCAGATTCGTTAATGTTAGTTTCTGGAGCGAAAATGTAAAATACTAAACTGATGCACTCCATATGAGGAACCGGATCAGTTGGGTTTCGTTTGTTATATAAAAATGCGCCCCACTAACATGATGAAACCCAACACCTCTCATTCTCTCACACGCCTCGCTCACCCCACCCCCAAACCCTCATCCCCCGTGCTCTCTCATTATCTCACCCCACCCACCCTAACAAACAAATCCAGCCGAAATCAACGATGCCACTCTCCACTAACCCCAACTCCTCTCTCATTCTCTCTCTCCACTCCGTCGCTCGCTGCCATCAACAACCAACTCTTCCTTGCTCGTCTCGCGAGACCGCCTCATCATCAACCACCACCAACCACTCTCAGTTTTCGTCGCCGCCGTCTCTTCTCTCAATTTTCATTGCCGCCATCTCCTCTCTCAACTCTCATTGCCGCCGTGTCCTCTCCACTCTCAATGTTGGATGTTTTTTATTTGTGTTGATTAACTTCAAAACACAAATTTGTTATTTAGTTCCATTTTTTCTTCATTCCAGATTTAGGGTTTTTTTTTTTTTTTTTCATTTTTTTGTCCCATTTTCGTTTATTATTTCGTTTATAATTTTATTCCGTCTGTAATTTTAGAGTTTAATTCTCGATTGTTTATTTGAATTTCTTATTAATTTTGAATGTTGATTTTTTAATTTTTTTTGTAATTTCGTAGTATTAATGTAAAACATGATGCAATTGTAATTTCGTAGAGTAAACATTGTCCCAATTTCGCTCCAGATCTAGGGTTTGTATTTTCGCCGTTTTTTTTGATGTTGAATTTTTTTTTCCCTGAAATTATGGATCTACTGTTTGTGAAATTGTAGATCTAGGTTTGTTATTTTTTTTATTGTTAATTTCGTGGAATATTACCACTTTCGTACTTTTCCTTTGTAATATTTATGCTTCTCTTTATTTGCCTCCTTTGACATTTTAAATGGGACCTTTTTTTTTAAATTTACATTGGGGTTAACAGATTCGGTTTCATAAGACCATCGGATCCGTTTATACACTATGTATTGGCGCCAAGAGCACTAACTGGTCCAGTTTTCTTGCCCAACCAGATCAATTAGTCCTCAACTGATCTTGTTCAAAGCCGGATCAACTAATTTTTTTTAGCTGTTCCGAGCTTTCCTGTTCCAGCCCAATAACGGATTCGTAACCCCATATTTGACCGAATCTGATGATGCTTTTCCTACTAGTGATAATCCTTAAATCTCCCACTTGTACGAAGACAAGAGCGCAATGCAAAATTTCTAAAGTTTCTTACTGATTTGACAACGGATAGTTATTCTCAATTTATTTTTTCTTTGATTGCTGAGTTTGAACTGTTCAAATAAGGATTTAACATTTTAGTCCTATTCCGCATGGCCATGGAATTTTCAGTTCTCGCTCATCAAGAGGCCCAAACACCATTCCTATCTAATAGGATGACTTATCCACTCATGTATGACCATAACCCCCACTCAATTCTTAGCCCACCTAATCATTGCCTTTATAATCTCCTTTTATGGCGCGACGTCTAACAACATCAAGGTTAAACTAATCCTATCATGGTTATTAAGACATACTCATGTATAAGAAATCCGCTAAATGTAGAAGTTTGATTCTACTATTAGAATCTAATTAGGTTAGGTCTCAATGTATTAAATATACATCCACATAATTAATAACATCTCTATGTCTCCATGGCCTATGGAATTGTGCTATGAATTAATTATATGCTAGTCTTCAAATAAATCACTTATGTCCAATTTAGTGATATAGACTAGGGACTTTAAATACATTGTGATTTCAGTTACTTTATAGGGTTCCATTATCAAAACGTTGTAGCTCCCTGGAAATCCATAACCTCAAATGGCAACGGAAACTAAACTTAAGCATGTGGGTTATGGGCCCACAAATAAAATAATAGCCTAAAATGGCCTCTTAAATGTAAAAATGCTCATATAAAATAATAGTAATTACTGATAATACAAAATATCATAAATATCCCAAATTATAAAGGGTCGTCACTTCAACATAATCCTTCCGGATCATCCTTGTCATAACTGAACATGAGCTATATTCATAATACTTGAATAATTGCAGAGAAGTAGAGAAAAGGAAAAACACAGAAAAATAGACTAAAATGAGCAGAAAACTCAGTAATTTTACTCCAACCCGAAAAAAACGGTTTTAGTTCGTAAACTTTTTTTACACACAAGCATACAATATATCACATTAGTAAATCTTATCAGAAAATATTAATATTAGAATAGTTTGTTGGCAAGGAACATTTACATGAGCTTAGTTAATTGGGAAGTACAGGTTTTGGATAGAGTGTTACGTTTGTTATTCGTAAACATTAATAATCGACCACTTTGCTCCTTTTCGTATATCGTGAACATGATTCCTCTACCTGTCTCTTACCCATTTACCAGTTCAGTTCATTACTCCAAACCAGCAGAACCATCCACTTTATTATCGTAACTTATAAGACATCATAATTCATAAGTCATCACATAATCATAAACATGAAAACTCGTAACATGCATGAGCATTCATCAAGTTATATATATATTATCACAATATGTCATATAATTAGCATCATACACTAATGGAAAAAAACGCAAGGGCTGCGGTGCAAAGGTTACGGTTTATTGCAAAACGCAACCCTTAATAGTGAAAGGTTGCGGTTAGCCCATAACCGCAGCCCTTTACAATTAATTCTCGCAATCCTTATCTTACAAGGAGAGATGGAAATCAGTTTTTATAAAAGATAAAATTGGATATTGAAAAGGAAAAGAATTCCATCCCTTTATTTTAGGAATAAAAATTGTTCAAAAAGATAATTACTTCTTGGAGAATAATTTTTATTCAGCTGATTGAATTATATAAGGGATATAAATCATTATAACAAATCACGTTTTCAGATTTATTATATAGATTAACATTTTGAGAGCTATAACCGATCTTCCGGAGCAAAGTGTACAGCACAGAGTTATAGTAAGTCAAGGTCTCTAAACAAAATTTGTAACGATCCTCTATTTGCTTGAATAAGAAGCACGATTGGAATCATTATTTCTGTAATTTTTCATATTATAGAGAGTAGCAACACTTAGGGTTAAGTGTTGGGGAGCACTACTAGAGTTAGTAGTGGGGGAATCGTATTGTATCAAGAGTTTGGTATTTTAAGATTCAAATAATAAAAGAGTAGTTTGTGTGGACGTAGATCTCAGAGGTGAGTTTAAACCACGTTAAATTATTGTGTCTTATTATTTGATTTCATTGTTTTCTTGTTTGATACAATTTAGTTCGAGCAAAAACATTAATCGGAGAATTTACGAGTGAATAACATAGTGCACGGCACCGTGACATAAGAGTGTTTTTGGTAAAATCGATTAGTTTTAGTCACTCAATTCAACCCCCCTTCTTGAGTGTCACCCTGTGTTCCAACATTCTAGTTCTCTCATTCATTATAGGTAGGACTACCAGTTGATTAGGCGAAATCTTATAATAATATATGTATGTTAGAGAATCAAATCTTACAAGTACAGCTAGATATGACATGATAACATAGTGCAACGCATTCTTTTTCTTACTACTCGGCTACTCATGGCAAATAAGAAGTTATCCTAATATGTAAACTATTATATGATTAAAATTAAAGACAGAAAAAGGTATCTAACTTATTAAACTGAATATATAATTGTTGTTTTCTCACCAACCAATAAAATTAATAGAAATATAATAGTATGTGATTATGATAGAGAAAATGCACCTCTCCACATATGTTATGTACATATTTTCTATCAAGCTAATTAAGTATGAAAACAAAATTAAATCAAACGAACAGTGCACTAACTCAACCTCACATTATAACGTCAAATAGTGATTTAGTATTATAGATCAGAAGAGAATCACACAACAAATTGATGTGACATGATTTTAAAAAAAAAAAAAAAAAAAACTTGTAATTGGTGGACTTGTTAAATCTATGAAAAAAGCAAACTCATCACTTGAAATTTTATTTTTTTTTTTTGGTAAGAAGAAAAGGCCCGGACCCGCTCGGGTCTTAATGGGCCAGACACTTGAGAGTAAGGGGGAAGGGTAAGGGGCCCCTTACCCACAAAGTGCCTCTAGTGGGGATTGAACCCCCAACCTTGACGTTGAAAGGGTACTCTCCTTACCACTAGACCAAGTATTAGATGGATTTCTCAAATTTTCAAACAGCTACCCACCTTTTGTAGGTCTCATCACTTGAAATATAATGTAACAAGCTAGACACACAATTTTCCATAGACAACTACTTTGCATATGCAACAAAGTTCAACCTTTGAGCAGTCATGCAACTCATACATTATTCCCTCCTCTCATCCTCAATCTTCCTCTTTTTTCTCCTCCTTCTCCAGTCAATAACAACCATTCAATCCATCACCTCGCCCAACCCCAAAACCCTTGATGACTTCATTAAGAAGAGTTGCCAAGTAACACGGTACTCAGACCTTTGCTACTCTTCCCTCTCCTCCTTCTACACCGGCCACCCGAACATCGGAATGCTAACGAACGCCGCCATCGGGATCAGCCTCACCAAAGCCGTTCATACGTCAGATTATTTGGCAGCAGTGAGTCAGAGTTACAAAACTAAAAACCCCGCCAGAGCTAGCATGGCGGTTCAGGACTGCATGGAGCTTACGAAAGACGCCGTTGAGCAGGTTAGGAAGTCGATGGATCAGACGCTGAGGGTTCTAACGAGGTTTCAAATGAGTAATGTGCAGACTTGGTTGAGTGCGGCGATCACGGACCTAACTACTTGTATTCATGGCTTGAATGAAGTTGATCAGGGTGGGAAGGATGATGAGGTGAGTGGGAAGGTTAGGATGGTGCTTAAGTTCATTACCAATGCTTTGGCTTTGGTTCATACTTCTGTTGATTCAAATTAGAACTGCGCAGTTTTTCATACAACAAAGCATATGAATTAGAAAGGAAAGGAATATTATAATTATATTATGTAAATTGCGTATAACTTTTGCTACGTAATTCGGAATATTATAATTTTTGTACCATTGGATATATAGTGCTCGAAATATACTTCAAAATAAGATCCATTTACAATATAGTTCGACAACTTATGAAATAGAGAGCGCCACGTAAGATTGCTATGTCATTAGTTTTAAATTTAAATATTATAAAAAATAGAGTTCTACATATATTTAAATATACCTAAAAGGAGTTTTGGATAGGGAAAATTAGAGTTTCATTTTGAATAAACAACCTAAATTATTATATTATGTAAATTGTGTATAACTTTTGCTACCTAATTCAAAACATTATAATTCATCTACCATTAGAGAGTGCTTGAAATATGCTTCAAAGTAAGATCCATTTACAATATAGGGTCACAAATCATGAAAATATTTAAAGAATAGAGTTTTACATAGATTTAAATGCATATAAGGAGCTTTTGATAAGCGAAAATTAGAGTTTGGTTTTGAATTAACAACCTAAATTATTATATTTTCTAAATTGTGTATAATAATTTTTGTACCATTGGATGGTGCTCTAAATATGCTTTGAAATAAGATCAATTTTTTGAAAATTGAGTTATTTATTCCTAGAATATTTATTGCATACATAATTATTTATGTTTTTTTCCATATATCTATATGTAAGATCTTATTCTTTTCTCCATGAACTTAATTCTACTAAAACTATTTGACAATCAAGATTCGCGTTTCTAGACTGTTTAAAGTCACGGATCATAAAAAAAGGGGAAGTTTGATAAGTTTTGATATGGTCATGATTGATGAAGAGGTATTTTTTTCTCTCTTAAATAGTATTTTCAATTATTAATAGAGGTTAGTTTTACATTTAATTAATTTTATTCATGAAACTATCATTATGATATTCTTTTTTGCTTTTTCACCTTCCATTTTATATGCGTTAGTGTTTATGTGCTATATTCAAAGTTGAAGTTGTGGTTGATACTCATGTATTTAAATTTCATTTTCTTGGTTTTGGGTTTACATATTAGAAGAAAAAAGAAAAAAATAGAAAGTGGGATCAAGTCATTTGTCTTCTACTCCATTTTAATACTCCTCTTACACATTACATCTAGGAGTAGGACTTTTTAATAACTTAGGCTAAATCTTACCAGTATAATGCCATAATGCAATATGTTATAGAATCAAATCTTACACGAACAGCTTGGAATGACATGATAACATATGGAGAAAATAGAAGTCATATTAATAAGTAAAACATTAACACTCAAGAGTGGAAATGATATCTAAATAATTAAAATGAAAAAAAATTATTATTTTCCCACAAACCAATAATATTATTCAATAAAGAAATGGTTGTTGGGTTTTTATTTTCTTTTACCAAGAGAGAACGTAATAATATGGCTTACATTTAGAAACCTTTATGATAGTTGCACTACTTATATGAGATTCTCATTACCAGTATCTAAGAATTTAAGTAGTGACAATCTATCTATACTAATATATTACAAGACGTTCCTAAGCAAATAATTATGCCACATACCATGGCGATATTCCTTAGAGTGTTTACTTCATATACTCCATATATAATAAAAAGTTAGAAAATGCATGGTATAATATTTGATCCCCATGACTTTAAGTTTATATACTAAAGTCTTAACCACTAAACCAAATAATGCCTCTTGATGTTATGATTTAAAGTAAAATATTAAATAATAAAAATTATAATTATCCGGGGAATAGTCCCAGGCCTAAAAAACTAGTTTTGATAGAAAAATAGAAAATGTGTCAATATTTTCCCATATATTCTAGAGTATAATTTTTTCTTTCTCAAAGAATAAGTCATTTTGATTATTTGAAAATAGTATTATATTCCTTCTGTTTTTTTATCTTTCTCACTTGAAATCTTGACACTATTCATGTTTAGAGAGAGTCTTCTCAATTTTTTTCAATTTATAGCCCAAGTCTTGTTTGATTCGTCTCAATTAATACTTTATAAATATTTAATCATTATAATTTTTACTAATATATAATGAAAGAATTTAAACTCAAAGACGTGCATTTGGAGACGGACATATGAAAGTGAGAAGGATAAAAAACCGAGGTATGTCATGATTGTTGGATATGGACAAAGAGGAAGTATTATCTTTAAACGCAACCATTCTATTTGACCTAGCAGTTAATTTTTCAATGTTTTATATCCCTATACATACATAACATACACTCCATATTCCTCCAAGTTCTTTCTACTTTGCTTTTCATCCGTTCCATAATATATTTCCGACTGTTGTTCTCCTAATTTAGTAAATGTTTTTTTTCCTCTTTCTACTCTTTTCGATCCAACTTATTAGACCCACTCAATTTTTCACCCTTTTAGAACATTAGTCTCTCTTTGATTTTAAAAATTAAATAGAAACCACTTTTACACTTTCCCTTTACTGAGCATAAAATTTATTTTGATAACGTATATTATATGGCACGTTGGCCAAAACCCTATTATAAAGCCATCTCTACATAATAATCTATCTATATACATACAGTGCCGTCTCAAACATTTTAGAGGCCCTGTACTAATAATTAAATTGAGGCCCTAAAAACACAATATGAAAAAATTATTTAAAAAAATATTGTGATAAGTTTTGTAAAATATAATTATTATTGTTCTTTTCACAACTGTTTTCTTACTAAATATTGTTATGAACATTCTAAATTAACTTTAAAATTATATTAATAAAGAAGTCTAGCCACATAATAAAAAAGTACAATTTGTCTAACCTCATTCAAAATAAAATTATCAATCTTCATAATCTTACATTACTACTAAGTACTAGTGTACTACCACAACCAAGCAAATGAAAAATTCTATGATGAAGCTAAGTTGGTGTCAACTAATCCATTTAGCATAAGTGTTTAGGGTTTATCATTTTTGTAAAAGCAACCAATTGTAACAAATATAGGAAAAAAATGGTTCAAGGAAAATTACCAACCTTGTGTTGAGGGCACGTGGGCAGACCCTTGAAACTCTTGTGAAGAGTTTAGCCCATTATCCTTCTCTTTCATTTAGAAAAAATAATAGTAGAAACTAGAAAGGAGATGAACAAAAGGAGAAAAGAAAAAACACTTTCAAACTCTTACACTTCATCTTCTTCTTTCTTATATGCATGCACCATACCAACGCAAATCTTATTTCTCCAGCAACAACCTTTCCCCTTCATCAATTAATTTCTTTATTTTCAAAAATCTATGATTTTTCTCTTAAAGCATATCTAATTCACTGTTTGCATGTGGGAAGGAGTGAAAAATATAAATTAACAAAAGTAGTTGGGGATTATGAGTATTAATAGTCTCCTAAGAGTCATTTTGGGAGCAATTATGCCGTTAATCTTTGCCAAGATTTTAGGAGAATGTATCATCAGCAAAAGTTAGTAGAAGAAGGCAAGGATTTCTCAACTTTTTTTGCCAATTGAATATCTGAACATTATGAAGTCACGGGGTAGAAGAATTCTGTTAAGGAAGGCCAGCGAAATTTTGGGCCCCTCCAATTTGGAGGCCCTGTTCCATAGAACAGCTTGCACCGGCAATTAGTCGGCCCTGTATACATATATAAAACAAGGTACATCTATCCTATATGTCAAGCTATCATGCATTACGCCAAGTGTCATCTACTGAAATATACTAACATGTTGAATGCCACATGTCGTGTTCACATCCAAAATTTCTGATGTGTCCACTCCACAAATCAAGTGTGCGTGTGCTATGCAATCTTGCTTAGTGCTTGCTATAAAATTGATAAATGCCTTCCAAAAATAACTACCTTCAAATCAAACAATGACATTAGTGTGGAAAGTTTTAAACAACTGCCTAAATTATGGCAACCGGTCAAATACAATTAAATGTTTTATTTAAAATTCAAAATTTACCCACCAAGAAAAAGTAAAAATTGTGGAAAAATAAAGGTAAAAGAAACAATTAACATTTCACACACCAACTTTTTAGGTTTAATATGAAATCCTTTATAAAGGGCCGAAACCTTCCACCTTTTTCCATTGCTCAACAACACTCCATATAACCATCCTCTTAAAGCTTCTCATATATCAAACACCTAGGCCCCAACAGTGAAATTCATCTTTGATGGAACCACAAATACAACCATATGTTTCACAAATTGTGGAGCTAACTAATAATAAACAATGTTAATACTGATGTACTTGCCTAAATACTGATGGAGTGAGGATCAATTATTTTATATTAACCATTTTACATTACCATTGATGGACCCTTACCAAATAAGGAAATGGGAAATCTATTTGGGACAAACATAAATGGAAAAATGGGCACTCTATTTAGGGACGGAGGGAGTAATTATATTAGATTATTAGGATCAATTATTTAGAGTGCTTCCTCTAACGATCAATTAAACAACGTTTTTAGCATGAATAAAATCTTTCGCTTTAGTTAGGTAGTATAAGAAGAAAGTAGATATGAATGATAAATTGATCTTAATGATCTAATATAAACGATCGATCAAAAAATATACTTATACTACCTAATGGTATAATAGAGTATGAGTTAATGTCATCCCTTCGTCCACAACGAACCTGATCATTACGCACAATTAACGTAGTAGGTTTTCTATTGAGTCATTATTTGAGCACTAGCAACTTCAATCCCTTATCTTTTATTGGGTCAGATGCAAGTGATGATATTTTCAGTTATGGTTATGGGTCTATAGGAGTACAAATCATATTTGGGTAAGTAGGCTCTTGGTTCGGCCGTTGGGGTGAGATTAAGGATAGGACAATTTGGCTCGAACAATTCAATCACTTAGTTTTGTGAAATGTATGGGTAAGATACTACATAGGGTGGTTTTTGTCAGGGTGAAATGGTGAGAATAAGTAATTTGGGTGTATGTTAAAGTGTATTAGCACATAAGCGGTCAGGAACTTCCTCGAAAATTCATATGGAACATTGTCAATTAAATCTTTTTTTTAAACCTACATATAGCCTATTTTGTAGCCAGACTCGAACGTTTTATTAGAAAGAAATTGATGGGAGTAAAATACTATTGAAATCCTCATACCTTAATAACGATATCGGATATAATTAATTAAGTAAGAATGTAATTATTTATATATTTGTTATTGGAAATGAGTTAACTATGTATCTTATAAAGTTTATATATGTAATACTTCCTCTGCTACTAAATAACTGCACCATTTTCCACTTTGTAATGTTTCACAATACATGTACAATTTTCCTATTAAGTAACTTTTCATATAATAGTACTAATAAATAATATTTACGGGTCATAAGCCAGTTCTAATCAACAAAAAACTTCCCATGCACTTTTTCATGACATTAGCTACAATCGATCGGTCACTGAACGCACGGGTCATAAGCCAGTTTTAAAATATTTTTTTAATACATGATATGATTATAAAAACTTTAAATCATGAGCTAATATTGAAACCATGATTTTAGGAGAAACATCCTAAAATCTTAAGTTTATAAAATAAAATATTCCTGCGCATTTTAATGTATTTTTTTTGTTTCATTTTCGTATTTATAGATGTATATATCACGATTGTAAGATTTTTAAAGTTAAAATGTTGTAACAAAGGATTTTTATATATCATGAAATATAATTTTACATTTTTTATTCTTTCAACCTTAAATACATGAATTCTAATATTTATGGATTCAATAAATTAGGAACAAAAACAAATAAACAAAACAATCCCCATGCATAATGCGCAGGTCCAAATCATATCTACATAAAACCTCCTGTGCATTTTTGCACGGGTTAAAGGCTAGTTAATTAATAAAGCAACGATATCTATGTTTTAGAATATATGATAGTTGTATAACTTGTGATTGTATAATTAGATGCATCTGTATTATTAATACCCACCATCGCCTATTCAATTTATTTAGTATTGTGGATTATCGGTATGGAGAAAGATAGCACACCTTTGAAGAATAATATGCCCACAATTTCATACTACATATAACTTACAATATTGACATTTCTCTATCATAATAACATACATGCATACATATGTAAGATATGTTGATTACGCAACTCGAATAATAATGTCCTACATACAATAATGCACGTTTGTGGGTAACCAAAGTTAAACTACTTGCAAGTTGCAATAATGTAATGTGTATAAGAGTAGAAATTTGAATTACAATAATATAGCATGCAAGAAAGCTCCAACCTTTGAGCTAGAAGTCATGCAATTCACACACTACTTCTTTCTCTTCCTCTTCTCCCTCCTCCTCCAGTCAATCACAGGCGTTCAATCCAGCAAAACTCTTGATGCGTTCATCAAGAAGAGTTGTCAAGTGAGCAGGTACTCAAAGCTTTGCTACTCTTCCCTCTCCTCCTCCTACACAGGGGATCCGGATCTCGGGAAGCTATCGTACGCCGCCATCAGGATCAGCCTGGACCAAGCCCTTGATACAGCAGATTATGTAGATGAAATCAGCAGCAGCAGTAGAGCTCAAGAACTCGTCTCGGTTTCGGACTGCATGGAGCTCACTAAAGACGCCGTGTATCAGGTTAAGAAGTCGTTAGATCAGATGGGGAGGATTCTAAGGGAGCATGAAGTTGAGAATTCGAGGAATAAAAGGAGAATTGAGATGAGTAATGTGCAGACCTGGATGAGTGCCGCGATAACAGACCAAGACACTTGTATTGATGGGTTTAACCAAGTTGATGGTGGAAAGTTGCAAAATCAGCTCACTGCCAAGGTTCAGATGCTGCTCAAGTTTATTAGCAATGCTTTGGCTTTGGTTAATACTTTTGTTCAGGCTTCCCCTTAGAAACTACGTATAAACTATAAACTCCCACCTTTTTTTTTGCTGTAATCACCTATTGCTAAATGCTATAGATCAGATTTTTAATTGTTATACTGACCTTTCATTATTAAAGGCAATTTAATTAATTTTTGTTCGGGCTTCCCGTTAATTTTTTTTGAGGTATTTAAGAATTAAAGTTGTATATTGATGAACGTAAAGTTTCGTACGTTGAAGTAATAGCATAAAATTAGAAGTACATTATTTATGGAGCAAGTCACTCACATATAATTCAGATACAACTGGTCGCACACAAGAGTAGATATACAGAGTAAATAATATACTTCAATTGTCAACTATTTCTTAATACTTTATACTTTTGTGTGCCTCTCGTAGCTAGTTAGCTTGTCTTGTCTCAATTTTTTCCCATCGACATGAGTAATATCACGTTGATATTATCAATTTAGGCTAAACCAAAAGACTTCACCAAACCATATTTTAACTGCTCATGCATCGTAGCGACCATTTTACTTCTACATTCTACTATTTTCATCATCGTCGTAACTCATAAGTACATAGGGGTGCATGTTATTTGAATACAAACCGAAATTTAATCCAAAACGAATTAGTAATTCGGATTGGACTCGAAGTACATTCCGATTGGATTCAGATTGGATTTTATGAATATTTGGATTTTCGGATTGGTTTGAATTGAGGGTGATTGCTAAATGCTATAGATCAGATTTTTAATTGTTATTTTGACCTTTCATTATTAAAGGCAATTTAATTAATTATTGTTCGGGCTTCCCTTTAATTTTTTTTGAGGTATTTAAGAAATAAAGTTGTATATTGATGAACGTAAAGTTTCGTACGTTGAAGTAATAGCATAAAATTAGAAGTACATTATTTATGGAGCAAGTCACTCACATATAATTCAGATACAACTAGTCGCACACAAGAGTAAATATACAAAGTAAATAATATACTTCAATTGTCAACTATTTCTTAATACTTTATACTTTTGTGTGCCTCTCGTAGCTAGTTAGCTTGTCTTGTCTCAATTTTTTCCCATCGACATGAGTAATATCACGTTGATATTATCAGTTTAGGCTAAACCAAAAGACTTCACCAAAACATATTTTAACTGCTCATGCATCGTAGCGACCATTTTACTTCTACATTCTACTATTTTCATCATCATCGTAACTCATAAGTAGGGGTGAAAGTTATTTGAATAAAAACTGAAATACAATCCAAAACGAATTAGTAATTCGGATTGGACTCGAACTACATTCCGATTGGATTCAGATTGGGTTTTATGAATATTTGGATTTTCTGATTGGTTTGAATTGAGGATGATTGGATCCAAAAATCCAAAATAACCAAATAACAAATAAACCTTGTATTGTATATTTGAGATTGGGCTTAAGTGTTTTCGACAAAATTTATGAATTCGTGTGAATTATTAGTTGTTATTACTGATTTTTGTGGGATTATATGAATTACTTCTATTACCGAACACTTTATTTTGATGCTTGTGCGTAAATTATATCATCAAAAGAATAGAGTTTAAAATCTTGGATAATTCGGATTGGATTCAATCTAGCGTCTAAATATTCGGATTGGACTGGTTTGGACGTAAATTCTTATTGGTTTGGATTTAGATTGGAAAGTTGAAATCTAAATTTTGTTTGGATTTGATTAGAATAGGCCTGAGTCTAAACCATACACCTAACTTTTACCTCTACTAATAAGCCTACAGTTTTAAAAAATCCAAACAGCAAATAATGGTCTCCATCCACGTTGTATTTGTATTATTTTTCATACTCAATTCACATTCATTTGAAGCAAATTTGTCACATATGTTCATACCCTTTGTCAAGCTCTAGACAGCAGATCAATTCATTCACGTATCTCAAATGATAAGCTCACTTGGGACAGAATTGACAATTGATTTAATTGGCAAGTTGGCTCATAAATTATATATAGTCATTGCCAATTTGCCATACGTTAACAAACTATGCAATGCGTCTTGACTCTTGCGTCTTTGATTATAATCCTCTCCATACAGAACTTACAGAACTTATCATCGACTTATAGTCTTATAGAAATCATATCCATCATACGTGATACGATATCGACATCGACATTGTGGTATCATATCCAAACCGTTATTCTCTTGACCTGATAAGTATCCGACCCACGCTTGACCTGAACCTGAAAGCACCCGCTACAAACCTGCAATAAACCCGACCCGACACCACATGACCACAAAAGATGACCTGTCCCGAAATTGACCGTGTCGAACCCGACCGAACCTGAAAGAAGAAACAAACCGAGGCAGACCTGACCGAATTACGACTGTTCCCGACCTGCACCCGACATGTTTGATTTATCGACCTGACCGAACATGACCTGAAACCTGAGATGACCCGACCTGAACCGACTCGAGTAACTGAATTGACAGCTCTAGCTCCAATAAACCGAAAATAACTACCCTACTCCTACTCGGGCTACTTTTCTAAAATGATCCCAACTACTACCTCCTTTTAGGAGATTCTTTTCTAAAATGATCTCAACTAACTGGAAATTGGTTTTAACTATTAAATTTTGTTAATTTTTTTTCCATTCCTCTCCCCTTTTTAACTACTCCCTCCGTCCCATAATATAGTGCTTATTTCTTTTTTGGTGGGTCAAACTTTAAAATCTTTGACCGAATATTCTCATTTGTATATATAAAAAAACATAATCATGTGGGATCTTGTTAGATTCGTCTTAATGTGTAGTTCCATAATATCAACTTTTTATATTTTTTGTTAATACGGAATTGAAGATGTTAAAGGTCAAAGTTACGTCTTGAAGACCGTGTAAAAAAGAAACAAGCACTATATTATGGGACGGAGGGAGTAGTTAGCAATAGCTTTCATAAATTTTTACTTGACCAACTAACTGGAAATTGGTTTTAACTATTAAGGCTATGTTCTTTTCGTATAGTTTGATCTAAATTTTTCTGATCTGATCTGATCTGAACTTTTCTGATTTGAACTTTTCCGATCTGAACTTTTATGATCTGGTCTGATCTGAACTTTTCTGATCTGATTTGAACTTTTATGACCTGGTCTGATCTGATCTGAACTTTTCTGATTTGGTCTAATCTGAACTTTTTTGTGCGATTATTCTAATTATTATTCTTATTATTATTAACGTCCAAGAAATTATTATTATTATTATTATTATTATTATTATTATTATTATTATTATTATTATTATTATTATTGTTATTGTTATTATTATTATTATTATTATTATTATTATTATTATTATTATTATTATTATTATTATTATTATTATTATTATTATTATTATTATTATTATTATTATTATTAAGCAATTGCAGACTTTTTGTCAATATCATTAAAATGCTCAACTTTTGATTATCTCACAACAGTTCCAACTTGGGGAGTTAACTTCTGTCGTGTCATGTTGACCCATTTACTTAAAACGTGTCACAAACTTTGACCCGAATCCATTTATTTCGTGTTGAGTTAAGGTCGTATTGCCGTGTCATGTCATTTCTTACATAATAATAATAATAATAATAATAATAATAATAATAATAATAATAATATTTGGAAAAAGAATTAAGGATTAGGCCTGAATTTTTCTAATCTGATATGATCTGAATTTTTCTAATCTGATCTGATCAAATATGAAATAAGCACTACAATGCTTAAATAAGTTGAAAAGAACATAGCCTAAATTGGTTATTTCATTTACTTAGGTCATTATGAGAAATCACAACTATAATTACGATTATTTTGAATAATTCATATTTAGGGAAACAACGAGAAAGACTGATCATTGTGTGGAATATATTTATAAATGTTTTCAAATCTATAGTACTCCCCCTTTTTTTTTGTTCACCTTTCTTATTTTAACTTTGACCATAAATAATCACCAACACTTGAGGAAAAAAAATGTGGTCGTCTATGCCCCTTTTACATTCAGCTCGATGGATATCATCAAAATATCGAGCTTTCACAATTCTCTCAGATGTATAATTAGAGATATTTATGGTCAAAATTGTGTAATTAAGACTGTACAAACAAAAGAGGGGGAAAAACGGAGGGAGTAATGCTTAGTGTTTAATGGTCTTACAAAATGATATAATAATATTCTGATAAGGACCAAAATTGTGTAATTAGTACCAACTCTCTACTACTCCCTCCGTCCCATAATATAGTGCTCACATTCTTTTTTGGGTGTCCCAAAATGTTGTGCCTAATTTCTTTTTTATCAATTTATTTGGACTAAATTATCCTTCAAATCTACATAAAGTTTCCAAAGTACCCCTATATTTGTTTTAAAATATGTGTCCTTATTTATTGTTTTACACCATTCCAATGAACATTTATTGCTTTTTTATTTAAATTTAAAGGAAAAAGAAAGTAAAGAGTTAGTTCCAAGACAAAGGTACCAATAAAGTACTTACTCCTTCCATTTTCCTTAATTCTCGTGAAAAATGAGAAGTTAGCACTATATTATGGGACGGAGGGAGTATATTAATAAGTGTTCAAAGTGGACAATCACTACTAATGATTACGCAGTCCTCCTCCACAACCCTCCCTATTTCGCCAGTCGCGCCACCGAGAAAGTGGGATCAAGTCATTTGTCTTCTATGTTTCAGTACTCTAGTTCTCTCATTCTGTTGGAGCTCGCAGCGGAAATTTGACTTAAACTAGAAAATATGAAATTGATACCTCACAAACAAATAATATTTTAGGGATAAATAAACAACCACTATGAAGGAAATAGTAAATGTAATGTAAGAAAAATACACTTTTCTTAAACTAAACTTTTCTGATGTGAATAATGAATTGAATTTCTACATTACAAGCTAAGCTATTTATAACAACTTACATGCTCTAAACAAAGAATGGCTTAAATTCTTTTACTAAAGAAAACAACGAAACTTGTTTTCCTTTCTTACCATTTTGCCATTATCTCTTCTTTTCTTTCCTACAACTTCTCTTCTCTTTCACATTAATTCATAATGCTTAAATTAGAGAATTAATAGTTTGTTAATTATAACCAAATATTCTCACACGTTCATTATAGGTAGGACTACCAGTTGATTAGGCGAAATCTTATAATAATATATATATGTTAGAGAATCAAATCTTACAAGTACAGCTAGATATGACATGATAACATAGTGCAACGCTTTCTTTTTCTTACTACTCGGCTACTCATAACAAATAAGAAGTTAAGCGGATGAAATTCTCTCTCTCAAAAAACCTAAAAAAATCCTAATTCCTTTTCCAACCGCAAGGGGCTACCATCATCATCTCTTTGATGATGGTAAGCCCCAATTCCTTCTTTAATTCCTTAGTTTTCAATTGTTTAGTTTTTAATAATCCTCCTTCTTCTCTCTTTATGAGAGTTTTCTTCCCAATTTTTGGGTTTGTTCTCTCCTTTAGTGAGAGTTTGGAGTATGACTTTCTTCTCTTCCCTTATGGAAGATTAGAATTTGGTAATTGCAGTTCACGTAGAAGATTAATTTCTTTGATTGTCCGTCTGGCGAGGAATGAAGATCTAGGGTTTCATAATCACTGGTTTCATGATTTTTGCCAGAGTTGCGAAGACTGCGGGTGTATGTTCACCAGATTAATTATGCATCAACAGATAGAATGCCGAAACAGAGCGAACTCACAGAATCGTATTGCTTCATATGAAGGGAAATTTTTTAAGGCTAAATTTTATCAAACCTGTGATGTAGTCAATTATGAAGGTTCATGTATGTCTGTTAGTTTTTTAAATTTGTCAGAAATTTTTGTACGTGCCGTTTGGTCTTATGATTAATGAAATCTTTTTTCTTCCTGTCAAAAAAAAAAAAAAAAAAAAAAAAAAACAAATAAGAAGTTATCCTAATATGTAAACTATTATATGATTAAAATTAAAGACAGAAAAAGGTATGTAACTTATTAAACTGAAAATATAATTGTTGTTCTCTCACCAACCAATAAAATTAATAAAGAAATATAATAGTATGTGATTATGATAGAGAAAATGCAACTCTCCACATATATTGCTAATTAAGTATGAAACAAAATTAAATCAAACGAATAGTACACTAACTCAACCTCACATTATAATGTCAAATAGCTAGTGATTTAGTATTATAGATCAAAGGAGAATCACACAACAAAATGATGTGACATGATTTTATAAAAAAAAAAAAAACCTTGTAATTGGTGGACCTATTACATCTATGAAAACAGCAAACTTATCACTTGAAATATAATGTAACAAGCTAGACACACAATTCCCATAGACAACTACCTTGCATATGCAACAAAGTTCAACCTTTCAGCAGTCATGCAACTCATACATTACTGATTAACGCTGCTTAAGTACATTACTTTGGCTTTGGTTAATACTTTTGTTGATTCACATTAGAACTACCAGCTGGTTTTGAGATGAATTGTTAGAGGATTGATTAGGAGTGATCCATCGCTTTCGTTATTATGCTAGGGTAATATCTATGTCTATATCTATACAAATATATTAAAAGGCAATCCCATTAAAGGAACCGTGCTACGTGGATTAACAAAGTGTAGTTACCACTTACTAAGATTCGAACACAAGACCTTTGAAACTAAATGTGAGTGTTTAACCACTAATCCACTACAATTCTAATGCTTAATGTTTCAAAGTAAAACATAATAAAGTCTTATAATTATATGTAATTATTAAAACATACATACACTTTTTGACCTTTAGCACTTTTATCAAGTTTTAACATTCTTTTACCCTAATTCCATTGAAATTGTTATTTTAATCCCCAACTCCTTAGAAGTTTTTTTAAACAACTCATCAAGCCATAATGTCCATTTTCCAATTTCACACTAGACAAAATATTATAAAAAGCTAATAAAATCAATTATAGAATTTATACTATATTTGATAATTGTAAATTTTTAAATGACCCGGGCATCGCCCAGGCCAAAACTAGTATATTACTAAAACACGTGGAGAAACATGTCACACTGCCATGTCTCACCCTATCTCCTATATAGACGTGAACCCGTGATCTCTAATTTTATAATTTCATGATCTTAATACCAAGCTATATCTCTTGTATGTAACCAAATTCTAATTCTGATGATTAAATCATTATGTCTTATTGAATTATTTTTGAATAATAAATTTAAAAAGTGGAAAAATAAATGAGTAGTACAACCTACTATTACTCCCTCCGCTTTTTTTTATTTGCTACATATGTTTTCTTGGGAATGAAGCCACTACTTTGACCAATTATTTTGATTATTTTATAAGTAAAAATATAGTTATGTGTGATCTTGTTAGATTCGTCTCGACGTGTAGATTCATAATATCAAATTTTTATAATTTTTACTTAAGCGAAATAAGAGATATTAAGAGTTAAATAATGCTTTGAAAACCGTGCAAGTCAAATGTAGCAAATAAAAAAAAGCAGAGGGAGTATTATTTACAGCCTGGGCAACAAATGTAGCCGCCTAGGCAGCCACAAGTCGTTCCCCTCCCCCTCAAAGGCTCGAACAATAACATCGCACCATGACTTATTTTCATTCTTTTTACTGACATGACATTCCCCTTGAAAATGAACAAGAGATTTTCGTACATAAGAGATCCAGAATCCACGATCTCTTACTTCATAAATGTCATTGATCTCTTTTTGTTAATGCAATTAAATAAAAAACAGAGGCATTGCCCTGGACCAAACACTAGTTTTATTTATAAAAAAATTATTTGTTACATTGTCTTGGAGCGACTTGGGGCCGGTCGCAACTCGTGCCGAAAATTAGCTATACGGAGTATAGTATAGTTTTTAGATATTCCTTAATTTCTGAAATCCATTGCCTCTTTTAGCTAGTTGGCTTGTCTTGTTTCAATTTTTATTCCTTTCTTCATCATACCGGTATCTATTGTTGAACTATGCCTTGAATTAATTATCTGGTGCTAAGATTAACCTGGCACGGAGGTCTCGCTTTTTCGGTATGTGTTGTTTAGTATATCGAGTCTGTTTTAGTTTCGGTTTAGACCCATCTATTTAGAATTAGTAGGTACTATATAAACCCTATTATTAAAAATTGCCTCCGTATTTTTCTGAAATATGTAATCTCTCCCAAATCTAATAAAAACAGTTTATCCTCTGCCTGTGAACGTAGCTAACACATTGTTAGTAAACCACGTTAAATTCTTGTGTCGATTGCTCATTATTATTTGTTTTGTTAATTGCATCTGCCACAAAATCTATTACATAGTATATGTATACGAATTCGTTCTCTGCTTCTCATGCATGATAGCTCCACATAATTTCCTAACTAACTAGCTAGTGAGTGTCTTGATCGATGCTCTTGTTATTGTTACTAAACTAATATAATCTTGGGGTTTCAACATCAAGTTAAACTTTTTATAATGGAGTCAACATGACAAGAAGGTCATGGGTTCGAAATTCATCGACCAATCCTTTCTAAGTGGAATATCTAGCGCCAGGTATGAGGGAGGTATGTGTTGCATCCACACTTCAAGCCCAAAGAGCTCTCGCTCGAGGGGCTGTGACAGTGTATAAAACTATTCCAGGTGCTTCAACCATCAGCTTAAACTTTTGGTTGAGTTGGTCATCTGACAGTTACTTTTCGTAATTTTTTGTCTAGTAAGGAAAAAATTGGCGTCATCACGTGATAAGTAATTACATGATTTATTTGAAAAGTAATACTTTAAAGTTCAGGGATGAAAGCAATAACTTTACTTTCTATAAGGAATTGGGGGTAGGAGAATATGTCTACAGACTACAAATCTACAATAGTCTCTTGTTAGTACTATAAAAGTGTTAAGTCTTTTAGTAAGATATAATTATAACTTTATTGTATTGTATTTTGAAATACTAAACATTGAAGTTATATTGGACTTGTGGTTAAGTTATCAGTTTTTAATGTAAAAGTCATGTGTTCGATACCTTCTAACTGTACAAACATCAACCATTCTTATAGAAGAATATATATGGAGGGACCACAATGTGGGAGTATTCCTACATTTTAAGGAAGAAAAAAAGACTAAGGTCTTATTTATGGGTTTACATGGATTTCTAAAGCACTTAACCTATGGAGGATAAAAGAGGGAAGTGAAAATGGTAAAACTTGAATGAAAGATGAAAATGGGAAGTGAGCAGGACCAAAAACAACGGAGGGAGAGTCAACAGACAATACAATAATTTCTATTTCCATTATTCTAACCGCCAATAAATACATGTCCAAATCATTCACTAAAAGTCCTGAAAATCATCGCTTTCAAGAGAGAGGATAGCATTGTTTTAGTAAATTACTACTACATCACCACAAAATTTACGGGTTTCTTCTAACCTACAAAGCAGCAAGACAATCATCAATGCAGCGGTAATGAAGCTTACAAGTTACAACCATTCATTAGTAAAGGGGAGTGAGCTACTCTGCATCAAACAGCTCCTGGACGCACTCGGAATATGGTAACATCGAGAACGAACTTGCTGTTCTTTCGTTCAACAGGCACAAACATGCAAACATCGAATTCTTCCAACTTATTCTCGAGAGCAAAGCATTTCCAGCCACCTTGAAGTCCTACATTATTAGTAGTTGAACAAAATGTGCACACCCATGTTTTGTCTTTCACTTGAAGAAATACTTCTTTGCCTTTTCTCAAATCGCGCCTGAGCTTCCAGTCCTTGGTAATGGACTGATCAACATCAAGAGGAAGTGAAAGTAGAGGTTACACAAAAAACTTTCAGAGACTATTGACGTAATAGAGTGTATTTATTGTTAAACTTTTTTTGGACTTGATAGTAGAAGAGAAATTTTACCATAAAAAAGCGTTTACCAACACAAGATGGTCTCATTATTGAGATGAACGAATCTGTGTATTTAGCTGCTGTTTCCTGAGCCATTACCAAAACCCGTTCTTTGTCAGCTTCGGTTATTTGTCTTGCACTTGATTCGCAATATGCCCCATTTTCCTTTGGAGTAGTTTTCCCAGCTGAGATTTGGTACATGACGTTCACAAAACAATTACAAGCTTACTTCATCACCAAAAGATATGAAATAAAGGGTCGGGTATTCTGTGTATAAAAGTATTCAATGGCCTACCTTTTCATGACTTTGTTTCCATGGGTCGGGTAAACCATATATAAGATCATTTATAAGTAGGTGCAGAAAATTAAAGAATATGTTCAAAAGACGAAGGATTGAAAGTAATCAACACCTGCAAATTCAATCCTACACCTAGTATTCAAAAATGTGCATCATGCTCTGGTACTCCCGTGGCCATATAAGTATTAAAATTTAAAGTAAAAGAAGATGCTGTCCAAAATAGAAGAACATATCTCATCTTCATTCATAAAGGAACATACAATGTCTAATAAACATATAGTAAAAAAAACTTACTTCCATGTTTTTTCTATAAAATTGCACCATTGGATTTGAACACTATTCACATATTGATTTGACCATTTTTTTTGTCATCTATATGTAAGGAACAATATAGTCATGTGTGATATTGTTCGAAATGTCTTGATATATATTTTCAAAATATGTTAATTTCTGAATTTTTTACAAAAGAATAATTAGAAATATTGACAGTTTAAATTGTGCATTGATATGTGAGAAACTCAAATCGTGCAATAATAAAAAACAGAGCAAATAGTAGATTATTGGTATGATAATAAAAAACATGCAGGCAAAACTAAAAGAACATTATCGGGGAGCATAATATATGCACATCATGCTCTTGGCTGTATAATCTAACAATCAGATCACCCTCCGGCCCCTCCTCTTGCAGCTTTCTTACCTATGTTTATTATTTTGAGGTTTATATAATGAAACAAGGGAATGAGTACAATTTAAAAAAAGGGGGAAGGGGGGGGGGATTTTGAAAAGGCCTTTCCCGTCTCTTTGTTTCATCAATTAATGTTGAGGAAAGAATTAAAGGAAGTAATGAATTAATCCCAAAATATTAACCTTAATCCATCTCGAATTACAGCAATGATATACTACTACAAAACTTCAGTGTTCAGGAGCTCTCTAGCTCTCTTATCTTTACGTCCAAGGGGAGTGTGTGAGGATGAGGAATGCAAAAGGTCAAATTTATAAAAAAGAAGGAAAATTACCTTCAAATTTCACAACTAAAAGTTTTTCCTTACCGTTATACTATTTTCTTAAACAAAACATGGGTAGAAGGGCTTTCATTCCTATAGGTCTATTCTCACCCAACTTCAACCAGACAAGATAATATTCTAGCAAACTCGCTTAATGCATTTTGTTTTTCAGGAAAGAATCATTATAGCAAGAGTTTTGCAAGTAAGTATGCAGTGAAGGATAAATCCAGCACAAAATATCCAACATAATGCAAATCCACAAATTTGTAATACATACCAACATAATGCTTCCTTATCCAAGAATTGAACGGCACTCTTCTAATTCTAGGACCCATCAATTTTTCGTCATCTGTACTGGATTTCTCTTCATCAGAACTCACATCAACCTCAACCTCGCGAGGATCTTTGGCAGAAGAGAGACAGAAAAGATAAATTGAAGTATAATATTTTTGAAGTGCTTTCACTAAAGCCAATGAATCTAGTATATAAAGGACAAATATACCTCTATCATGAGCATTTCTGCCAGATGAATGGCCCTCAGGTCTGTAAGCACAATCAGAGCCATAATCTCCTCGGCTTCTGTCCTCACTTGCAATCTCATTCACTTCCGCATAAGGAATTATAGGACGAGGTTGAACAACTTCTGGAATCACCCTAAATATGGTAACATCCAGCACAGGTCTCCCACCATTTGAGCTGGTAATAGGAACAAACAAACACACATCAAATTCTTCTAAGAAATTTTCACGAGCAAATTTTTTCCAGCCACCCTCAAAAGCTCCATTATATCTGGTAAATCGAACTGTGCACCGCCACGTTTTATCTTTCACACTGAGGATCACTTCTTGGCCTTTCTTGACAACATGCCTGACTTTCCATTCCTTAGGAATCGACTAAAACATCAGAAAGACATGAGATGAAGCTTAAACAGAAAGGCAAAGCTTACCAAGATTAATGATGCTAATGACATGGTATACTGCCATAAAGGGGGAATGACTTACCATATAAAAGTGCTTATAGACACTAGATGGTCTCATAACTACTATGAAGGAACTACGGTATTGGGCAGATGCTTCCCTCGCCTTTTCCAGAGCCTTCTCTTTCTCTGCTTCAGTAACCGGTCTTCTATTTGATCTGTAGCATGTTTCAGCACACCGCATTCTTTTCTTAGGAGTGGTCTTGTCAGCTGAAAAATGGCACAAGAGAAAACATTATGATTACGAGCTTATATCACAAGGCTCACCACATACAGCTATCACGTCTCCTCTATTAATTTTTCAATAGTATATTCCTCATAAGTCATAACTATCTCCAATCAATTAAATTAAACCTAACATTCAAGTTAATCATAATACTAGTCCGTTAATGAGGAAGAAACACATCAGCACATATTTCAATTGAAAATAAGACAGAAGGGGCAAAATCATGTAATATTAATCAATATAAGACATACCAACTTTGTAGTTCCTTTTCCTTAAATTGGATGGCACTTCTGCAACTCTTTCAGTAGCAGCTTTCTTTGGATTAGTACAATCCTCCAATGACATGGAATTCTCCTCATCAGAAGTCTCGTCCTGTTCATCTTCATCCTCATCATAACCATCTACAGAGAGACAGAGAGAGGGAAAGAAATGAATAGATGAAAAAATGGTAAGTTCTCTCATTAATACTTCTACTACAAGCAGCTCTACCTGACGAATATTCCTTGTATGTCCTGCCAAAGTTCTTTCTAAGCCTGCTTCTAAGAGTGTAAACAGAATCCCCGTGTCCTTGGTTTCTATCGGTGAGCTCCTCAGCCGAATTCTCCTTTGTCTCTCCACTGACAGCATCGCCAACATCAAAGTTTGGTTGTTGACCTTTCCTTACAAAATAAGATGCTTCTTTCTCGCATAAATTTGCTTGATCAAAGAGTAAGACCTCAAAGCATTCATGTCTATTGTAAGTAAATATTAGCATATCTGACTTCTTTAAGGAGTAAGCTTTGGCAAATTCTTGCCACCCGTCTCCCTGTAACGTAACATCATCCTTATCTTTCTCGAGGTTAGCATTCCAAGTAACTCCATTTACTTTGAGGGTTACTTTCTTAGGTAGCTGCATTCTCATATGGTCTGTGAATTTCTTGGGAAGCACCTGGTTGTAGAGAAATCCCACATTAAGAGAAGTAACACCAAGGGATCAATGGGCATAAAAAAAAGGCAGGGATTCCAGATTTTCATTATGAATTCTAAATAATGAATATTGAACTCATAAGCTGATCCACAGTCTAAAGGAATTGGACTTTGGAACTAAACATACTTCCTCTATTTTTTATTGCACCATTTCATTTTTTACTTTAACCGAAACGCTTCTTTGGATGTCAATATCTCTAATTACATACAAGTAAAAATATATAAAAAAAATATATATTTGGAATCCTTGCATTGAGACGAACCTAACAAGACCCCACTTGACTACGGTTTTTTTTGTTATGCAATAATGCGAGATAGCTTAACAAAGTTGGTTGACGAATAGTACCAAAAACGAAATGGTACAATTAAAAAAAAATACTTTGTTTAGAAATAATCACAATTCCATACCAGCAAAGATATAATGGTACCAAAAAGAACTTAATAATGCTTACAAGGTCGAAGCACACTGAACCCACATAGCAAACATATCAAAAGTGGGGCAAAACGAGCAGGAAATCAGGGGAGCAGACATTGCATAGTAGTATGTAACATATCCTTACACATCTAAATGTTCCAAATATAAAAAGATATTAAACAGGCGAAGCTAAGAAATAAGGAGGATCGAGAACATAAAGAAATACAAAAAAAAAAAAAAAAAAGAACCTTCAAGCTGTGATCAACCTGAGATAATCAAAAGCTTTAAATTCAAACACATGTAGTTTAGAGGTATAGCTTGATTAAACAATCAAAATCTTATTATGTGGACAAACTACACGAGATTCGAGTAGAAGTGTCCTCGTCTCACACATGTAGCAAAGTGTTTGAAAGGAGCAAATTGGTACACAAACACCACCTAGTAAGATATTACCTATTTAGCTTTCAACAAAGTTTTGCCAGGTATATTGTTATGTAGACAACCTTATATAGACTAATGAAAGGCAAATATTCTATTTCGAGGAAGTGTTGATGATCCAATCTGAAGAATTGAAGTAACATGCCCTTTCAAGTTTCAAGTGTCCACATGAAGGACATCTATACTATAATAAGAATTGGTGTAACCGAATTATCTATTTCACACCAAAATCTGAAAATTTGCAATGCATTTCCATTGAAGATTTAAATATAGCAGAGGTTTACAGGAATGAAACCCTTTATCAAATGGCTCTGTTTGGTAATACTAGCTGAAAATAAACTGAAACTGATAAGTTAACTGAAACTGATAAGATAAAGCTGAAACTGATAAGGTGCTGGAACTGTAAGGTGACTGATTACTTTAACTGTTTGGCAAAGTTAGTTGATTAAGTTGATAAATTATTTTGGCGAAATTATTCGTTGTCAAAATTTTGGAAAGATTTTCAAAAATTTCAGTCACCTGATTTTGAAAAGGTAAAAATTTTAACTTATCATATAAGTCATTTTAACCACCTGAAATTTTATTTTAGGTGCTCCCCAAACACTACTAATCATTTTAGCACCTAAAATATGTTAGCACCTTATCAGTTTAGGTAGCTAAAATGCTTCCCCAAACAGAACCTTGTGTAAAAACCCATAAAACAATTGAACCCACAAAACCCTTTTCAATGGAAAACAGACTTCAAAAATTTCCGAAGAAGAAAACACAGTGAGTCTAATAAACTGATGAATCCCTTAAAAACGAAATGCAGAAAATTCAACAATATAATAACATGCAATTGTCCCCAAAAAAATAACATGCAATTGTAATTAGTCTATTGAAATGATTAATTCTTTTAACTTGCAAGAGAAATTATTAAGATAATGTAATCTTAGTGTTGTATAGTAATTTGATCAATTATACTTACAAGGAGACGATGGAAATTACTGGGTAAAATCAGAGAGAAACGAGCAAAATGGAAGTTCTTCCAATACATTTGTTCTTCCCAAGTTCCACAATTCCTTGACTCCATATTTGCAGTATGAGTTTGTTTCCTCAAGTGACCCCGTTGAACAGAGAGAAATTCCACCCTAATAAAAAAAATTCATATGAGATGAACAATTAAGTACTTTGAACGTAACCTATTATTCCTGCGGTCCTGCCTCTATATAAACTAGCTTTTTATGCACGCTATGCGTGCGGTGACGTTTTGGGAATAACTATTACTCAGTAGTAAAACAAAACAAAAAACGAAAGTTCGTATCTAAGTTCACCTCCATTTTGTTAATAGGAAAGATAAATACTTACAAATAGTATTTAAAAACACATTAATAAATAAGTATAAGTAATGAAATTGCATCTCTAACTAATGTTTTTTGTCAAAACTCTAAACGACCTCATGAACCATGACAAAAAGAGACGAAATAAATAACGCCTTTTTCTCTCTCTTCATTCTCGCCTACTCGCCAATTCCCAAACCCATCTCTCAATTTCACGCAATTCTTTTTCCCTCTCTATTTAATTGAAACAATGCAGTCGTCACTTTTTCTCTCCTTTTGATCATCTTCCTCAATGTCCCCCATATCAAACCACACACTCGATTTCTCCTCATTCTTAGCTAAACCTCTCAATCTCAATCTCCGCTTCTATGGACTTCGAAGAGAAGCATTGAGTTTCTCAGTGAGTTCTCGCCGAGTTCACTCTCCCGAGACCTTTGATTATGATTTCGCCATCATTGGAGCTGGCTTTGGCGGTCATGGCGATGCTCTTCATGCCGTCGATAAGGTATTTTTGAATATCAAGTTGATGGGCTGAAATTTAATTATCGGCACAACTTTTTGATTCTAATATATGGGTTCAAGTATTTTTTTTCTCAAATTCTTTTTAATATCTGGGCACAAAAACAATTCGTGTTGAAGTATTTTGTCTCAATTTTTTTAATATTTGGGCACAAATTTGAAGATATTTTTTGACGAAAATTTATTTGTTTCCAACCATTTCTGATGTAATTTTAAATTGAATTTCAACTATATCTGAATGAAATTTTTAAATAAACTGTAATTTGAGTTTAATTTTTTTTTAAAAGAAAAAATTCTAACTGCATATATTCGTAATATTTACTGTAATTTGAGTTTAAATTTACTCGAACATAATACATATTCTTAAGATTTACTGAACATAGAACATTACGCATACTTTGATTTTCAATAACAAATTGCGTACCTAATTAACAGTAAAGTATCCGCAAATGTGAGAATGTCGTATTTCAAAATGCCGTGAAGCTCCAATCTATGAAGAGAACTGATTTTTTTTTGGTTTGAAGTTTGTGTTTGTAATTGAGTTTGTGTTATGGAAAAATTTATTTGAGTTTGAATTTGAGTTGTCTCTGTAATGAGAATGTCGTGTATTTGTTTTTTGTTATTGTATGTGGTATTAATGTGTGGTAAATTCTTGATTATGAATCTTTTATTTTGATTGAATCTTTTTTATTGGCAAGTTTATGTGAATGAGCATTATATGAGTTGATTGAGTTTAATAGAGATTTGATTGATTTTTTTTTGGCAAGTTTATGATTGAAATTGGTTTTGATTAATTGCTAGAGGTTATATTTGGAAATTTGAAATGTAATATTTATGTTGTGGAGGGGCAATTAAGTGAATTCCTAAGGGGACACCATTACTCCCCCCTTGGCTTATATAATAGAGATAAAATAAAATATTGATGATCATGCAAGATATGTTCATATAAAAAAGCTGTACGATTTTTCATTTTGTAGACGGGTTTTGATCTCAGGTTTTAAATACCATATCTCCAGACTTTAATCAAGTAGTTTTTTTGTATACATAGGAATTTAATTTTCATGGAAAGTTCCCTTCCTAAAAGTTTTTTCCCTTATGTAATTCCTAAGAAATAGCATTGTTTGGGTTTTTTTTTTTTTTTTTTTGACTAGAAGCCATGTTTGGTTGACATTAATAGAGGGGGTGAATAAATTCCCACGTTTTATGAGAATTTCAATTTCCCAATGAATTTTAATTGTCTCTATGTTTTCACTTCCTGTCAACCAAACAACTACCTAAATTAGAAAATCATGGAAATCTCTATTGCCTACCTAATTTCCTGTATACCAAACAACCACTAAGCTAGTTGTCATTTACAATCTACAATAAAAATGAACATTTTAGATTTTTAATTTTTAATAATGAAATGGAACTCGAAGTGTTTTTTAGTTTTTCAAGATGTTTATTTTAAATGAGCATTATATGTTCAAGCAATGAAAAGGAACATCTTAATTATTTGATAATAGGACCCAATTCTAATGTTCTTTTTTTTTTTTTTTGACGGATCTAATGTTCTTATTTAAAATATTCATTTCCATACAACATTTATTTTTATTTACATAAATCACCAAAATAAATTAAATTCAACATTGTGTTTTACATATAAGAACATATGTAGCGGTGTTTATTTGTTGTAGTGTTACATTGTTTTGGTGATTTGGCCAGTAGGCAATAATAAGTAATTGAACATTATGTCTTATGCAAAAGAATATATGTTGTACTGCTAAAAGCTATACTATTAAGTTATTTATTTTGATCCCCTAAAAAAAGTTGTCTATTTTGGTGGTTTGCGTAAATTGATATAATATAATGCTATTTTGATATGAATTTTTGAAGAATTTTTTTTTTAAAAAAAAAAGATATTGATATGAGTCTCGTTAGTAATTAAAAATATTTTTTTATTGGTTGAACATATCACTGTACTAAAATGAACATCTCCAAGAACATAAAAGAACAATAAAGTTGGGTTCTATTCTTGAAAATTCAAAATAAAAAAGTATCCTATAATATTGGTTGGACATAACGCCTTTTTGAAAAATACATTTTGAATAACTCAAAAGAACTATTTGGGCCTCCTTAATAAAGTTTTTTTTATTAGTTAAACATAATGTTATTATTGGTTCAACATATAGTTGTTTTAACATGAACATTTTGAAGAATTACAAAGAAGATTATAGTTGAGTTCAATTATTCATTTTATTTAATTGGAAGTTCATTTGTATGTCAATCTAATATTCGAGAACCGATGCAAATCCCCTTCCCAGGACAGCATGCATCTTTCACTTGAGCACCATTTGCATCGGATATTGCTACCCAACAGACGCACATCCCCCTCCCCAAGACAGCATGCCTCTTTCACTTGATCACCATTTGCGTCGGATATAGCTCCCCAACCGACGCAAATGGCTAAAAGATTGTGTCGAACACCTTACTGACGCAGATTACTTCTGATTAATTTGCGTCTAAACCTATAGTGTCGAACTCAAAATCGACACAAATGGAGATCCAGGAACCAATGCAAATCGCCATTTCTATACTAGTGTCGGCGGCACGCGTTTTGTTCTATATTAGGGATGCGGGAGGATGGGGTGCTTGGGGGGGGGATAGGAGGGTGGGCGGGGAGCAGCCGGAGGGCGTTTGAGGATGCAGGGTGGGGGGCTGCGTGGCGGGGGTGCTAGGGGGTGGGGGCTGCGTGGCGGGGGTGCTAGGGGTGGGTGTGGGGGCTGGAGGGCCCAGTGGCGGATCCAGAAATATATATTAGTGGGGGAAAATAGTCAATTTTTGAAAGAAAAAATACAATATCTTGCATTTTATAAAAATAGTATTCAGTATCAAAATTTAAGTGGGGTCAAATGACCCTATGTGTTTGGGCATAGCTCCGTCCCTAGCTGGGCCGGGAGGGTTGCAGAGGGGCCGGGAGGGTGGG
This sequence comes from Beta lomatogona, assembly GCA_947646795.1. Taxonomy (NCBI): domain Eukaryota; kingdom Viridiplantae; phylum Streptophyta; class Magnoliopsida; order Caryophyllales; family Amaranthaceae; genus Beta; species Beta lomatogona. The sequence continues at coordinate 25,785 of CANSNZ010000897.1, read as the reverse complement.
GGGTGGACTGGGCTGGGGTGAAGGTGGGCTGGGCCTGGGGGGTTGCGGATGGTGGCAGTGGTGGTTGAGTGATGGTGGGTATGAAGGAAGAAGAAGTAGAGGAGGGAGAAAGAGGAAAAATATACCGTATAAATATGGGCGGTATACGATAAATACGAGCGGCAAATAGCGTGGATGTATGGGAATCAACCTCTCACCTACAAGGCTACAATATTATGAAAAGAACTCTTTTAATGTTTGTAGAGTCCCATAATATTTATAAAATTTTAAAAAGATTGTTCAAATAGAAAATTATATTTCCCCTTAAAATAAATAATAAACAAGTTATTAGGCCCGAGCTACGCTCCGGGTAAGGAAAATTTTCATTTATTAATATTATACTTTAAGATAATAACACTAAATGTTATTTGGTCTAGTGGTTAAGACTTTAGTATATGTTCTTGAGGTCCAGGGATCAAACCCTATACTATGCAATTTCTAATTTTTTTTAATTGTTTTGGATTACATGGAGTAAAACGCCCTCAGGAAGAGCGCCACGTGTCACTGTTCCTTGTTTAGGCATGCCTCTTAATATATTAGTATAGATATATATAAGACTATATGATTAATTAATGGTTAATTGATTGCGCTATATATAATATACAACTAGAATTTACGCCCGGAAAATGCCCCAGGTTTCTTGTTTCTAACCTTTATTTTAGCAAATAAGTCTTTTCATTTCTATTATCGATAGACCCATGTGATCTGATTCGTTCTCAATAGCCATGAGATGATCATCTTAGGGTGATGCTTTTGTCGACTGATGTTCCTATTATACTAGTCTCTGAAGAATGATAACCCACTATGTAGTATCTATGTCGACAATTCAAATATACGTCATTAGTCTGATCCTTTCACTCTTGAATTCCGTTATTCAAAACTCATATTATCAATTTTATTTTTTATAATAGAAGCAATAAGAGGTTAATGAAGCGGTAGACAAATCTCTACCTTTGAACAATACTTGAGGTTGCATTGGGTTGTAATTGTATTAAAAGCTTGACTCCACGGGCCACGCATTTTCCGAGTAAGGGTGACTTGTGAGCAGTTAGTTATCAATTTACGTGTGTACAACGGATATAATTCTTAATATTATTGTCAGGTTTATCTTACTTTTTTTTGATTTTGTAATCTAAAAGTATGTGATGAATTTAATAATAATTTTATCTATACAAATATATTAAAAGGCGTGCGAAAGAAAGCTTATGTGCCACGTGGCACTCTCCTCAACTTTCTAATGCAAATGCTTTATGTCTATGTAGACTCCTCACTTAAAAAAAAATGTGTAAGTGCAAGGTATCGAACACGCGACATTTGAAATGAAAAGTTAGAGCTTAACCAGCAATACACAATGAATTTGTTGTCTAATGTTTCAAATAAAATATGATAAAGTTTTGTAATAAGTATACTTAACTAAAAAGACTTGAACAAGTATATACATGTCTAACACTCTTATTACGTAACTTACAAGAGAATATTGATGTCATATGCTCTTAGGGTCCGTTCTGTTCAACTTATTTTAACTTATATAAGATTTTATAAGATAAGATAAGATAAGATAAGATCAGATAAAATAAGATAAAATAATATGTTAGACACACTCAATAAACTATCTTAAAGATAACATAAAATAAGATAAGATAAGATCAGATATGATAAGATCATATCAGATCAGATAAGATTTTATAAGATCTTATAAGATAAGATAAGATAAGACAAAATAAGTTGAATATAACAGACCCTTACCACAATTCCTTTTAAGGTATTGTTTTCAAACTCAAACCTTTCAATTTTTCTTTACTTATCACGTTGTGACGTGAATTTTTCAATTTCTTAATGGACAAAAAATACGAAAAGTAGCAAAATAAATTATAAAATTTTAAAATAATAACATATTAGTTTATTGTAACTGACCCGAGACATCGCCCGGGCAAAAAAACTAGTTAGGAGTAAAAGAGCATCATTAATATATTACTCCTTTTGTCCCATAAGTGCTTACTTCAATTTTTTTAATATGTTTTGACTAAATTATCCTCAATTTTTACACAAACTTTTCAATCCTGCCTTTCTTTCAAAATATGTGCTCATATTTATTGTTTTGCTTCATTCCAAGGAAAATTTATTGCTTTTTGATTTTTTGTGGAAAAAGAAAGTAAAAAGGTAGTTACAAGACAAAAGTACTGCATTAAATAATATTTTGAGAATCCTACTACTCCCTCCATTCTCCTTAATTCCCGTTAAAAGAAAGAAGTAAGCACTATATTATGAGACGAAGGGAGTAGCTCATTAGTAACATATACAATTTGGCGCCATGTCAGCACTTGAGGGAAGGGGTGACACGTGGCAGCCTACAATACTTGTCCAGGCGTTTTAATAAAATAGATATAGATACGTATAAAATATTTTTCGCTTAAAATATGTGTACCATTTTCTATTTATAATCACAACAACTTTATGTTCTGGAAGAAGAAACCACAAACATGCTAATAGACAAAGGTTTATTGGATAACTCTATAAGACTACAAGCATATAACAATAGTAGCATATATACCACGCTACTTGCTTAAAATTATGTATTTCATTTTCTTATAGCACCTTAATTACTTCTTATCAAGGAAAAAAAAAACATCTTAATTCCTTATTCTAATCCCTGGAAACAGAAAACAGCTTAATTTCTTATTGCCTAGTACAGTACTATAGAACTATAAAATTAAACCACAACACTGCTTTTTCTAAGCCACGAGCCCATGACAACATCAGTATATTTTACTATCCTCGCCTCCAGACTCCAGTCATCTTCAGCCTTTCAACAACAGACGTTTAGTTATGCTCTGCAAATAAATTAGACAAAAAAAAGATAGAATCATGAGATAAAACATCATCAATGTTGACCACCAAAAAATTAGTCAGTTTGCGATTAGGGTTTAGTGACCATCATAAAATTCTTTGCTAGTGGTTGCAAACATGTTCAAGCAACCAATTTTGGTGAGTTTGTCAAGCCTGACGAGCGTGAAGACAAGATAGTTTTTATACAGTTAACTGCATATATAGAAATCATTTTTGATACAAAAAAAAATTATAGAGTTATGAATATGATTATATGAGTATGGTTAAGCACAAAACAGTTTATGAGCTAACAGGATAGAGGAAACTGGATAGGACCCGCACAAATAAAATTACCTAAACATCCTCCTCTATGTCTTGTAACAAATGAAGTACTCCCTCCGTTTCTTTTTAATCTACACACTTTCCTTTTTGGTCAATTTCTTTTTAATCTATACACTGTTGCTTTTTTATTTTTGGTAACATGTCACATCTACTTTCTCCACCCATATCATCAACTTTTTAATATCTTAACCACTTTTTATGTTCTCTCTTTCACTTTTCAATCTCTCTCTCCACCTTTTCAGTTTCTCTCTCATACTTTTGCACTTTCTCCTTGGTTCTCCCCCAAAGTGAAGTGAGTAAATTAAAATGAAACGGAGGGAGTAATTTGTTATATGTTTTTTTTTTCTTTCTAAGAGTATATACTTACGGGTCATATCGGACACGGACTTTGCCCGCTCTAGTGTCAGCAATAGCATTGAAAGCCTGTTGGGAAAGGTTAAGATCACCAGCACAACTATCACAAAGGTCGGTAACTTTGACAGTAACACTGCCTGATTTGCAAGGGTGAGGAGCATTATTTGCTCCTCCAATGCATGTAACCTTGTAAAATCTCCCACATGCTCCTCTGTTGTTCCATAAGGCTCTACTCACCCCTGTTATATATGGTCCGTTGTCTTGGTTCCCGTAGCAAGCCGAGGCTGTTAAATATTACCATGTAGGGTTTTTGTTAAATTCATTTCAAATATAGATGTCCAAAATATCAAAAACTTTACTATTGCGTAATTAAAGATGTTAATGGTCAAGATGAATATTAAAAATTGTGAAAAAACGATGTAACCCAGTCACACACATAATAAGCCTATAAAGATTATACAAATAAAGTATAAAACATGAATAGATATTAGGGTAATTTAATTGAAGAGATATGTGTGAAGAATTACTCACGAGTATTATGAGTATGATAGACAGCAAGTCCAACACTAGCATTCGCAACAGTAATGGCAAGGCTTAGCACAAAGCTCGCGAGTAAAAGTGCTTTCATCCCCATTTGCATTTTGCACACTTGTTTTGTGTTGGCCTAATTTATGATAAACAATACTTTCACTGATTCACTCCTACTATATTTTAAATTTCTTTTTGGGTATGCAATTCAGCCAATGGGTGTCCCTCCTTTTATAGGCATAAAAAAGTTCAATTTAGCAACTAGCAAGTCAATTAGTATTGGGATTTATTTGGGAGTGTAGGACACGCCTTTCACATCCCTTGACTAGTATGACTAGTTGACTACTGAAACATTTTCCAAGCATCCATATTATTTTCAATTCTAAATATGCGTCTTTCAGTAAACCAAATATAAGTGTTTTGGGTTCTGAATTTCCAGCCACTTTCCTTTGTGGAAAAAGAAGCACCAAATCTAAATTCCTTTGTGGAAAAAGAAGCACCAAATTCAACAAAGTAATGAAAACACTCAGATCACTGAGTCAAACTATTCTATAGGATGATATTTTTTGTATTCATTCTCGGGATTTTGACATAAAACTAAGCCTTTTCTTATTACCAATATCAACATTACATACGAGTATAATTTTCGAATGGTTACTGATATTAATTTAATCGAGATCATTAATAATAACTTAATGATCTGAGCCCGGTGCACAATAAATTATTGTGAGCCCGGTCCACTCAAGACATTTGTGCAAACAAAGGAGTAGCACAGACACAGAAGATTATCATTTTTAGTTTATCGTCATCCAAACCCAGAGCTGAGAAGAGTATCTCATAAAGATATTGGTAGTGTGGCTTGGCCATGGCTCATCTTTATTTAGCTATTTCTTTCTCTTGTTGGAGGTTAGCCCCTCTTTAGCACCCAAAAAACAAACAACGGATCAATGGGTTTGTTAATCATGGGAATTGCGCATTGGGAGGGTTATAACGGAAATATGATAATTGCATTAATGAGGTTATGGTTACGAATAATGGTTTAATGCACCGGTGTTATTGATAGATTTTGGTGTGGTAGTTTTTGTTTATAAAGAGTTTTTGTTTATAAAGAGTGACTAAGTAACGTAGGATGAGGCTTACGGAGTTATGGGTTACCCGATTACCTATAACCTGATATTATGAGATAGCTAATAGTGTACTAACCAGATTATTGTTATGAGTATAACCCACATATGAGTTAGGAAATAGTTATCCCACAAGAATTAGAGGGAGAATGACTAACATACAGATTGTTAGGTTACTCCACATATCACCAATTAGTTTTAGGATGGAACCTTGTATGTGGTCAAACTCTATTCCGGCATGGGGTATAATGTGGTGTTTTTTATCCAATTAGACCCCATGTTTTGAAAATTTTCTTATAGTGAGTCTTCTTTTTCCAGGACGATTCTATTCACATCTATTCTATATTTCTAAGGGCTCACAAAATAATCAAAGCAAGTCACCAGAGGTGTTCTTATACTATATATCAAACATAATTCATTATCTCTATTTTATATTATTGGATTATTTACCAATAACTCATTTCTTACAGTTTCTAAGCCACTCATTAAACTAAAGATGATCAAGACAAAGGTGATTATGTTCATTTTGACTAATTTCTTAATAAGCCTATTTTGCCAACTTATGCAAACTTTTGAGACACATTGTGCTAATATTAGGTCTAGTTAATGATGCATCATTGTATATGGGAATATGAAAGGGAACCAAACTTTAAAATAAACAACCATCTTTCTTTCATCAATATGGACTTCTCGTATGTAAAATCAGTTTAAAGCTTTTAATTTAAAAGGCATGGTTCTTTATAAACTATTCACAAATTTTATTTTTTCGAATTTGTGATAAATTTACTATAATTTTAAGCACATACAAGAAGATCGTCCGAGGAGTATCAATAACCACTACTTCACTAGGGTCGTTCTTGCACCACCACAAGGTTTCGCGGTCAACGAATCAAGTCTTTCACAAGTTTCTTCCTAGAAAAGTGTCATGTTGCTAGTTGTGGATTAATTGTAAAATTTATGACAAAAGGTAGACGTTGACCATAATTCTTAGGTCTTCATCAGTTCGGTCCAACATTACTAGCTAAATTGTCTGAAAAACTGTCTTATCTACAAACCCAATTGCGGCAACCAACTGACTTTGTAGATAATTAGATGTGAAACCCAGGTCATTAAAAATAAGGTATGTGTTAGGAATATTACCCTTAATTAGGAATATTATTCCTACTTATTCCCGGGATTCGGTTACAAATTAGACAACACTAATATACTAAATATTGAGATTAACACAAAAACAAAATATAGGAGAACGAATACAAAAATATATGGCGGAGGAAGAGAACAAATTCACTAATAAAGATGGAGAAAACTAACGGGAGAATTATAGTACTCCCACACACAAAAGGGATCTCAAAAACAAAATCTGCTCACAAATTAGAGTACTCTTTCAACTCTAAATAATCTCACTTGATCCCTCAAATAAAACTGAAGGCTAAGCAAAGCTGAATATATCTTGCGGCAAGCAGCCAAGCACACATATATAGGAACAATCTACCTAGAAACCTAGTAAAAAGATAGAATTATTTGCCGCACAATAAACCGAGTCGGCAAAGACTTTCCATAACACTGAAATTATAATACCATTTAGAAAAAATGAAAGCTTCCACTAAACAAAACCAATCCTTCCAAGACTAAGAATACTAGCTGGCATATAATTCCTAAAGCTAAACAATACCAAAGAAACTTCCCATAATAAAGTAGAAGCCACGAAACTAAGCCGACCAAGAAATAATACATGCATGGACCAACACATGAACCACTTGAGAGACCATGTAAAACCAAAACTCAAATTCGAGACACACCCAACAGTATGAAACACTGATCACAATGTTTGTATAAACAATATGATTATTGGATGAATGTTCTAAGAAAGAGAGTTGTTTTATATGTGAAGGTTGCTACTCTCGTGGAATTGCCTCATAAGTCATGATAATGTACACATGAGGTGATGTGGGAAAACAGTTTGTTGAAATGGGGATGTAAGACAAGGTTTTATAGATTGTCTAGTGCTGAATTTTATGTACTAACAGTATTGGGGATAATTGTTAGGAACAAAGAGAGTAGTAGATTCTTTTAGTGAGTAAAGAAAAGTTAAACACATGACTCGTTTAGTATAGGAAAAAACTTTATCTACCCGGTGGGTCAACAACCCACTACTAATAGAAATAAATAAATAGTGGGATCCAACTCATCAATTCTAATAGTTTTTTAATGCTCTATGTCTAGTGGGTTAACTACCCACCGGGTAGATGTAGCATTGCCCGTTTAGTATACATGGTAATTTAATTCCTGTAAAAAGTTTCATTTCCTAGGACATTACTTCCTTGTAATTCGTAGGAAATGGCCTAAATTTGTTTGGTTGACATCAAGGAATTTGCAATTCATGTGGGAATTCTGATTGACCAAGGGGGGAGTGGGTAATTAAATTCCCATATTTTGTGGGAATTTCAATTTATCAAGGAATTTCCATTGCACCCATTTTCTGTCAACCAAACAACATTCCAAATGAGAAAATCATGAGAATTTTCATTGCCTACATAAATTCCTGTCAACCAAACGAGCACATAGTTTATAGTACAACTAAATCAGCAACCTTGGAATTTATAGAACAGCAAAACATCCACGAAAAATGCAGCATTTAAACTATCCATCTACTCAAGAGGCCAAAGTTAAGGAGTTACAACTTACTAGAGTTGAAGGAACAACTTCCGGAACCACTCGAAATATGGTACCATCAAGGGCAGATCTTCCATTGTTGGAGCTAGATGGAACAAATGAGCAAACATCAAAGTGAATCATTTTAATGTTTACTCTAAAAAACTAAGTTTCATGAGTAATTAGGTCCAATCAGGCTTGATTAGGTCTAATTAGGTGTAAACAAAAGAAAAACTCATGGTTGATCAGGTCCAATCAGGACTAATAATTTGTAACATTAACATGTGTACTATTCCCCGTTACATAAAGATCTTCTTAGCAATTACTTGAGTCGGAGAGAAAGCAATTGTGACATAGTGTGGAATTACATAGGGTCCAACAAATAGTGTGGAAAAGAAATTAACCTTTAATAAATACATAAGGAATAAAGTAATGTTAGGAAGATTTTTTGAAAATAGATTTAAATGGAAGTATGAAGATTTTTAGGAAAAAGAAGGGACTACAATCGAATTTAGAATGTATTTTTTTCTTCTTCTTTTTTTGGTTGGAAGGGGGGGAGCAATAGATATTGAATTGCGATGATGAACTAGTTTTTTTTTTTTTTAACTCGTGTAAAGCACAGGTGCATATTAGGTAAGTCAAATTGTCAATAATTATCTTTTATATACACCTTTGTTCAAATAACTACCTTTTGTAAAAAAAAAAAAAAATAACTACCTTCTAATTAATCAGCTAGGAGAGAAAGATAATTAAATTTACGGTTATTTCACCAAATACCCCTGACAAATAAATTTATTCAATAAATAGTCCCACTTTTTTCAAAATTCACCAAATACCCCTGACCTTTAAATAAATTCACCAGATACCCCTGACCTTTAAAAAAATTACCCAAGATGCCCTTTTGGCTAACGGACGTTAGTGCTCCGTTAACTAATTAACCTAAAAAACCTTAATTAAACCCTAATTAAACCTAATTAAACCTAAAAACCCTAAAACTCTAACTAACCCTAAAACCCTAACTAACCCTATACCCACCCCCAAGCCCACCTGGCCCCCCACCCACCACCAAACCCACCACTCTCCCACCCCACCCCCACCCCACCACCCCCACTAGCCCCCTCCCCGCCGCCGCGCCTCCCACTCGCCACCACCCCCACCCCGCCGCTCCCTCCCCTTTCCCACCACCCCGGTCTGTCGCGCCTCCCCTTCCTACCACCCTAACCGCATCCCCCTCCCCTTCCCCGCGAAATCGGTTGCCCCACCCCTCCCCCTCCCTTTCCCCCGCTAAATCAGTTGCCCCCTCCCCTACCCCCGCGAACTCGGTCGTTCTCCCTCCCCCTCCCCCCCCCGCCGCAAAACCGTTCGTTCGAAGGTACCATATGATCGATCGCGAATCGTTCGAAAGAGTGAGGAAGGGGGAGGCGTCGGCGAGATCGAGGGAGGGGGGACTCGGATCTAGTGCGAAAATCGTTCGAAGGAGTGAGGGAGGGGAGGGAGGCGCGAGGGAGGTCGAGGGGAGGGGGCTTGCGTGGGGGGCTGGCTGGGAAGGGGTCTCGCGTGGGGGGCCGCCGGTGAGGGGGGGGGCCTCGTGTTGTGTGGTCGCCGCAAGGGAGAGGGAGGGGGTGGGGATGGGGTTGGGTGGTGGGGCTGGTGGGTCTAGGGTGGGCTGGGGTTGGGTTAGGGAGAGAGAGAGTTAGGTTTTTAGGGTTTAGTTAGGTTTAATTAGGGTTAATTAGGTTTTTTAGAGTTAATTAGGGTTAATGAATAACGGAGTTAATCGCCGTTAGTCATTAAGGGCATATGGTGAATTTTGAAAAAAGTGGGGGCATTCGGTGAATAAATTTATTTGTCAGGAGTATTTTGTGAAATAACCGTTAAATTTAAAAGGTCTTCAATATAATGAATTTTGAACTATTGTTATACTTTCTCATATAAAAGAGAGAAGTGTTTCACTTATTTCAAAACGAATGAAGTACTTATATATAAGCCAACAATAATCGTAATTAAGAGATGGGTACATGCCTATGTGAAGTCCATCTCCTTCGCCATTTATACATAGTGGTGCACATAGAACTGTCGAAGTTGACTTGTCTTGGGTTTGGAATGGCCAAATGGAACCTAAAATTAAATTATTTATGTGGTTGTTGTGGCATGATAGAATCCCTCATAGGCATCTCCTTGTGATTAGAGGCATTATTCGAGATGCTCCATGTCCTAGGTGTCACCGAGATTTTGAAAATGCTACTCATCTTATTCGAGATTGCGCCCGGAATAGGGAAATTTGGGAGATTTCGGGTATACCTCATTGTCCTAGTGGTGATTTTAGAACTTGGCTTCGAGCTAATATGACTTCTCAAGATTTATTTAGAAAAATACCATGGAAGAGTGCCTTTCCCCTATTTATATGTCATGAGATCTAAAAGGATAGGAACAATTGTGTTTTTAATGGCAGGAAACGTTCTCCTATCCAGGTAATTAGTTTTCGGGCCTCGAGAATTGTGAGGGAGTATGTATTGGCTACTTGTAAGAGTAGTATAGTGCAGCTTGAACCCCCATGTTTTGCCCATCCACAGGACTATATAATGATTCATGTTGACGCTTCTTTTGTTGGTCTATTTGAGGTGGTGGGAATTGGTGGTGTTGTTCGAGATGGCAGAGGTCAATGGCTAATGGGGTTTGGGAAAAGAATTTATACTAACAACTCCCTTGCAGCGGAAATTTTTGCAATCCTGGAAGCTTTGTATTTTGTGGAGGCTCATAACCTATCCAAGTCCATCATATATTCTAACCGTCAAAGTGCAATTGATCTCCTCACAAAGGAGCATTCTGATTTGTATTCCAATGTGCTAAACACGTGCAGGCAGTAAACCAAGAAGATGTCGTAGATTCTGATTAAGCATTGCAACATAAAGTTCAACCAAGTGACGGATACCATGGCTAAGGCTTGTAGGGTCATGGAGGAGGAATGTGTTGTAAGGAATTTCCCTTAGTTATTGTCTTAAACACTTAAATTCAGATTGTTATATTTTCAACACTATTATGTAAGGAATGAAAGGCTTTGTTTACCCAAAAAAAATGTTTTTAGATAGCAAAAAGTCCACAAGTTTTCATCCAAGACTAGTGTAATAAACACATCATTCTTTTACAAAATGAGCTCAACATGCAAGTTGAGAGGCAATAGGAAACATTACATTAATACTTAAATATGCTTCTGCATTTCATTAAGCGGAGTAAATAAGTGGGCATACTAGTTTCCTGGGCTAAGTGGAGTAACTTCATGAACAACTCTAAAAATCTTAACATCCAGCACAAAACTGTTGTTCTCTTGACCACCAGGCACAAACAAACACACATCGAATTCCTCCAAAAAATTGTCGAATGCAAATTTTTTCCATCCACCTTCAAATCCACCATGTCCATGGTTGTTGGAAGCACAAAAGCTTACCACCCATGTTTTGTCTTTGATTCGAAGAATCACCTCTTGAAATGTGTTCCTTGAAAAATTTTCGGGTTTCCATCTTCGCGGAATTACCTGAGTATAAGTGCCAAAAGAATTGGTTGACAAAGAAATATAGCAAAACATTAATTTTTATAATCCTAAGGAGTTCACAAGAGAAGGCATTTACCAAAGAAAAGCGTTTATATACATGCGAAGGTCTCATGATCACAATGAAGCTTTCATTGGTAGCTGATTTGCAAGCCATTGCATAAGCTTTGCTTTTTTCTGCCTCAGTCACAGGCCTTCTGTTTGATTTATAGCAAGGACCTGAGATAATGCAGAACAAATCATTTCATAAAAGAACTAGTGAGTCAGTAAAATCAACTTTTATCAATAATAATCAGTTCCATTGATCATTAAAATTTAATTTTAATCAGCAAGACCCATATTATACCAATACAAACCAGTTCATTAGAGGTCTTATTTGGTAATGCTGCACCCAAAAAAAAAATCTAACCTAGCTAGTAATTTGTTCTTTTAGAACTCTTTATTTTCAATTCCCTACTCTTTTAATCGTTGGGCAGAAAAACTAAGCCATATACTAATAACATACTGAATGTGGAGAAAAACAAATGCAAAGAAGTACCCTACTACATCAAAAACAATATATCTCTTGTTTAAGGTCCATGAACCATAGTAGCTGAAGCCATACCTTTGGAGCTCTTCCTTGTCTCCGACTGCTTCTTTAATGGCGCTTCTTTGTCTCTATTTCTACCACGAGCAGCAGAGCGAAAGCGAGCTTTTATTGAAGTATTACCATTTGCTTTCAGAGCATTGTGATCATACATGGAAATTTAAAATAAGTCAGTTTTTTTTAGCTTTCTGACATACTTTAATAAACCTTATATAGCTTTACTTACTCTACATCCATCTCACTAACTCCAAAACTTTATGAACAAGTTCATACTTGTACTGAAAATGAAGAGCACCAAGAGGCCTTATAATACATACCAGTAATGGCCTTCCTTTTAGTTGCATAATTTGACGGGACTTCTCTAATTATTGTAGAAGCACCTACGCGAGTAGACACTCCCTTTTGAGTACTAACATTAACTTTCTCGGCATTCTGCTGTTCCGAAGTAGACTTGTATTTGTCTGATTCCCTATCTTCATCCCATTCATTATCAAGATCATCAGTAATAATAACAATATATAAAATTACTATGGTGTCTAACTATATCCTAGCAAGATACTCCCTCCATTTCGCTTTATTTTTAAGCATGTTTTCACACAGTGCATGTTTTGACAATTTGACTATTGATATCTCTAATTATGTATCAATAAAAATCATAGAGAGTTGATATATTGAAAATACATATTTAGACAAATCTAACAAAATATCCCTTGACATTTTTTTTCCAGGAACTCCCTTGACAAAGTTGACATTGTTTTTTCTTCCATATTAAAAATTTATGATCAAAATTTGGCTCTGCCATTGAAACATTCCAACTATGAAGAACGAAAAGAAACGGAGGGAGTAGCTTAGCAAAAACAAGTCGGTCAGAGATATCGCGTATTACCAGTGTTAGCAGTGCTGTCAGAAGAGCAGATGACATACTCATATGACGTACTCTTCGCTTGTCCATCAAAACCACCATCAGTTTGTGTTTGTTTATGCTTTCTGACAAAATAAGAGGCTTCTCGCTCACATGAACTAGCTTGATCAAAGATCAACACCTCAAAGCAATTGCTTGTTCTGTCATACTTGAAGATAATGAGGTCTTTCTTTTGCAAGGAGTAAGCTTTGACAAACTTTTTCCAACCATCTCCAGTTATCATAACATGATTGCTGTCAGTTTTCAGCAAGTTGACATGCCAAATGATTTCATTGGGGCCTTTGAGAATTACGACTTCAGGTAATTTGGCTATCTCATTTGCAGTAAATTTTGTGGGAAGTGTCTGATTGTAAGGGCAGTGAAAATCAAGATGTTACTTTTGATACAAATCTGGCAATGACATAATGAGAAGAGGAAAAACCACCCAAAAAGAGAAGTAAAGATACCCAAAAAAAAAAAACTGCTCAGATTTTTAAGCCTTCTAATTAAGTTAAAACTTGACATATGATATAGATTTCAAGTGGGATTAAATATTCGGATCCAGATCCTCTCCAATTCCTTTTAGGAACTGGAATTTTCAGTTCTCAATACAATATTGGAGTCTGGAGAGTATTATTTCTAAATATTCATTACTCTATCAGTCCACCAACAATTTCATATTTACCAAGAAACTTTCTTCAACTCATCTCTACTTTTACCATTGCCTTATATTCTCTATTTTTTCCTCTGAAATTGGGATCACAGCTACCAACTTACTTTTTCTCCCTCCTTAATCGTGATGTACCACCTCCTGAACCTTGAACTTCGACTAGTATTGACTCTTTTATAAGTAATGGATCAAATAAAAATGGCTCATCATAATGTCCTTGCTTCTTACTTATTGCTAATTAATAAACTTCATTGCATTACCATTGTACCTCATCAAAGGTGGAACCTCCTAGCTCCTTAATGGCTTTGGGGTAATGGTGATGGAAGTATAATATTGGCCTTTAGGTTCACATGGATCAACCCTACATACTCCTTACTCAGATAATTAATTAGACATACTCTAGCACATCTCCAGGATTAATAATGTTCCCTCATCCATAATGCACTTTCTTTCAAACTTCAAACCTCGAGCATTACCCTAATACAGTAATACTTATATAAAGGGAGCAATTGCCAAGTTCATAACCAATATGAACAATTTTTGTTCATACATCTTTTTTCATTGTATAGATCACAAGTGTTGTATATTGAAACTAAAATATCTCCTACTCAATACAGATGATGGATGATGCCATGATGGTGATACTTTGGTTATCATATACACCATTTGTGATACTAAGAAACTAACTGTTTCATATACAACATTCATTGTTGAATACTCCTACCAAGTAAGTGTTGGCCCAGTGGTGATGGGGACTGGCTTTGGTAGGACGGGCCCGTGTTCGAATCCCCGCAACACCCTTGGGAGAGGAATGGAACCTAAACACCCCGAACTTGGCCTCGATCCGGATGTAGCCCGAAGGGTGAACCGGGTGCAAACACCAAAAAAAAAAAATTGTTGAATACTCCTCTATTCCTACAAGATTTCCCCATTTTCTATGTTAGTTTGTCTTGTATCTCCCTTTAAAACTACATGGTCTCAACCACAATTTTTCTCTATTTTTTCCTACCCCACATGCAAAAGGATGAAGGCCTTGTTCTATTCAACTCACTTTCCGTCCTTATAAGAAAAAATAAGTTATAAGTTCAAATAAGGACTACTAATAAAGTCTAATAAGTTCATATTAGTTTAGTTCAGCAAAAATAAAATTTGATAAACTCACAAAATAAAAGGTATACTAAGTTCAAATAAAAGATTAATAAGGTCTAATAAATTCTAGATAAATTAAGATAAGTTGAAAAGAACAACACCAAGGCAAACAGGTACATAGGGGCTATACATTATAAGAAATTTATACATATAAAAAAAAGTACATAACTGTTGTCAATTGGGAATTTCTCATACTTGATTACCAAAAAATAAAAATTCCCAAGGATATTCAAGTGTTCATACTAAAAGTATATTCTTGTAACAAAGGAAAATACCAATATTTGTTAAGAAAAACTTAAAACAGGAGAATAGAGGAAAATGGTTTTGAAAACTTACAAGGTGATGATGGAAATAACTAGGAAGAATTTGAAAGAAATGCACAGAGTGAAAATGTTTCCAATAAGTTTCCTCTTCCCAGCTCCTGCATCTCCCTGAATTCTTTTCCTGCTCTTCCATCTCTAATGCTGATCTTCCAAAAAAATTTACAAAGTAAGAAATAGACAATTTTACAGACTTATTGGGAAATACCGTTTGGAAACTTAAGTGTGTAGTAACAGGAGCTCTTGAAAACGTTTTATAGTGAATGAATGTTACTCATTCTTTTATTCTCGTTATTCATGTACGAAATCTTGACGCTATTTAGAATTATATAAAAATTTTAAAATTTTAATATATATAAAAAAAATCTAATTACTTTTTTATAAGGCGAATAATTTTTGGGCTGCCCTTATACAGAATTCGACTTAGAGGCAGAAGCACTTGGAAGTAGGGGTGTAATTGAACCGCAAAAAGTTAGGTTGCACAGAGACATATATGGTTTCGGATTTGGGTACGGGGATGGAAAAATACAAGATTTTTGAAACTTTTGGAATAGGTAGGCGTACCCTTACCGAATACGCATCGGGTATGGCTACGAGTACATGACTTAGAAAAAGTATCAATTCTACATAGGCGAAAAGTCCAGAGTCCTGTCCAAACTTGTTAGACTGGACTAGACTGAAAAATGTTTGGACTGGATCGGACCAAAAACTTCGAGTCCAAATATTTTCGGACTGGATTTGGACTCACCCCTTTGGTGAGAACCGTGAGAACCACTCATTTTTCCTCATTTTACGAATATTTTGATCATTTCACAACTTTTTTGTTCATTTTATGCTTTAATTATTTTTTTGCTCATTTAACATTTTTATGCTCAATTCGCAACGTTTTTGCTCATTTTACATTTTGCTCATTTTACGTTTTTTCTCATTTAACTTTTTATGTTCATTTTACGTTATTCTCCTTTTACATTTTTGCTTATTTTACGTTTTTGATAATTTAATGTTTTATACTCATTTTATGTTTTTGCTCATTTTAAGTGGTTCTCACAATAAGAGGTAATGATTGAAAATTTAATAAATTAACTTTTGCGATAGAGCTAGCTTTTGCAAGTTTATATTAATTTCTTATGGCTTTTACAAGATATTTGGAAGGTCTAATTTAATTTATTTGCGGGTCTTTCACTAATCTCATAGTTTTATTGAATAACAATTGTTTAAAGGCAATGTTGACAGCATATTATTTTACTTTGAATTGTGTTTGTTTTCCAAGAGCATGATGCACAACAGCACAAGTATAGAATCTAATTTGTGCCTTCCGATATGACATCTCAAACTCTTGAATCTTGATTGTAAATAACATCAAATGCACTCGTCATTGTAAAAAAAAAAAAAAAAAAGAAACTAGTAATCCTACCTTTGCCACTTCCGCCCAAAACAATTCCACTTTTGACCCCATCTTCTCAAAACAAGCTTTTTTACCTCCAACTTGTTTAATACTTCATCCGTTTTATAATTATTCGTTACACTTTCTATTGTGGGAAGCTTCACATTACTTGCTACACTTCCTTTTTGGGCAATAAACTCTTTCTATCTTTCTCCTCTCACATGGGTCTCTTTTCTTTTTATTCTCTACTTCTCTTTTCTCCAAAAATTTCCTAGGAGTCCGTGAATTGAGAAGTGTAGCAAGTAAAATGAAACAGAGGAAGTAGGTTATATTTTTATTTTTATTTTATTTTTTGTCATCTAATCTTTCTCTTCCGACTCTCTCTTCCCACCTTACATCATTCTTTCATGGCAACCCCTCCATCACCACCATGGGCACCACCACCACCCCCTGCCGCCTGAACCACCCTCTACCCCACCCCCTAACTCACCTCCTCCCACCCTACATCATTCTCTCAATTTCATCTCACATCCACGAATCCACGGCCACCTTCTCTTAATCCCATCTCTGAACATCGTTGCTCTAGCAAATCACGAACCCGGAAACGAACCCAAGACGGTGGAGGAAACGATTTGTAGGGTTTCGATCGATGATGTATTTTGGGTGGGTGGCGGTTTTTTTGGGTGGGGCTGTTTTGTGGGTTTTTGGTGAGTTTTGGTGAGATTGGGTGGTGGACTTTGCCGGAAAAGGGGTGGTTTTCCTGTGGGAGGTAAGCTCCGGTGTGAGGAGAATGAAGAGAAGGTGAAGGCTGAGTTTTGTTTTTTTTTAATTTTTAAAATAACCAATTTCAAATTGACATGTGGCAAGTAACCTTCATAAATAGGTTATCAACTTAATCATCCGGTTAAAGGCTTGTTTTGAGAAGATAGGGGTCAAAGGTGGGATTGTTTCCAGACTTTCAAAAAGTGGGATTGTTTTGGGCAGAAGTGGCAAAGGTGGGATTATTAGTTTTCATTTTTCCAAAAAAAAAGGCACACTAAATGACTAAAAGACGCCCTAATTTTTCTCAATAACGCCCTATAGACATACATTGGCCCATCTCCATGTATTTTATACTCATTCCTATACCTTTTGACATTCCCCCTCCTTCTCGAATTGATTTAGGAAATCCCTGCTTTTCTCCTCCTCCTCCCCCCACGTCTTCCTCCTCCTTTCATCTCTTACACTATCTCTTGCACTCTCGCTCTCTCTCATCACTTTCCCCATTGGCTACGATTGAAGGGAGCTTCACACAATTCGGCTAGCGTGACCCCGACGACATCAACTTCCCGAGCAACATATATGTAACTGTAAATTTGAAAATTTTGCATGAATAAGAATTTTTTTTTTTAGAATTGCAAATCTGTAAATTGGCATCAAGCGTCTATGGTAGAATCACCTCTTTTCTTTATCACCCTTTCTGGTGAATTGTGCACCGGGGTTTGTGGCAACTCGAACCCCATTGACGTGCTTAAAACTAGGGTTATGGCTCCAATTGTGGTGGATGCAGACTTGAAATTGATGGTGGAAAAAGTGGAGAGAGGTTCTGGTGGTGGTGGCTCTAGTGGTGCAATTTTATAGTGGCGCTGGAAGAAGGGGTAAGTTGGGGAAAAGAAACGGAAAGTTTTATGAGTATACAAATGAAGTATAGACGTATTAAGGGCTATAGTAAGAAATTTTAGGGCAACGAATAGCAAAACCCAAAAAAATGATCACGTGAAATACTTAGCCAATTGTACACTTGACGTCAACGCCTCAAGGGCGACTAAGATTACAAAACAACTATTTCATGCGCACATTTTTAATATTGTTTTGAATATCATTTTCAACCAAAAGCATAATGTGCATCATTCTCTTACAGCCCGTTTGGTAATGCATTATAGTGTAAATTTGTACTACAAATCCAATGTCATTACCCATGGTAATGCTACTTCATCCCAAGATATCCATTTTCTTCCTAAAAACTCATCACTATCCATTACCACTTGGGAAGATGGTATTGGATGGTAATGGAAATTTATAAAGGGAAATTGACATGAGAACTTCTTTACACATTTAAACTAAATTTCATTACACAGGCATGATATTTATAAACTTGTTTTTGCACAGGCAAAAACATTAGCACAACCACTGCGATATTACATTACCGACACAATTAGATAAAATACACAAAAAGACAGCTAGCCTTATAAATACTTCTATAGATACAGATGAGCAAAACAAAACATAAGCTAGCATCATACATTCATACTACAGCAGGAAAAAAACTCAAAATGAGTAGAGAAAGCCTAAACTTTACAGTATGACTTAACTGTGATCTGTGAACTCTTCCAAGGTTGCAAACAAAGCATCCTTCTCATTCATGGAAACCACTTCCAACATCATCATGAGTTTCATCATAGACAGCTAACATATGATTTCTGATCAATTTTGAGAAGTGCTCGTCCCACCACGTTCTTGGGTTCGCAAAAGGCAAAAGACCACAGCAAAGTGGAGTCAAAATGAGGATGATATAGAACAACCAGCGCCTTATCCAAAAGGGGAATATGGAGCGGTAATCCTTCCCCTGAGATACCCTAACCGCCCCATTAAGGATACGAAAGAAGAATGGTGTGAAAACATTCACAAAGAAGTGCAATATGCAAAGAACTTCCCAGTATATGAGCCACTGATATCCATCACCTCCTAATGTGTCTACACAAAGCTTTCCAGCAAAACCACAGCCAACTCCTAAAAGCAGTATCAAAAAGGTAATCGGCATGGCTTGTCTTGAAATTTCAGAGCGTTGCATAAGCACATATGCAATTGCTAAAATCATCAGCAAACCAAACAGCATCCTGCTATAGACTTGAACCTGGCAATTTAGGGTCTGGATTCCTGAATTAAATGATGCCATTGGTTTTGGTATCCACCACGACTTGGACACCTAAGACAGTAAATAATGAGAGTTTTAGGAATTGCTGAGCAAACAAAATCACACCTAAATAGGAAAACTCATACTCCATTTTAGTTCGACTTTAACGTACAAAAACATTCTTGATTTTGACCTCAACTTACTAAAAAACATAATTGACACTTCTAAAATATATACTTCCTGATTTGATATCAATAAGATGAATCTTTTCTGACTAAGGTTTCGGGAAGTCAATGCTGGACACTAAATTTGGGACAAAGGAAGCAATATAGTATCTTCCTAGTAATACCTCGGCCTCGGCAGCAAAACTAACAAAAACTTGGTTTGAATCACTTGAAATGCAGCTTTTTCAAATTGGAAAGTGAAGCAACTATCTGGAGATAATTTCGACACAGACAGCATCATTCCACAGTGAGAAATATAAAAGACTGTACTATGATATCAATGATCAATCTCAAGTTCTCAACCTTACAGGGCAACCCCACCCACTTCCTGTATCAGTTAGACATTAGATAAAGAGTTTCATGGCATTAAAGGTAAAAGTAAAAAAGATATCTAATAGAGTAATAGACTAAAAAGATATTTTATAGGCTACTGCAAAGAAATCTACGGTCTGCATAAACTTGTAACATTGAAGCTAAAAGAATGGCCAAAACAGTAATCCTCAACAAAATATTTGGAGAACTAGGTTTGCTAAATGTTGAACAGGTTCCCCGTTCTTCTTACCTCTGAAGCAGAGCATGACCTAGTAAGTTGATGTAGATTGTCATATGAAAAGGCATACACTCCATATCCAAGGCAACCCAGCATTATAAGCAAATCAGCAACAAGAAAGTCTGCACAAATTTTAAGGAGCTCATTATGTCTCGTCTCTTCCAACTGAGTCTTGAACTTCTCAGCTTTGAATGATGTTCTTGAAATTCCTAGAGATATTTTACATCTCTCCAAGAAATTTAAATCAGAATCAAGAGCCAGCTGAGTTTCTTTCAGCTGCAACTTTTTCATAATTAGACCTATCTCTACGCTTTTTAGGTCATTTGCACGCGTCTGCTCAACAATTGATTTCTCAATTGTACTGAGAACTGAGTTACTTAAGCAATTCCGCATGTTTGGAACAACAATTTGAGAGCTCACATGGCCTTGAAGGGAAAGCTCACGGCTTCTAGAATTTTCTAACTGAAACTGAATATCTTCTACCTCTTCAACCCTTTTCAATTTCTCCCGAGTCTCCGAAGTCTGATTTACTGATTCTGTACAACCATAAGCGATATCACAGCATCTTGCAGAACAATCTCCTCTGTCTATACAGAAAGCCTGAGTTGCATGAGAATAACAATTACCACCATTATTATGCCTTGCTTGATCTTCTTTAAAGTCTATAGATGAACTATTTATCAATTTGAGAGTGCTTAGGGTACTCCCAAATGATTTTTCAAAGTTCCTTGTAAACGCATCAAACTTGTTGCCAAAGACCTGGTTGCCACAAATCAAAGACAGAATATATCCATAATTTAAGTATGAAAAAAGATAACTCCAAATTATAGGAGTTCAACACTAGACTGAGGAATGGCTTACATTGGTCAAAGATTCCCTCACAGCTGAAGTGCATATCTGCAAATCAAAGAAAAGGGAGACACACAAGTCGCCATTAATTTACAATCCTCATTTAGTAACTTCAATAATATGTAGAATATATGGGAGCAGAAAGAACAAGAGAAAAAAAAAATGAAAGACAACAATGTGTATGATCAACAGATATAAAGGGCTACCTAACTCGGACTGAGCCACTAGTGACTGACATGAGTATGCAACTAAGTGTCAATCTCAAACATTTCATATAAACATTTCCTGTTCTAGCTTCTAGGTCCACGACAAAGCGCCAAGTGTCCATATCCATGTCATATTATCAAATATCCAACCATGTAATTGAGGTGAAATGAAGAATCGAAACTCGAAACACAGATAAATGAACATATGATTAAACTACAAAAACAAGGCCTTGGTCCATACTCCATAGACAGCTTTTAATCCAGTGCCTATATCAGACTGTACAAGAAGGTAATTGGCAATGATCAAAATATTCACAAAATTATCCAAAAATGACGCCGTTAAAAGAAGGCCAGCAACAATTTGTATAACAGAGGCAAACTAAAAAATCATATTCAGTAGAAAGTAGGACTTCAAATTTACCATCGCCAGATGATCAATGGGAGCATTTTCAGTTGTTAAATCCTTCTTCTCCAGAATCTGAAAGTAACAGCTACATCATTTATAGAAATGAAAACTGGCAATACAGTATTATACAAGAATAAAATAATAAAAAAACTAAAGATGGACAATTATTTATTAAGCCACCAAAAAACTCTGATACACATAAATCCAGAGATGTAAGAATCTAAAAGATCGTACTATAACTAAAACAATTATATCTGAAAAGGTTAGACATATCTGATGTTCCCATTTAGAATTCTTACTAGGCATTTTAAACAATTGCGATAAAATGAACAATACATATATGTTTGTGTTATAATAACCAATACTTCCAATCCTACTATGATTCACAATTCATATACTTCCTACACATACAAAAGTAGATAAGTGAGAGGCTAAAGTTACTTAATGTAGTGATTAGTAGTAAACTTCCACATAAAGGAAATATAGTAATTAATAAAGAACCGAGGAAGTATATTTTATTATTATACACTGCAACACACGGGTTTAAATAAAGAATAAAATTACATTATTGTTCATCTAAAATTTTATATTTTTAGACGTTGTATAGATATATGATAAATAGATCTTATTCTAAAGCATATTTCAAGCACTCTCTATTAGTATTAAAATTACATTATTTTAAATTATGCAGCAATATATATACTCCCTTCGTTCCACAATCTTCTTCCCATTTACTATTACGGATTACCCCAAAACCAAGGAATAATAATAAATGAATAAGATGGGTTGCATTATTCTTCACAATACATAGACAGAGAGTGGCCGATGAACAGGAAAATCATAAATATAACAAAGATAAATTGTTTTCCCAGTTATATCTACTATCACGAACATTCATATTTCCTTCGAGAAGTTCTTACATATATAGCTTCTATGTTAGATAAATTCATACCTGAGCACAACCTTTTTTCCTTTAATCATCATTATGGGTTTCATTACATAAAGAGTAGATGATAACTTCGAAAGATCAAAAACATCTAATTACTAAAGTTTAGATAGCAATAAACTAAATGAAAAGAGGTCTCTAATCAACACCAGTTAGATCCAATACATTCTTATAAGAAAAGCAAATCTTCCTAGGACTTTTTTTGGGGAAGAAAAGAGGGGTTGTAACTTGTACATAAAATTCAAGCCATTTAGCTATTTGTGTAAAAGGATTTAACCTTAGAAAAAGTAATACGAAAACAGAGTTAGATGTATGGCCAATAAATGAGGACCTAGTCGAGTTTTACTTAACTCTATTGTATCAATTATGTAATGCAGTATAAGAGACAAGAGATGGAAAGAACTAATCGAAAGTGATAAAAGGAACAATCAAAAGAACTTCAAAAGAGTTCCTAGTCAATAAACCATAGAACAAAGCAAAAGTAAGAGAAAAAGGGAGTATCAGTCCTCAATACATGATTTAAATATTGTAATACGTGAAACAAAAGAACTGCCTTCTAAGTTGCTTAGACCCATTGAAGTCATCATCCCAATTCCAATAACAATATGTATACAATTATATATAATACAATAAATAATTGATTCAAATAATCCCACCTTTAGCCGGTCTGCTCAAAATAGTCCAAATTTCCAATAATCTCAAAATAATCCCACCTTGATACCTTAACTTCTTAAAGCGGTCCTTTTTACCTAAAACCTATTGAACAGGTTAAATTTTTAGATTTAAATCCCTTTTTCTCATTTGTTACCGTCAACCTCAACTATTCAAGAGTCTTTCTTCCTCCACCACATGAATCCACCACCAGCACAATCCAACTGACCTACTCCACCACCACCACTCATGTCCCACTCACCCACAAGAATGTCGCAGCCACTATCCGTGAACATACATCACCCACTACAAAAATCCCACACCACCACCAGAAATTCAGAAAGAGGGGATGTCTGGTCTTTAGAGGAAAGAGAAAATGGGGTAATGGGGTTTAGTAGGTGATTGTGGTGTTACGGTTTATGGGAAGAGGAGGACGAGAAGAGAGGAAACATGGAAGGGATAGGTAAAGACGGGTTTGTTCGGTTCTGATGCCGAGTTAATCCGACGAGCCACGACCCTATGAGGTGAGTTGAAGGGAAATGTCGCTGTTTGAGGAGGAGGAACGTCGGTGGTGGTGGTAGTTGTGGTTGTGATGGTGGCGTATTGGTGGCCGGGTCACAACTGAAATAGGTGGGCCCACAACCACATGAAGTGCCATACAATACTAAGATAGACTTTAGGGACCCCGAAGATCAGCCCTCGACACCACAAGCACCTATTTCAGTTGGTTTTTTTGGCGATGCAAAGCGAGATGAGAGAGAAAAGCCGGAAATGCGGGAAATTCAGGGGTTCTTTTAGTAGCTAGTGGTTTGGGTTATGGGGGGAGGAAGAGAGAAACATATGACGCCAAGAGCGAAGAAAGAGAGAACGGAGTATTTGACAAACGGGAGAGAAGTTTCGCTTGTTTGGCGCATTGCAGAGTTTCACCCGAGTAATGATGCTTGGAGATTTATCTTCTTGCCGGAGGCGCCACAAAGGAAGGGGAGGGGTTTTGAGGGTGGCAGGGAATGGTGGGGAGGAGGGGGTGGCGGGGGAAGGGATTTAAGGGATGGGGGAGGACGAGAAAGGGGAAGGGGTGTCTTTGTTGGTGGCAGAGGTGGAGGAGGAAGGGATGAGGGGCTAGTAGAAGGAGAAGGGTGGTGGCATGTTGTAATTTTCTTTTACCAAATTTTATCAGTTACTTTATAATTAAATAATTACATTTAACTGGTTAATTAAGAATTTAGTTTTAATTTGAATTAGTTCTTAATTGCACAATTAGGGATATTCAACCTACATTTGTAGGTTACTAACCACTAATGACCCATTTTGAGCAGACATATGGAGAAGATGGGATTATTGTTAGAATTTCAAAAAGTGAGATTATTTTGAGCAGACCGGCTAAAGCCTAAAGGTGGAACTATTCTTATCCATTTTTCCTAAATATAATATGTAGCATAACATCACGTGTAATGAAGATAGGAATACTGCAATTAATAAAAGGAAGCCATCAATGTACATGTTCGGTTTGAGCCAATGTTTGATATAGTGAAAAATTACATATCAATGAGCACCTATGTCACTCAAAGTCGCGATCTCATGTCCGACACTGGCACAAGTCCAAGTGTTTTGACTCTGCTATTTTGTAAAACTTTTTCATGATTTTGGGCCACAATGGAGTGTCCAAGTGTCCTATCTATGTCGGAGTGTCGGATCATATTCGGGTACTAGAGGTGAAATAAAGAGTCTGAGTAACATAGATGAGCACTAATGAAGCAGGAGCATTGAAGCTGCCATCTCTAAACAGGAGATAGGACCAAAACACACAACATAACAGCTTGGAGGTAAGTCTATACAAATAAAAGCTGAAACCAAAACTTCAAGGACATGACCAACAAGCTGAGAATAGAGGCATCACTAACATAACAAGAATGTAAGGTCTGGGAGTATTCAGCAAGTTTTATGGCATTGTGAGAAAAAAGCATCATTCAGATTCTTGGCAATATAACAATGATGGTATACAGTCTCCAACAACCATCAAAGTAAATCTAAAGCAAAAGTTCACAGACTGAAGAACTTGCATTAACTAAACAAAATATACTTTTACATCATCATTACTCATTAGACGTATTATGTGTAAGAGAATGAAAAAACCTTTTGATGCCTAATAAGTCAAACAATTTACAAAAGGACTAGATTACACACAGGGGAATGAAAATAGTATCAACCATGACAACAGGTCTTCAGCATTAGAGCCAATGGCAGTTTGGTACCTACCAAAATAACAATGGGTATGGCGAGCATTTGTAGAGGCAAAGGAAAAAAAGAGGGAAGAGAAAGGGAGGTGAAGGGGAAGGAAAGAGTGCGCTTCCCATCATGGTGTCAAAACAAGGCCGCATCGTATCGTTTCACCCGTATCGGAAAGGATTTCAAATCTACCGAACCAATACTACCCGCATAGTAAAGGTGTAAAAAACGCATTTTAGGTGGGTTCAAGGGATATCTCATGGTCTGAGCCGATATTTGGCGGTACAACAACCGCATCATCCCCGTTCCCGCATCACCATGACCATTGCCGTGATTGTGACCGAAAACGCATTTTCGAACTATGGATTCCATTTACCATCCAATATTTTCCAATAGTGAAGGGATGTAATTT
>CANSNZ010000896.1:0-228175 GCA_947646795.1 Beta lomatogona | reverse complement strand
TAATACCTATCACTATATTACAAAAAGAGAGAAGAAAACTAAAGAAAAGAAAAGAAGTGTACTCTACGCTTCTTAGCACCAAAACCCACGACCACCATTTCACCATCTTCTTCCTTTTTCTTCTACTTGTTCCTTGAACCAAGGAAACCATTAAAACTACAAAATTTTCCATCAACCATTATCATACACCAACCGTGATTCATCCATCTTCAATAGTTCTCGATTTTGTGGCTTTTCAAAGAGGAGAAATTGTTCTTGGGTTTGTGTTTTTTGGGTCGTATATCGGATTGAAGTGGAGATTTTCGGGTTCTTTTATAGAGTAGTTTCACCCTATTACTTCACCTTAATCAAGTAAGTTATAATCCTAAGTCTAATTTGTATTTGGTTGATTCTTTTGAATTTGGGGTTTTGTTAGATTAGGGTTCTTGAATAAATTGAATTGGGGGAAATTTCTTTATAATAAATTCTGTGCAATTGGTTCATGTGGTTGTTTATTATGTTCTAGTTATTAAATTTTATGCTTATGTCATCATTTATATACAATCTGAAATTGTGTAAATAAAAGCTAACATTACAGATTCTTGTATGGGGGATTTACCTTACTTGGACAAGTAATTTGCTAGTAGTTGTATGAGTATTGGTATCATTCGAATAAAGTAAGTCAATTACCTACATGGCTGCGTTAGTACTCCATGGCAAAATACATAAGTATCATTAGTATTTGGTCTTTGTTGCCACTTGTAATAGGTGTTTGCTAACCAAGTTTTGCACACGAATTGGAAACCTCTGTATTAATGGGTGGAGTTTGATGTATAATGAAAATATGTGCATAGTGTAAACCATCTTAGATTTGAATACTAGTATTAATATTCTTTAATCTTGTTGCCATTTAATTTTATATGTATATTTGCTAGGTGTTTGATGTTTTGCACGCAATATGCTGCTACACTATGACTAAGTACTCTGTATTGTTTTATTTATTTTATTTTTTTGTTTGTTGTTGAATTCTTATAATTATAGTGTGTATGCGATAATACAAGTAGTTTTGCCTTAGACCGTACGTGAAGAGCCGAGTCAACTCTGAGTACTCCGAGTGTCACTTATATTATGTTATTATATTGTAGATCATAGGTTTGTAGAAGAACCTTTTTGACTTGAGATTGTGATTCGTTGTCTATTATTGCTGATAAGGTAAGATTTCTTACTTTGCTTGTACAGATGAGTTCGTAAATGTTTTCACATTGTTTGGAAATTTATTTTAACAATAAGATTGTTTTATGAAGTTTATACTTTGAGATTTAAATTATTCTCGATATTTATATCGAAAGAGGTTATGAGATTTATGTTAAAAGGAGGAAGTTCCTCAAGGTTACCAAGTTTAATGAAAATGTGGGGTTGCCGGTAAGCGGTATTCCTCGAGTATGGAAGTATGTTGAGTTAACAGTGTCTCAACCGTTTATTTAGTAGTTGGGAGTATATTGATCAATACTCTTGCCATTTGTCTTCCTTCTTGGTACGTTATCAAGTTAGGGGTATGCATACTAGGGACTTTGGTGTTTACCTTATCTAGTGAGCCTAGCTAGCTCATTGGAATTTTTTTATTACTTCCTACTCACGAGATTACGAAAAGTTATATTTGAAAGTTTTACAGAATGGTTCAGAAAGAAAGAAAGTTTGGATCTGAGGTTGTTAGAAAATTAATATATTATATATAATCTGTACATCTTTTAAATGAATTTGTAAGATATTAATTCCTATATATCTTACCTGCACATTGGATAGTTTTGTTTTATTACAGTATTAAATCTTGTTCAGCCTTTGGCTGATATTACAGTGTTTAATGTGCAGGGACTTGAAGATAGTTAGCTCCGGTTGGGTTAAAGAGTGCGTTGGATCTCTTTCGATTTAATAAGACTTTTAAAAGACTTCCGCTGTTATTTATTTGACTATAAGATTTATATTTTGGTTTGTAATAATTAATTTACATTCTATTTATTTGGTCTGTAATAATTATTTAAAACTTATTATTTATTATTTTAATTAGAACCATTAGCCTTGCGGTTATTATTATTAATTATCGCGGCGTAGCACCTCTGGATTTCCGAGTTTATTTATATTAAGTTGTTTTTAGAAATATTGGAAATTCAGGGTTGTTACAAGACCCCTCTTTGCTCTTAGAAGCAATAAAACCTTCATCTGCATGCTTTCTTAGTTCCTCCACAACCTCTAACAACTTGTTCTTGCAAACTTTCACCCTATTCTTTGCAGTTATATACTCTTCATCACTAGATTATACTTCATCATCATCAAGCTCTTCAGGCTGCTCTAACTCAACCTCAAACTCACCCTCAAACTCATCACCCCTTTCTTGATCTACTCTAACTCATCCTCACCTTCAATCTGCCTCCCTTTCCCTTATCGCCTCACACTCACCCTCACCCTCCTCATCACCTTCAGGCTCATACAATGGATCAGTGACAGTACTAGAGCTTAACTGATCACCATACAGTTCTTGCCAACCAAGGGGCTATCGGCTGGGATCGATCCAGTACTCATCGGGTATATTGTGATTGGCATTTGAGGTTTCGTGTGTTAAAAAACAGTTTCAGCAGGGTTCGAGATGTGTGAGGATGGGAGATATTGTGATTGGCTTCCTTTGAGTGTGTATGGTGTTTTTTACGTGGGAGCTGGTTGCTTGTTTGTATCAATATGCACATTGCTAGGGTTATCATGTGCATTAAGAATGGGTTGTTGGTGGGTGGAATCAATATGCACATCTGCTTTTTGGGTATAATTTTTAGATAAGAATCTTGGACTGCTCCTAGTTGGAGAAAAGTTGGCTGACTGTGTCTTTTGTGGGGTCACTTTTTGGGGGTTGGGTTCTTCATGTGGGGTACCTTTGGTTTGGCTAGGAGACTTTACTGGTCCCCTTCTTGGGGTGAGTTTTTGGGGTCTGCTCTGGGTTGGTTGTGGCAGGCCTAACACATCATCAACAACTTGAGGTTCATCTATTCCATGCAAGACAAACAGATCAATTAACCTTGATTTTTCAACAATCTTAGTCATAATCCTCACCTCTGCATCATCATACACCTTCTTCAAACCATCATCCATTGAACAACCAGGTCTCAAGTAGTAAATCATTTCAATTTTCCTATAACCACCACACTCCTTTGCCATTTTTCTAAGAAAAACCAGGATAATTCATCAGGATCAACTAGGTATGTTTTACCTTCCCCTCCCACATACAAGGTCCCATTTTTACTTGATTTGAACAACCCACCATGCCAAAACCGCAAACAAACCCACTCCATATCCAGTTAACCTACCCACAAATTCAATAATTCAACAACAATATAGGGCAACCAACAATAAGAAGCTAATTTCCACAAATGTATAAAAAATTCAAATTCGAATTTCAAAAGTATAATGAGGAAATACCTGCAATCGTCTTTAATGGAGGTTAATTGATTTCGAATCCAGCTAATTTCTACAAATGTGCTCCCAATCCAGCTCAACAAGTAGGTAATTTGAACGGAAAATAAAAGAAGAAAGTAGAAGACGAAGAGATGAAGAGAGGAAGAGAGGAAGAGAGGAAGGGAAGAAAGTCATTAATGGAGGTTAGAGAAGAAGGAGATAGAGAGAGAAGTCAGTAATGTCAGTTAGATTAGGGTTTTGGGAGGGAATTAAAACGCACGTGAGTTTCACGTGGTTCAGGTTAACCTGTTTCTCAGGTTGCCCATGGGTATGGTCCACCAATAGCTAATACCCCCCCAAAGTATGGTCTATTATATAATAAATGAAAGTTGGGACCATTTTGAGCGGACGGGTAAAAGGTGGGAGTATTACGGGCCATTATTCCTTTTTAATTTAGAGGGGGGTTTAATAATACTTCTATAAGGCTATAAGCTATGTTTAGTGCGCTCTAAAATAATAATGATAAGCATTCAATACAGATTAATCTAGCTTGATAAATACTACCTCCATTTCTTAATAACTACAACACTTTCCCTATTTGGAATAGTCACAATAAGTGCAACCAAGTTCAAAATGGTAAAAAAAGTTCAATAGTATTACAAATATGCCACCAAAAAGCAAAAGGGGACCACAACTTTTTAATTTGATCACTTGAATCACTCTACTTTATTGTGGTCTCAACTTTCTCTCTCTACATTCCTTGGTATTCCCCCACTTTCTCTATGTTGCACTTATTAAGAAACGGAGGAAGTATAAGTAGACATAGCCACGGGACGAAGCGGTTCAGCTTGACATGAACCTGAGCTGGACCGATTAGATGATCGGTCCGGTCCAGTTCAGGGTTGGGTATTGTCAAACCTGAACAGGTTTGGCCACGGTCCACTCCGTTTCGAGGATCGGGCCGGATCAAGCTGTTTCTATGTTGGCCCACCGGTTCGTCTTTTCATTTATATTTCTCACGTAATTGGAAATGCGTTTCGATTCGGAATTTTAATTTTATTTAATCTCTATTATATAAGGGAAGGGGTCTGAGAGTACTAAATTACCCTTAATGATCTAATTAATGGAATGAAAAAAAATTACAAAAGAAAACAATTTAAGAACCCTTTCTCATTTCAACTTGCCATTCTAAACAAGTTTAAAATGGTATATACATCAAATACTTCAATCAAAAAATTAAATGGACAAAATATCTTGACCTTTTTTTAAAAAGAAAATATGGTATATATGACGTCCACCTGAAAAGTCTGAAACTCACTACCTTTGATACTCTTTAATTCAGTCAAACCAACTCATTATTTCTGTTCTGCTCAAAATTCATTGACAAAAGATTAATATTAAAAATAACTCACAACATTTGTTAGTTTTTTACATTAGAGAATTAATTAGAGGTTATCAACATGTGCGGGTTTTGGGCACGATTTTTCGTCCCGCAGTCGGGCCCGACCCCCAAAAAATCGGGCCATGAGCGACTTGAATATGGAAATTTAGGCTAATTTTTTACACGGTCCGAATTAGCGGGTTTCAGCACGGAATTTTCGTCCCGAGGCTTTGACCCGCAACGGGCCACTTTTTTTGGCCAAAACCCGGCCCGACCCCGAAGCTTTCACATTCATCTATTTATTAATCTTTCACATTTTAAGTTTAATCAAAAATATAGTACGGATGCAATATATAATCGAATAAGAAGTTTTGAAATTAACGCACGCATCGTATGCATATGAGGCTAGTAATAAACTAAGGAAAAAGCAATTTTTGATATTGGTTCAGGGTCGGTTCTTTGTGTGGTCCAGTTCAGGGCTTTTACGGTTCGATATCCGGTTTCTCGATTTTTCTCAGTTGGTTTGGGCCGATTTGTCTTCTCCACGATCTTGCCCGTTTTTAACCGACTGGGTCCACGGTTCAGGGCCAGTTCAAGCCCGATTCAATTACAAGCTATTTCAAGCCCGGTTCAGTTTCTGGTTTGTTCAGGACGATTTTTCTTTGGACCGGTTCAAAGGTGGGTTCGGTTTGAATCGCCTAGTGGTCACCTCTAAATATAAGTCTTGTTCAATAGATCTAAGTTCACTCCAACAAAAATCAATAAACTATATAAGAGAAAACGATAATGAATCAAATAAAATTCACTTCAATTAAAAGAAGTTTAATTCAATATAGGTAAGTTTAGATTTGTTAAAATAAATTTAGTTCAAATCAAGTGGAGTGAATAGGGCTATAATGGTGTTAAATGAAGCAACTGGGGGTGATTTTCCACCGGAGCAAGTCGGGGGTCAACAAAAATGAAGCAATTAGACAAGCTCAGATATACATAAAATATGTAGTAGAAAATATATTCAGAGCAATTTTATTGAACAAGAATTTGAAGTTTCAAACTTTGGCCCCTCATAATTTTTTTTCACCAAGATCCACCACTAAAAGCAATTTAATGGGTTAAGAGCGTGCTCGATAATTTTTATATGAAGTAGCTTTCAAAGTTCAGACCAAAAGTCAAAACTCTGCTAATGGTAGATAATAGAGTCTAGTGAAGTAATATGTTTGAAGCAACTTTTAGTGGTTGAAACACTAGTAGAAAAACGACGATTTGCGTCTCCCCATCTGCGTCGCACAACAGGACAAACGTCGCAGAAGACTCATTTGTGTCGCATGCAACAGGGAATCGACGCAAAAGACACCTATGTGCGTTGTATTTAACTAGCGTGCGATGTAAAACATCATAGCACAAGCTATGTGCGTCGATGGGCCAAAAATGCGACGCACATAACATAAGCTATGCGCGTCACATGAAGCCCACGTGTGACGCACTTAGCTTGAGGCCTGCTTTGTATACATATGTGCGTCGGGTCTTATGGTTCATGCAACGCAGATAGAGTTTTATAAGGTCGCCCGCCCACTCATTTTCAAACCTACCCACCCTTTCATTTCACAGTTGTTTCTCTTCAAACCCCACCCCACTATCTCTCTCCCAAATATAATTCTCTCGTTTCTCTTCAAATCCCCCCAAGTTCGCGCACAAAACTTCAATTCGCCTGCTTCACAATCGCCATTTTTGCATGATGATCGTCTGCAATTCATCAACACAATCTGTACTAAACTCCGTCGAGCCCCTTTTCCGTTTTCCGGCGATCGATTCTTCAGCGAGCGAATCTTTAGCGGTGACCTTCAACGAACGAACTTGCGAACGAAT
This sequence comes from Beta lomatogona, assembly GCA_947646795.1. Taxonomy (NCBI): domain Eukaryota; kingdom Viridiplantae; phylum Streptophyta; class Magnoliopsida; order Caryophyllales; family Amaranthaceae; genus Beta; species Beta lomatogona. The sequence goes on along the minus strand of CANSNZ010000896.1, from coordinate 221,514 downwards.
CTTCAGCGTCTTCAACCTGCATAAAAAAAAAGTTAGTTATTCAATTTCGTTTTTTCATTTTTAGATCTGATTTTCTATTTTAGTTTTCAGTTTTTTCGTTTTCATATCTGAAAAATAAAAACTTTTATATTTGATTCTTTTTGTTTACTTTTTTGGCATTTGAAAAATAAAAACTGACTTATTTCATCCAATTGAAAATAAAAACTTATTTTTCTTGTTTACTTTTTGGGCATATTTAGGGTTTATTTTCAGATCTAGAATTTTCTGAAATTCTTATCTTCATTTTTAGATCTGGAATTGGTTCTTCTCGAACTCGTCTCCCTCGAGCTCATCGGAAAACGTCGGCTGCATTATTTTCAGATGGAATTGTTCTAGAATCAGTTTTAATTTTACATTTTTTTAAGATCAATCTTGAATCTGGAAATGAGTGGGTTAGGTTGTATACGAATTTTTGTATTATATTAGTTTTCACGAATTTGTTGCATTATATATGTTCATGAATTCTTTGTATTATATACGAATTGTTGTATTATATTTCTACAGATTCTTGCTTTGTTGTTTATTTGTCGTTTGTTTCTCTTTCAATTTCAATTTTTTTTTATGTTTTCCATTTGGTTGTGGTTGATTTATTTCATAATTTTTTTTTTAAAATGGGTGATTTGCGTCGCACTTTACTCTTCATGCGACGCATATGGGTCATTGCTAGTTGGTGTGGTGTTGGACTAAGGATGTGCGTCGCACTTTACTCTTCATGCACGCAGATGAGTCTTTTGCTGCTGTGGGAGTCATCTGCGTCGCATGGTAGGCAGGGTCCGACGCAGATAGCTAATCAACTGCGTCGCGTCGTTGTCCGACGCAGATCCTGTATCCTGATCTACGTCGAGGCCTGTGCCGTCGGACCCATGTCCGACGCAAATGGGCGCCTCGCATCCGACGCACATCGTCGATTCCGTTCTAGTGAAATAGTATTTTAGAAAAGTTTTTTTTTGAAAAAGTTCATCTTTGTTATCCAAAAAAAGCAACTTTTAATAACTAACGGCTAACCTCTAAAAGCTAACAACTACTCTTGCCGAATAAGATATTGCAAAGTTTTCTTTTTAAGGAAAAAGAAATTACCCCTATTTTAATTTCCATCACCAACCAATCCTTAACTCCTTGAACCCGTATATCTCTTGTTGTGTATCTAGCATTGTCTCTCAAGCATCCTATATTGCATGAAATTTCATGCAAGTCGTGAGTTCATTTCAAAACCAGAGTTTTTTACGCTTCAGAAAGCTCATGAAAACTTTTCATGCCCATCTCATGTTTCCCATGTTTGTGCAACATAGCACGCGACCTTTCTCCCTTGCACCACTTTCACAGATGGATCTCACTCCCCAATACCACTGCAACAAACACCTTACTTGTATACATTAGACTATGGGAGAGTGAAGGACTTAATTATCGCAATGGACAACGTCTTAAGGTATCATCCAAGTAGGCATCCCATTGTACCAAATAAGTTATTGGGCGTTCTTTTAATGGAATCAAGCTCAAGCCTGATGGCTGATTATCAAGTTGGATAGAGATTGTCAACTTTTGCGAACTCTCCACTAATTTCATAGGTTTGTGAGTAACTTAGGATTTTTACTTAGATTGTTGTTGCTAAATTGTTAATAGTGCTTTTTTTTTGTTTGCACAATAATTTGCATGATTTATCAATTACTTGTTGGAGAGTCTTGTCATATTGGGAATAACTTGGGAGTATGTTAAGTTTATAGGAGGGAGGAAACAATAAGAGTTTATATTATAGATGTGTGTTCAACAATGAACTATGAGTACAATATATATAGGAGTATAAAGGGACCCCCCTACTAGGTAACTATCTCTAAAAGATATTCTAATCTTAATCAAATACTTATTGGAAATATTCATAACATAATATATTCCTAAATAATAATATATCCTAAAGATATTATCATATCTTTATGATACCCTGATATTCCTAACACCCTCCTGCAATCGTAACGGCAGTAACACGAACGTTGCGATTGGAAATTCTTCTCTTTGTTGAAGTCGAGATGCACAAATCTAGTGATGTCGCCTTCAAATATATATATTTCTTTTAATGATGCGAACGTTCATCTTTTTCGAACCCATCAATCATCAATCAAACAGAAACGTCATTCTTTTCGAACCTGCAAATATAACATTATAATGAGAACATCTCTTCTTCTCGAATTCATTGTATTTTGGTTTTTCCTGAGAAAAACCGTGCTCCAATCAAATATAACATTACAACGAGAACGTCTCTTCTTCTCGAACTCGTAGTATTTTGGTTTTTCCTGAGCAAAACCGTGCTCCAATCAAATATTGGTATTTCAGAGCAAACCACACTCAAATCAGTCAAAAACATTGTCTCACGGCACAAGGAGAACCAATATTCCTTAAGGAGAGCCGGAAAAAAAAAAAAACAAATAGTCGAGGACGCTATTATTGCCGAACCTCGTACCAAATATTTTAGGTGATCCGAGCAAACACTTATGCCATCAAAGAATGAAATTGAGGATCAACAATAATAAAACACATCCAGCCAGGGCATGGAATACGCTTATCACAAAAGGCAAGAAGCCACGTAGCAAGCCTTAGCCACCAAATATAGAACTTGACAAACCCACTGAAGTGGCAGAAGAAGACAAATAGATGGAACCATGAAGAAGCCATACCCAAGACAAGCAAAGTAGCAAAGGTAATGAGCAAAACCAAATTGAATAATCAATCAACGGTCATGGAACCACGCAAACAGTAGCAGCAAAGGAGTAAGATTTTTATAAAATTGTATTTTATGAATAGATATGTGATCCGGCCGGTGGATTTTTATGAACACCCACCGACCGTGAGAGTTTTAAGCGGAAGCGTAGGATCAATCCAAAATTTTGGAAAGCTCCGATACCATGTTAAGTTTATAGGAGGGAGGAAACAAAAAGAGTTTATATTATAAATGTGTGTTCAACAATGAACTATGAGTCTGATATATATAGGAGTAAGAAAGGGGCCTCTTAGAGTAACTATCTTTAAAATATATCTTATTCTAATCTCAATCAAATACTTATTGGAAATATTCATAACATATTATATTCCTAAATAATAATATATCCTAAAGATATTATCATATCTTTATGATACCCTAATATTCCTAACAGAGTATGAGTGCTTTTTATGAAAAAGTTGGTGTTTGAACATTTGACTAGCCTGTTAATCCGTGAAAATAAATGGCCTTCGGGACATTTGTTTAGCTATCGTATATTGTCAATGCCATAATTCTCGAACTGATGAAAGTAATTGCTAAATTTATCAACTTAATGTGTTCCTTACTTGAATAGCCCTTGAATACTTTTATGTGGTCATAACTCAATCCTTACGTTCGTCCATATTAATATCAATGTCTTGCTTTTATGTTTTTTGGCAAGTCATATCAGTTTCAAACAAACTTTCATACGTCCTTCCAGGTAAAGGGATCAAAAGCAAACCTTTGCTAAAGGAGTCCAATCTCCATCGTTCTATAAAGAAAGGGGAAAGAAGTCCACTGGAGAGGGAGCTAGAACCTGCATTTGACAGGCCATGGTTTACTCGCTCATCTTCTAGTTTGAAGCTTCTGGTCAGTCAGATTATTCAGGTTATTCGGGTTCATATAAATTCAGTAATGGCCACTGGGTCACAACATTTTGTTCAAGAACACTGCAAATTTCACATACATCTTTTGTACTCAGATCTTAGTGCAAAACTGCAAATTCCATATCAGTTACATTCATCACTAATTCGAGCTAATGAAAAGTGTCTAATGCTTTCCGTTTCTGAGCAAGGAGCTACATATGTTTCAAACAAAAAAAAAAAAGGCATTAAAAGAGGGCATATGCAACCAACCTCCCCTGAATCCAATAATCAACAAATATAACGTCACTCCTTCAATCCCTCATTACTTGGTCCAAGTACACTATCTTCATTGGGGAAGGGGGAGGAGCTATAAGTTTCATACAAAGAAAAATAATAATATACCAGGCAGCATATGAAAGAAATTTCTGCAGTTATAAACTATATTACAGAAACCCAAATCCTGTACTGAAAAATTATTGAATGAAATAAGAGATAAAGAAACGATCGATATATATAGAGAGAGAGTTAAATGGACAGAGAAAGGAAGGAGATAACAAAAGTACTATTGTACAGAGACTGCAAAACAGCCTCAACCTCCTTCAGTGTATGAATCATCAACATTCTGACATTCGTGGATACAAGTGGAATTTGGTCAGCTGGACTCACTCACAGGAGATACCTTAGATTGCACTTGCACATCGACACTTCTTGAATTCTTCTTGCCATTCACAACCCCTTGTCCCATCTTTGAACTCGAGTTCGCAACATCAGACCTTGCTCCATTCATTTGGCGAGGGGAATCATTTGCAGGCAACTGAGTATTGCCACTGACATCCTGATCTGGTTTCACATTACGTCCAGCATCTACAATGCCATTATAGCCATTAATCATTCCCACTATAGCAACTCCCCCATTGACTCCGGTGGGATAAAACCCAGTGCCATAGTGGAAAGGTCGAGCTTCCATCATTCCAACACCATTCCAAGGTCCCCTAGGAGGAACCATAGGCATCCCATAACCATACACACCATAACCGCCAACAGGATATCCACCACCATAGACCCCACCGTAGTAATAACCAGGATAGGTGGTCGAAAGGGGAAAATGACCAGGGTAATTCACAAATGTGGCAGGACCTCTCGGCCAACTGTTATCTTCTGTGTAAGCAGCAGCAGGGGGGAATCTCCCACCACCAAATCTAGAGTTATTTCCATTGTTAAAATTCTTAGTTGCATCCCTAGGAACAGCCCTCTTAACCTCCACCCGCTTTCCACCCAGCTCATGGTGGCTCTTTTGCATAAGTTTCTCAACTACCTCTTCAGAGTCAAAAGTTATAAACCCAAATCCTCTGGGTCTGTTAGTATTGTTGTCATGCATCACAACTACATCTGTAATCCTACCAAACTTCTCAAAATAATTCTTAAACTCCTCCTCAGTTAGATTAGCCGACAAACCCCCTACAAAAATCTTCTTAGCTCTTAAGTATTGATCATTGTTGCTACCTCCATAACTACCATTTATATTTCTAAGAGATCCTTTACTCGTATGCAAGTGTACCTGTTGCGACTGTTGTCGTTGTTGTTGTTGTTGTTGTTGTTGTTGTTGTTGTTGTTGAGATGTATTCGTCTGTTGTTCGTTTCTCGGTATCGCCTTTTTCACTTCTACCTACAGAATTAAAAGATCCGCAAGCCGAGCAAATTCAAAAAAAAATCAAACTCTCCAGAAAAACAAGATAACTAACTCATTGCCAAAATTGAACGAGTTTTATCTAGATTCCAAACAACATAACTCCCATAGCTCAAAGTGCCAAAATTGACTCCAACATATGCAATACAAAATTCATTAATTTAAATAAAAACTCAGACTTTCACAATTAAACTCAATTATTCAAATCTCCGAAAAAAATCATTAATTTTAACAAGCCAGAATATCAAATTAACGCACATTGTCAGAATCGTACCTAATTATTTAAATATAGAAGATGATCTCACAATAAAATACTCAAACATAAAGACCGAATTTAGCACACATTCGCAAACACGATCTCGACTAATTAAAAACAATATAATCTTCAAAATAGAAACAAAAACAAAAAACTTTAAAATAAAATAAAAAAATTAAAAAACTAGGGTTCATGCAATCAAAGAAACAGCGACATTAATTCGATAATAAAAATCAAAGACATTATAAAAGAGATTAAAAAAAAAAAAAAACTGACCGCTCTACCAGCAATAACATGATGATCACGAAGAGCTTGATCGACAGAAGAAGCGTCAGAAAAAGTGACGAAACCAAAACCTCTGGGCCCACCAGAGAGACGATCTTTAGCAATAATGGAGGAAGAAACGTCGCCGTATTTAGTGAAGTGATCTCTAAGAGTAGCGTCGGTAGTATCACGAGAAATTCCACCGACGAATAATTTTCCGACATCGGAATCCGCCATTGATGGCAGTTGATTGAGATCCAAAAGAAAAGGAACTGCCAAAAAGAAAAAAGGGGGAACCCTAGAAACTAAACTATGCCTCCTCTCCCTTTCAGTGGAAACAGGAAACACTCGCGCTTTCTCTCATTCGCTTCACAAAAACACAACACAACACTTTTGTTTTACATTGCTTTTTATAAAGGAAAGTATAATAATATATAGTTCTATTAGATACGGCCCAAGTATGAAGTATTTGGATTTGTTTTGGGCTAAGGAAACTACCTACCTGGCTTGTGTCAATCTGCATTTGCTCATCTCTATTATATATGGGAACTCTTGAGGACTTTGGTGTCCACCTGAGTTCCCTAAAATACCCTTTATATTTTTATTCTTCTAGGATAACTTATGAGGGCAAAAAAAATCATAGAACTTTTTTTTAAAAAAAAACTCTAATGTAACTACCAGATTTCCCCCAAAAAAAAACTACCAAATTTTTTTTAATTAAAGTAACTTTCATATTTTTTGAAAACAAAAGAAACATGTTCAATATCACCGCGATGTTCGCGCACGCATCGCGTGCAAAAAATACTAGTGCGTCTATACCATGACCTTGGCGTGTGTAGTGCAAAGACCTCACTTAAGTTAAGGGTGTGTTTTCCTCCCCGAATTTAGGGTATATTCTTTTGGAATAATTGGTTCTTATAATACAAGTTTTCACCGATTAATTTTTGATAAACAACCTATTAATTATTCCTAAATAATGCAACATTTATACTTTATTTACTTCTAGTGAGTTAAAATGACTTAAAATCGTCTAAAACATTAACTCTATACCATATAAGTAGGGGCATGGAGGCAAGGGAAGGGAAAAATGTATGAGTTGGGAAATGTGGCTTACTGATGGGTTTTAAAATATACCGCAAGTGCACGGTGTCTGTTTGGCAGAAAGTGGCAAATACGGGTCGATCCACAGGGAGAGGAGTTCTACAGATTTATGTTCAATTATCTAACTACTTCCAGAGAGGAAAAATAATTGAGGAATTAATAACTAAGCTAGAGTAAACTAGAACGCAGAAAAATGAGAATTTATCAAATAATTAAAAACCTAGGGCAATCGATCGGTCCACCATGCTTATACCAGTTTAATCAATATAATATAGTTCAACAACACTTGGATTGAGGTTCGAATAAACGAAGTATTTCGCTAATCCTTGGTCAGGCATTAACAACTCCTAGATTAACATATGCCAGTACGGTCGCTCAACATAATCAAATCTACCTATTGTAACAAGCCTCTAATGAATATGATCTTTCGATTCTAATTCTTATTAGCTAAACATAACTCATGATATCGCGCAATTACATGAATTAAACAAGTATAACAAATCAATAGGAATTATTTTAATTCAATCCAATTATTGAAGAACATCAAACCACAATCAAAAAGGTATAAACATGGCTTCCCTCTCTAAACCCTAGAAATAGACTACTCACTCATTATAACAAAGAACTCAATAAACAGGATCAAAGTAAAAGAATTCATTAAATTAAAGAAAGTAAAGAAGAATACCGAATGATTGAAGAACAATGAAAAAGGAAATCGACAATCTATATAATCTTCCAATGTAAAAGTTCAACAAAAGTAGAGAGAATAAACTAAGTGTTTGGCCCTAAAAACGTAGAAAAATCAGATAGGTTCCACGAAAATACTAAAAACCTATTTATACTAAATACAAAACCGGCTAAAAAAACCCGAAAAATCGCGTCCTGAGAGTCCGCCCGGTCGACCGGGCGAAATCCGCCCGGTCGGGCGACGGTGATCGCAGACTTGCGACGAAGGAAAAATTCCGCCCGGTCGGGCGCGTAAGCGTTTTTCTTCGTCTGATCGCCCGGTTGACCGGGCGAAATAAAGGATGAAAAATCCCAAGTGTTGAAGTTCGCCCGGTCGGGCGCGTAAGCGGTTTCTTCTTCGAACGCCTGGTGGCTAAGTATGAAACTTCGCCCGGTCGGGCCACTCCGCCCGGTCGACCGGGCGAAGGTATTTACTTGTCTTTTTCTTCGTGGAATCCAACCAAAATGCTCATGCGGTCTTCCGGATACGCCTTGGACCTTGTGTGACTGCTGGACTTCCGTGTTGCGACTCCGATAAAGGTACAGAGTACCAAATCCGCATCAAAACCTGCAAAACACGACAAGAACTCCAAACACATCAAATCCACAAGAAAAGGGCTCGAAAGAGCCCAAATCGACTATCAAAACTAAGGGGATTAGAGTAAATAATCGATGAATAATGAACACATCAAAATCCCCCAAGCTAACCCTTTTGCTTGTCCCTAAGCAAAACCATGACATGAACAAGAATATGATTGCCTCACCCCTTCAAATATGAAAACAGAGATCAAAATTTTTTTATAAGGCTCACAAATCATTCAAGCAGATACAATTCAAGTTCAACTGTTCAGATCACTCTAGTTACCAATCACCCAAATAACCAATCCAATGCAGCTGCCTTATATGACGTACAAATCTTGAAAAGGTACTCACTGGGGTGTCACTCCTCTCGATATTTTGTGGCAGGCAAAAAGATGTGCCCGATCGCTCACCATCCCAACCATAATGACCCTTCCCACTCACACTCTTATGTGTTTAGAAAGGTGATAATATCACTCAACCTAATCATGTCGACTCAAGTAGCGAACGTACTCTTTAACTTTGACAAACCGACCACATCAATCCGATAGACAATATAAGCGCAAGCTCAAGAGGACTTTTCGGGGTTGTAATGGGGCTTAGGTATGGGTATGGATTATGTATGGTAAATGTGGTGGAGAAAACCAAGAATAGGGGAGCACAAGTTATTAGAAGTATCCACCTGGATATAGCCAATAATAGTTTCCCAATTCTATAAATCACCAAATCTGCGATGAACTCATTCTAGAAACAGCGTGATTGAAATCTTTTTTTTTTTTTTTTTTTTTTTTCGTTTCTTCTTTTTCAATTTTTCTTTTTTCTTTCTCTTTGCATTTTTTCAATCCCATAATCACATGTATTTCATTTTGCTCATTCTTTTCTTTTTCTCAATTTTTGTACCTTAAGACAATCGTTTCCATCCAAAGTAACTCATAAAAACTATCTCAGATGCTAACTCAACCATATGCTCCCCCAAGCTAGGCTTGGGATTAGTATCAAAACAGAGGTATGGGCATGTAATGAGGTTAAGTAACATGAAACAGTCATTAGGCTCAGCGGGGCTAAGGAGGATAAAAGTATATCATGAAAATCACTTTAAGGTTCAAAAAGCGAGACAAAGAACGCCTCTATCACAAAGAATTGCCACAAGTCATCGGATCTCAATGCGTACGATGTCAAAGTCAAGATCGATCGGCTAATGAGGAACTAACACACAAGAAAAACAGAATGGATATAGAAATGAATCCATTGGCAAAAATGAATCCTCACGGCCTAACCGAGATCAAGTATGCGATCAAGATAAGCGCTTTATTATCAAAACTCATTGAGGGTCATGGCCTTTAGAGTTCACATTCCAGCATCACAATCACAAATACCCAACTATCCAGATAAAGAGCCCAAATACATTTTCAAAGAATATCACGGGGCACGGAGAAGCGATCATACCATTCCAGTCAATTCGTATTTTTGGTATTTTTTTTCAGGAATATATGATTTTTTTTTTTTTTTTTTTTTTTTACAATGAAACTAAACTAGGACAAACAGACTAACTAAACCGACTACACTAAAAAGCAATAAAGAGAGAGGGTGTACTTACAGCAAATCTCCCCCAAGCTGAACTCGGCAATGACCTCATTGCAGCAAGAGGGAAGAAGAGAGGACTCATGTCTCATCGTCAGACATATCAGCAGTAAAACCGGCTCCGGAAGTACCGCAAGCACCAAAAACAAGATTGCCAAAGGCATCCTCCCCCATATGGTCGGTGGGGTCGGTACGTGTGGCGTATACCAAGACGGATGGGTATGGTCATGGGCGATAAGCCCCCGGTGGTAATAGTCATGGTAGATGGGGTAGAGGGCATGGTGCATGTCGGACTCCACGGTGGTCAACCGTGTGTCCAAGGAGGTCAGGTGGGTCTGAATGGTGGCCTGACCCAACTCAAGACGGCCCATCTGTGAGGTAAGGGACTGCTGTCCCTGCTCGATGCGAGTAAGGGCGGCCATCATAGGGTCTTCGGGAGCGGAGGAAGAGGCTTCCCCGCCGACCGCCTATGGTAGGTCCTCAAGGGTCGTCGAGCAATGGGCTCCCGACCCCGCAAAGGAAGTAGGTAGGAACCTACTCCGGGCTCAAGGCGGGTGCAGGCGCGGTCGGGAAGAAGGACGGACTCCTTCTTGGCAATGTACCACCTAAACTTGTTGGCCGACCGGGCGGTGATCCACTTGGCATTGATCATGTAATCGATGCCAATCTCTGCAGGCCAACTACTGCATTGTTAACATCGAGGCACAAAACCAAAGTGAACAAGCAATAGCGAGTTATAAGTCCACCTACAACAATAGGTTGTCCCCCGACACTACCATCCTCAAATTGGGCGAGCAAGCTAGTGGCGGTCCGTTTGAGCCGGGGAGACAAACAAATATGGCAGGCACAAAGCATAGTCAAGCTCGGGAAACAAATAGCTCCCCATCAGAAAAATCTCCTGTTTTTGACAGGGAGTGGGGCTCGGCTCGCCCAAAAGTGTGCATCCCGAAATCGCTGCAAGTAGCGAAGACCGGGAAGGTGCAAATGATCGGCTGACATATGTTGGGTGTTGACCTCATCTTCACCCGTAAAGGCCGTCCAAAGTGTGTTTATGCGAAGTTCTGGGGGGTGACGATGTTCCCCAGTTAGGGGTAGGCCAAAGATAGCAGCTAGTTGGCTCAATGATAATTCCCTATCCTCATTCATGAGGCGAAAATGAAGCACCTGATTTTTATTCCCTACTTCTAGGGAACTCAGAAATTCGAGGGTTAGGTGCCTATAGGTCCAGAAAAACATGCCAAACATAGTACCCAAACCCAATTTCTCAAATAAAGTCTTTGTATCATTAAATATTCCCAATGTATGTAGAGATTGCGAATCAACAAATCTAGTAGGAACAATATTTCTATGTTTCAATTTCTGAAACTTTTCTTTTTGTTCTAAAGATTTGAAAATTACCTCGGGGAAGTTGGAATCCGGTGGGATGCGAGTGCTTGATTCCCCTCGTGAATTTTGCCGCCTCTTGCGTGGCCTTGACATGCTTGAATTTGATAGGAAGGTGAATGGAAGTGAGAGAGAGAAAAGATGGAGATTTTCTGAATTTGTCTTTTGTTTTGTTTTTTTTTTTTTTTTTTTTTTTTTTTTTTTTTTTGAGAAAGATGAAGAAAAGTGAAGAAAAATTGAAGGAAGGGATGAGATTGGTGAGAGAAGAGAGGTAGGAGAAGGTATGGAGATGGAGGTAGTGAGGAGAGAGAAAACAAGGGTTTGGAGAAGATGAAGTTGTGAGAGAAGGAAAAAAAAAGAATGAAAAGGAGGGTGAAATCGAGTCCCTAAAGAAGTTGTCGGGGTATCCGCCCGGTCGGGCCGAGCCGCCCAGTCGACCGGGCGAAATCTTTTTTTTTTTTTTTTTCGGATTTGCGTTCTTCTCGAAGGCGGGCAATCGCAAGCGAAGGAAATTCCGCCCTGGTCGACCGGGCGAAATCCGCCCCGGTCGGGCGGTTTCCAGATTTTTCATTTTTTGTTTCGCCCGGTTGACCGGGCAATGTAACCCAAAACACGCTTGCGCGCCCGGTCGGGCGGCCCCGCCCGGCCGGCCGGCGAAAACTACGTGACTTTTTTCTCTCGTTTTTCTCACTTTCTTTGAAAAAAGTGGTTGCGCGCCGGTCGGGCGAGCTCGCCGATTGGCCAGGCGATTTCAATTTTTTTGCGTTTTTCCGTCAAAATTTTCCCAAGTCCGTAAATTTGCCTCCTGCACACACTAGACTCGTCCAAATATCAGCACACTCTCCCTCACCACACTAAGAAAAAAAAAAAAAAAAAAAAAAAATCAAAAGGAAACAAAAATCGAAACTAACAAAGAAGAAAAGAAAAGACGGGTTGCCTCCCGCAAAGCGCTGGTTTAGATGGTCCCGAACGACCTTAGTACCTCTTCTCAAAATCAAGGAGTGTCTAGGTACATGACCTCTACTTGGCCGATGAAGGTGCCCTCATGGTACAGGTTTCGACGCTGCCCATTCACTTTGAACTTCGTTCCAGCTGCATTGGCCACTTCAATAGCTCCATGTGTTTTCACGTCAGTGACGACAAAAGGTCCAGACCATTTTGACTTAAGCTTTCCAGGAAAAAGCCTCAGTCTAGAGTTGTATAATAGGACTTTGTCACCAACATGAAACTCCCGCTTTACAATCATCTTGTCATGAAAGCGTTTGGTTTGCTCCTTGTAGAGTTTGTGGTTTTCATATGCTTCCAGTCGAAGTTCATCTAACTCATTCAGTTGAAGAAGTCTTGCTTCCCCTGCAGCTTCCAAATCCAAATTAATTTCTTTAACTGCCCAAGCTGAGAGATACTCCATTTCAACTGGTAAATGACAAGCTTTGCCATAGACTAATCGATATGGGGTGGTTCCTAGAGGTGTCTTAAAAGCAGTTCTCAGAGCCCACAGAGTATCATCTAATTTTTGTGACCAATCCTTCCTTGACCTGTTGACTACCTTCTCCAAAATGCGCTTGATCTGACGATTGGAGACTTCAACTTGACCACTAGTCTGAGGATGATAGGCTAAACCAACTTTGTGAGTGACTCCATATCTCTTCAGTAAAGCTTTGAAAGTGCGGCTGGTGAAAGTGAGATCCCCATCACCGATCAAGACTCTCGGGACTCCGAATCGAGGGAAAATGACCTTCTTGAAGAGCTTCATGACTACCTTAGAATCATTGGTAATGGAAGCCACGACTTGACCCACTTAGTCACATAGTCCACAGCAACCAAGATATACCTGTTCCCACAAGAAGAAGGGAAAGGTCCCATGAAATCAATACCCCATACATCAAAAGGTTCAATCTCCAAAATACCCATCTGGGGCATCTCCTGCCTCTTTGAAATATTACCCGTTCGTTGACATTCATCACAAGAGAGACAAAAAATACGAGCATCTTTAAAAATGGTAGGCCAATAAAAACCACTACGGGAGAACTCTATAAGCGGTGGCTTGTGAGCCCGGATGTCCACCGCAAGGCATACTATGACAATGTTGGAGAATGCCAACTATCTCCCAATCAGCTATACATCGTCGGAACAAGCCATCCGAACACTTCTTGTATAAGAGGGGGTCATCCCAAAAATAATGCTTGGCATCGTGATAGAACTTCTTGCTTATTGTTGGTATGTCAAATCGGGAGGATGAGAACCACTAACACAATAATTAGCAAAATCAGCATACCATGGAGATTGAGTAGACACAGGTGAAAAGACGGTCATCCGGAAAAGCATCATCTATGGGACCGTCGGCACTTGACTCAAACCTCAACCAGGAGAGATGATCTCGCAACTACATTCTCAGCACCCTTCTTGTCACGGATCTCCCGGATCAAACTCTTGTAGTAACAATATCCATCGTATAAGTCGTGGTTTGGCCTCCTTCTTGGCCAAGAGATACTTTAGCGCGAGCATGGTCGGTATGAACAATCACTTTCGAACCTATGAGGTAGGTCCGAAACTTGTCAAGAGCATACACAATGGCTAACAACTCTTTCTCTCGTAGTAGCATAATTGACCCGGGCCTCATCTAAGGTCTTGCTGGCATAGTAGATGGCATGGAGGACTTTGTTTTTCCGTTGACCAAGCACGGCACCAACCGCATAATCGCTAGCATCACACATGATCTCGAAAGGAAGACTCCGGTCTCGGAGGTTGTATGATAGGGGCAGTGATCAATGCTTCCTTAATCTCGTCAAAAGACTCCACACACGCATCGGTAAAATCAAAGGTGGCATCCTTGAGCAACAATTGAGTAAGGGGGTTTCGCGATTTTTGAAAAGTCTTTTATAAATCTGCGATAGAAACCCGCGTGACCCAGAAAACTCCTTACTCCCTTGACATTCACAGGAGGAGGAAGTTTCTCAATCACCTCAATTTTTGCTCTGTCCACCTGGATGCCACGCTCAGATATGAGATGTCCAAGTACCACTCCATCATTCACCATAAAGTGGCACTTTTCCCAATTAAGAACCAGATTAACCTCAGAACAACGTTTCAGAATTTGAGAGAGATTACGCAAACACACATCAAAGTCAGAACCATAAACACTAAAATCATCCATAAATACCTCCATGATATTTTCAATGAAATCGAAAAAAAATGGCCATCATACATCTACGAAATGTGGCGGGGCGTTGCCAAACCAAATGGCATTCTCGCGATATGCAAAAGTGCCATAGGGGCAAGTGAACGTCGTCTTCTCCTGATCAGCTGGGTGAATGGGAATCTGAAAGAAACCTGAATATCCATCCAAATAACAGAAAAAGTTATGTTTTGCTAATCTTTCTAACATCTGATCAATAAAAGGGAGAGGGAAATGATCTTTCAGAGTGGCAATGTTTAATCTGCGATAGTCAATACACATCCGCCAACCTGTAACAGTACGAGTAGGAATTAGTTCATCCTTATCATTCTTAACAACAGTAGTCCCCCCCTTTTTAGGAACAACTTGAACCGGGCTCACCCACTTAGAATCTGAGATGGGGTAGATGATGCCCGCGTCAAGTAGTTTCATAATTTCCTTTTTCACCACCTCTTGCATATTAGGATTCAAACGTCTTTGAGGTTGTATGCAAGGGCGGTGATATTCTTCCAAATTAATTCTATGCATGCGAGAAATCGGGACTAATGCCCTTTTAGATCATCAATACTATACCCAATAGCCTTCTTGTGCATGCGAAGACCTGTAAGAAGTTGTGAAAGCCGGCTATACGTGAGTTTAGTACTCGACAATCACAGGACATTCCTCAGCATCATCAAGAAATGCATATTTGAGATGAGAAGGTAAAGGTTTAAGTTCTAACTTCTTTACCTGTGGTTCGGAAGTAGAGCAAATAGTCTCCATTACCTTACAATCTGCTACCGTATCAATGTCAAGATCATCAGTGAGATCAAGACTTGTCTCCAATAATTCATCGACAGAAATTGTGAAAAACTAACTCCAGAGATCTCATCGAGTATGTCAATCCTGCAACATGTGTGCTCGAAGCATAGGGGACTTAATAGCATTGGTTAAGCCGAAAAGTAATAGTATCATCACCAACACTCAAAGTCGAGAGCCGGATTTTACATCAATAACAGCACCGAGCGAGTACATAGAAAAGGTCTACCCAAAATAATGGGAATTTGACTATCTTCTTCCATATCAAGTACTACAAAGTCCACAGGAATATAAAATTTTCCAACTCTAACAGGGACATCCTCTAAAATACCCAAAGGATACTTCACGGATCGATCGGCCATCTCAAAAGTAATGCGTGTGCACTTTAAAGCACCCAAGTTCGGTTTATTACGACGAGATAAAGGCATAACGGATACACTAGCACCTAGATCACACAAAGCCTTATCTATAAACCGAGCACCCACATGACGGGGATGGAAAAACTACCAGGATCTTTTAATTTGGGTGGGATTTTATTTTGCAAAACAAGACCTTGCATTCTTCGATTAAAGCAACCCTATCTATTCCACCAAAATCTTTCTTTTTGGTTATCATATCTTTCGAAACTTGGCATACACAGTACTTGAGAAATTAAATCGAGTGAAAGGAACTGTTACCTCAAGATTTTTGACCATAGACATAAATTTACCAAGTTGTTGATCGACCTTTGATTTTTGCATCCTATGGGGAAAGGTAGTGGTGGAGTAGGAGAATCAGTAACCTTCTCCTTGCGTTTCTCTGCGTCATCCACTTTCCCGCGCTCAACTTCGGTTCCGGAGCTATCCTCACCTTCATTGTCATCCACATCATCATTCTAAACTGGAGGTATTGAATCATCAGTAGGCATAGGTGGCGCATCATATTGTGTACCGCTTCGAAGAGTGACAGCATTAGCGGTTTCTTTAGGAATTGGTTGCCCCGGCAGATGACCTGGTTGCCTTTGTGCATTGTTTCCAGCCACCTGAGCAAGTTGAGTCTCCAAATGCTTGGTGGTGTTCTTGACTCCTTGATGCTCTCCTCATGATTTTTCTCGCATAGAAACCATCATTTTCATTAGATCGAGACATAGTAGGTTCTTGAGAGCCGTTATTATGAGGAGCTTGCTGCTGATAGCCTTGGGGTGAAGGCCTATTGAAACCAGGGAGGGGGTTCCGAGGAGCCCCTTGATAATATGGTGGTCTAGCGGCATGTTGTGGTGGGTTTTGATGTGGTGGTGGGTAGGAAGATTGTGGTGGAGGTTGAGGATTTTGAACATTGTGGCTCTTATAGGAGAAATTGGGGTGATCTCTCCAACCTTGGGTTGTAAGTGTTGGAATAGGGGTTGTGTGGTCTCTGTGAAAAGCATTGGCATGCTCCATCCGATTAGGATCGGGTTGATTGTAGGAACAATCATGACCAAAGTGACCTTGAATACCACACACTTCACAAAAGGAGGAAGTAATAGGAGCCATGGAGGACATCGCATTAATACTCATGGGAGGAGTAGTGGACTGCGAAGATTTCAATGAGTCCATCTTCATGCTCAACTGTGCTACTTGTGAGGACAACAAAGCATATGCATCAGCATCCAACTTCTTCTTGGTAGTAGTCCTGGAGGAGCTATGATCATTCGCTGCTAAGTTGGCCAGAAAATCGTATCCTTCATCTACCCCCTTATCTAGGAAGACACCCCCTGCAGATGAATCAATCGTGCTCTTGATATGAGGTTGTAGACCATTGTAGAATGCTTGGGTGATGAACCACTTATCCAGATTGTGGTGTACCTGGGAATTCTCTCTGCGAGATCCTTAAACCTATTCCATGCTTCCTTCGGTGTTTCATCGGGTTCTTGTTGGAAGGTGGCAAGCTTGTGTCTTATTTCTGCAGTTTTGGTGGGAGGGTAGTACTCTTTCGGGGAATGCTTCGGATATAGCACTCCACTCGGTTTCATTAACATCATTCAGCCACTTCTGTGCCTTGTCCTTTAGTGAAAATTCAAAGACCATAACCTTCAACTGATCAGGAGTGACCCCTTGGTGCTTAACGGTACGACAAAGCTGTTGAAACCGTTGTAAATGATTTGCAGGGTCTTCAGATGGATGGCCACCAAATTGATTCTGCTGGATCATGTTGATGAGGCCAGGCTTGATTTCGAAGTTGACTGCTTGTATATCAGGCATAGTAGGACCTGTGGGAACATTGCCAGGAGAAGGTACCCCATAAGATTTCAGCGACTTAGGAGGCATAATTGGTTCAGTTGGTTCTTCCGTGGTTTTTTTCTGATTAGCAGACTGCTTTTTCTTCTTTTGTGTCTTCTTGAGGCTGCCGGATGGTTTTCTCAAGATCGGGATCGGTCGCAATCGGAGAACCTGTTCTTTTAGACACTGGGCATAAAAGAAACAAAGAAAAAATGTGCAGTAAGATGGCCTCAATTGGAACTTGAAGTTCCAATGAGACAGCAGAAATAGTCAAATAATTAATCAAAAAGCTATAGAAACTAGCCGTCTCCCCGGCAACGGCGCCAAAAACTTGATGGGTTTTAAAATATACCGCAAGTGCACGGTGTCTGTTTGGCAGAAAGTGGCAAATACGGGTCGATCCACAGGGAGAGGAGTTCTACAGATTTATGTTCAATTATCTAACTACTTCCAGAGAGGAAAAATAATTGAGGAATTAATAACTAAGCTAGAGTAAACTAGAACGCAGAAAAATGAGAATTTATCAAATAATTAAAAACCTAGGGCAATCGATCGGTCCACCATGCTTATACCAGTTTAATCAATATAATATAGTTCAACAACACTTGGATTGAGGTTCGAATAAACGAAGTATTTCGCTAATCCTTGGTCAGGCATTAACAACTCCTAGATTAACATATGCCAGTACGGTCGCTCAACATAATCAAATCTACCTATTGTAACAAGCCTCTAATGAATATGATCTTTCGATTCTAATTCTTATTAGCTAAACATAACTCATGATATCGCGCAATTACATGAATTAAACAAGTATAACAAATCAATAGGAATTATTTTAATTCAATCCAATTATTGAAGAACATCAAACCACAATCAAAAAGGTATAAACATGGCTTCCCTCTCTAAACCCTAGAAATAGACTACTCACTCATTATAACAAAGAACTCAATAAACAGGATCAAAGTAAAAGAATTCATTAAATTAAAGAAAGTAAAGAAGAATACCGAATGATTGAAGAACAATGAAAAAGGAAATCGACAATCTATATAATCTTCCAATGTAAAAGTTCAACAAAAGTAGAGAGAATAAACTAAGTGTTTGGCCCTAAAAACGTAGAAAAATCAGATAGGTTCCACGAAAATACTAAAAACCTATTTATACTAAATACAAAACCGGCTAAAAAAACCCGAAAAATCGCGTCCTGAGAGTCCGCCCGGTCGACCGGGCGAAATCCGCCCGGTCGGGCGACGGTGATCGCAGACTTGCGACGAAGGAAAAATTCCGCCCGGTCGGGCGCGTAAGCGTTTTTCTTCGTCTGATCGCCCGGTTGACCGGGCGAAATAAAGGATGAAAAATCCCAAGTGTTGAAGTTCGCCCGGTCGGGCGCGTAAGCGGTTTCTTCTTCGAACGCTGCTGGTGGCTAAGTATGAAACTTCGCCCGGTCGGGCCACTCCGCCCGGTCGACCGGGCGAAGGTATTTACTTGTCTTTTTCTTCGTGGAATCCAACCAAAATGCTCATGCGGTCTTCCGGATACGCCTTGGACCTTGTGTGACTGCTGGACTTCCGTGTTGCGACTCCGATAAAGGTACAGAGTACCAAATCCGCATCAAAACCTGCAAAACACGACAAGAACTCCAAACACATCAAATCCACAAGAAAAGGGCTCGAAAGAGCCCAAATCGACTATCAAAACTAAGGGGATTAGAGTAAATAATCGATGAATAATGAACACATCACTTACCAAACAAACTGATTATCAACACGTCAAAGCCCATTAAAAGCAAATACCTCCAAAAGGTTGCATTATTCAAGAATAATTGAAAGATTGAATTATTAAAAATTAATCGGTGAAAGGTTGTATTATTAGAATCAATTATTCCTATTCTTTTTACCTTGCCTTCAATCTTTTAAAAAAAATGTATGAAGTTTTGATACTAAGACTAATAAAGTCTAATAAGATGAAATAAGCAAAAATAAGTTCAAAAGATACTTTAAGGTGTCAATTTGAAAACTTGGGTCAGAATATAATTGAGGAATCTTGAATTTGTGGTCACATCCAGATCGCAGCATGTTAGGTCAACATGTTCTTCTGGTCGGATTTGGTTTGGGGTCAGATTGAGTTAAGTTTGGGTTGAGTCAAACCATATCCCTTTTTTTCTAATTTAGATAGGTTTTAGTTTGATCAATTTCGGGTATTTGAATTCAGGAATAGCAAGGGCTTGTGCTAGGTAATTTTGGGTTGTGTGAAATTTGGGTTAGATAATTATTGAGTCTAATCATAGAATAATCGACTCACGTATATTATTGGTTAATGTGAGGTCGGATCAGTAACAAGTCATCATGTTTCAAAGTACCAGTTAGTTTTTGGTTATAGCAATTTCAAATAAGTTTTTTGCATATTGATAGTTTAGGTAATATACCAAAATTTACGAAATGGAGAGATTGGGTCAAATCGAGTATTGGTTAGTATCAAGCTGGGTCGACTATGGGCCATCAATCTTCGTGCTGTTTTATGTGTACCAATCAATTATTGATCATAGTAGGTTCAGATCGGATTTTTAAGTTATATTAGTTTTTGGAGGTTGGATGAACTATATCTAAATTGAAATAAATAAACTTTGATTAATCTTTATTTGACCTTATGTTTACCCCGAGGCCCCAACTGAAACAAATCAGCCCTCATACACCTATTCATCCCTAATCAATCTTTATTTCATCTTGACTTTAAACATTATTTTCACCATAATTTTTAAACTATATTACTATAATTTGACTTAGATGTTGGTGCGCATCTAATCTAACAATTATGCGAAGTTCCAAGTTAGGGTTGATTAAATGTGAAGAACAAAAACAATCATTTTAAGAATTCGGACTTTTAAGAGTGACACCACAAAAACATCGTCCAATATTCATCAAGTTTATATACATGTTAGGGGATATTAGAGGAAGAGGTGCAAATACTCAGTAAAGCTCTTCAAAACACAAGGTATATAGTATAAAATTTCAAATATTTTAGGGCTCCTTAGGAACTCCACATTCTTATGGATAATATCAAGAAATTCATACAAGATATTCCAAAGTATTCAAATTTGACCTTCCTGAGTTCCTCTCCTCTAATGAGATTCATATTATTGTTAGATAGAATATTCATCTAAAGTAGGCTATGACATTCCTCTAATGAAATTCATATTATTGTTTTATCTAGATTTTTTTTTTTTTTTTGACAGCAAAAGGTAACAATTTATTAAAAAGCAACTTTGTCTGCAGATACATAACTAGCAATCACAGGAGGGACTTCCTCCAACCACACATTCAAGCCCACAAGGGACTTACAATGCTGAGCTAACCTATGGGCTAGTCTATTTCCTTGTCTCTTTACATGACAGAAGGAAACATTAGAGCATTGAAGCACAAAATACTTGATATCTAAAACAATTCTACCAAAAGAAGAAGAATCATTCCTCTCTTCCTTCAAGGCAGTAAACAAACGCATGCTATCCACTTCCACCATCAGATTTGTAAAACCAGCTTGAATTGCAATTTGAATGCCTTGTCTTGCACTTAAGGCTTCAGCAACATCGACATTATCGATCCCATCCAGCTTACTACACATAGCTACCACAACATCTCCTTCAAAATCTCTGACCACTCCTCCCAACCCAATCTGATTTCCTTTAAACATGGCAGCATCCGTGTTGACTTTATACACCCCCTCTGGTGGTGCTACCCACTTCACCGTGACCCCAATTGGGTTGTCGATCCTTGCTGCAACTTCATTCATCTGATCATATTCAAAAGCTCCCCTCACTGCCCTCTCAACAATCTCCCTAAACCCCCTCTTTTTCCTCTCAAACACCCACTTGTTTCTGTCCAGCCATAAATTCCAGCAAAGCATCCAAAAAAGTGCCCACCACTCATCCTCCTTCTTACTCCAATCTAAAGCATCCAACCAATCGCGGAACGTACCTCCTCTCGCCTTCTCAACATCGATTCTAAGTGGGGACGAATACCACACACATCTACTATCTTTACAGAACATAAGCATATGTTCAGTAGACTCATCTTCCTCCCCACATCTAGGACATACTTGTTCCACTTTCATACCTCTTTTCACAAGATTGTTGCAAACCGGAACTCCATTGTGCAAAATTTTCCATCCAAACAATTTGACTTTGGGCTGAATTTTGGTGCGCCATAATTTCCTCCACATGCTGTCACCTGCACCTGCTGAAACAGATGGTTTCTGCTTGCGTTCTTCCAGTAATTCAGTAAAATACGCACTTCTAACTGAGTATTGCCCGCTTAGAGTGTGCTTCCACATCCAAGTATCTTCTATCTCATGGATTGGTATTGGAATCTTCTTGATAGCTTGTATTTCCCATGGGTTGAACCATGTCACAAGGGCTTCTTCTTTCCATCTCCCATCTTCAATGAGGTCACTAACATGTTGTGGGGCGTGCACTATACTTTCTTCATCACGGTGCTGAATTTTTGAATTATCTAAACTGGGCACCCAAGGTTCACTCCATATGCACGTATCCTTTCCATCTCCAATAACCTTACACACTCCTTTCAGAACAACATCCTTAGCAGAGAGGATAGATTTCCACGTAAAACTCGCATTTGGGTTAACATGGGCCTCAAGAAAATTACTAGATGGGAAATACTTACTCTTCAACACCTTAGACATGAGCGAGTCCGGCATTGACATGACCCGCCAAGCTTGCTTGGCTAACAGAGCTCTATTAAACACAGCAAAATTTCTTATACCCAGACCTCCCTCTTTTTTGGGTAAAAACATTTTTTCCCAAGCCACCCACGCCATTTTTTTCTCCTCATCTTTTTGACCCCAGAAGAAACTTCTGCACATTTTCTCTATTCCATCAAGGATACTTTTCGGAATACGAAAACATTGCATAGCATACGTTGGGATTGCCTGCGCGACTGCTTTGATTAATACTTCTCTTCCGGCTTGTGATAAACAGTTTCCTTTCCACCCTTTAAGCTTCTTCCAGACTCGATCTTGAATTGATTGGAAAACTCTCTTCTTTGAACTTCCTATATACGTAGGAAGACCCAAATACTTATCATGTCCCTCAACTGCCTTAAATGCTAACTTCATCTGAAGCATATTAATCTTCTCCTGCTCTAAGTTTCGGCTATAGGACATCTCGGACTTTTCCATATTCAGTTTCTGCCCAGACGCAGCTTCGTAGGTAGAAAGCACATCTAACACATTCTCCACCTCTTCCTCTGTAGCTCGGACAAACAGTAAGCTGTCATCTGCAAAAAATAAGTGAGAAATAGGACTCACTCTCCTCCCAATTTTAACCCCATGAATGAGCTTCTTATTTTCCGCATCCCGTAGGAGAGTAGACAAGCCTTCCGCACACAACACAAACAAGAATGGAGATAACGGATCACCCTGTCTAAGCCCTCTGGAAGGTTTAAAAATCCTCGACGGTTGACCATTAACAAGCACTGAAAAGGTAGTCGAAGAGACACACTTCATTATTAAATTGACAAAACTACTCGGGAACCCCATTTTTTCCATCATTTTCTCTATAAAATCCCACTCTACACGGTCATAGGCCTTGCTCATATCCAGTTTTAACCCCAGATAGCCCTTCTTCCCAGTTTTTTTCTTTCGCAAAAAATGAAAGCACTCATAGGCCACCAGAACGTTGTCTGTAATTAGCCGACCCGGCACAAAACCGCTCTGGCTCTCATGAATCACCACAGGCAGCACTTTTTTCATTCTGTTAGCAAGGACTTTTGACACCAATTTATAGAGGACATTACATAAACTAATCGGGCGAAAATCAACAGGAGACTCACATTGTTGTTTCTTAGGAATAAGCACAATATGCGTCTGATTTACAGCACCAACATCATCAATATTATTGAGAAAATTCATAATTTTATCAATCACATCCTCTCCAATAATATTCCAGAAAGATTGATAAAACAGAGCATTCATACCATCTGGCCCCGGGGCCTTGTCAGGGTGCATTTGGGAAAGAGCATAAGTCACCTCATCACGTTTAAAAGGTGCTGCTAACATTGCTTTCATCTCTGCATTTACCAAAGGTTTAACTAGGTTCAAAACCGGCTCCATATCCCCACTATTATTCGAACTAAAGAGTTGTTCGAAATATGTAGCAAAACATTCTGCTATCTCATCCTCTTCTTCAAAAACATTGCCAGCATCATCTTGTATTCTCTGCACTCTATTTCGCTGTTCACGTTGGTTAGCCTTTTGGTGGAAAAAAGACGTGTTTTTATCACCATTTTTCAGCCAGCTTTGGCGACTTCTTTGGTGCCAATATATCTCTTCTCTTCTTTCTAGCTCCTCCATTCGGGCATCAATGCTCCTCATACGATCAACCACTTCAACCGTGGGTTCTTGCTCCATTAATTCTTTCATTTGCTGTTGACAGTTGCGGATTTCTTTAGCTACATTCCCGAAAGTTTTGCTACTCCACAACGAGAGTCTCTGGGCTGTTCGAGACAGGTTCAGCCCTGCATCATCACCCTTGTTCCACGCATTCAGCACCACCTGTTCACTTTCATCCTCTCGAAGCCACATAGCCTCAAAACGGAAACGTTTGGTTTTATTTCTTCTTACAACTGGGCCTTGGCATCCTTTAACACATAAAATCAAAGGCACATGATCTGACTTTCTCTTCGGCAGATGTGATACATACGATCCCGGAAATTTAGATTTCCATAGCTCATTAGCAAAGAAACGATCAAGCCTCTCTTGTATGTTCGCCTCACCACCTCGATTATTCGTCCAGGTGAACTCATATCCCACAAAACCCATGTCAACAAATTGACAAACCGCAACTGCGTTCCGCAATATCTCGGCCTCATGCATCTTGAACTCATCTCCCCCTTTTTTCTCGTGAGCCATCATCATTAAGTTGAAGTCACCTCCACAAATCCACGGAATGATATTGGCCCGTGCAAGAGCCTCCATCAGCGCCCCTGTTTTCGGTTTATTCTCCTCCTCGGGGAAACCATAGAGACCCGTAAAACGCCACTCACTACCATCCTCTTCAATCACAATAACATCAATATGATTTTTAGAAAAAGAGGTAACTTGGATATTAATCTCCTGCCTCCAAAAGAGAGCCAGTCCTCCTCTTCTTTTCCTCCCGTCCCCTTCACAGTCAACTGCAAACATCCTATCTATTCTAAGTTTTTTCCTAACATGCTCCATTTCATGATTTTTCATTTTCGATTCAGATAAGAACACAATGTGGGGATTTTCCGAAGAGAGTAATCTCCTCAACGCACTGACTGCAGAGGGGCTCCCCATCCCTCTACAGTTCCAGGATAAGATGTGCTTCATTGACCACCAAGAGCCCGTTCAGTGGGGCCCGCCACATGTTCAGCAGATACTTGTCTCCCTTCCTCCATCAAACCGGCATCATTAGTGCCAACTTTCAATCTCTTATCCGGATAAGCCGACTCAAACATCACACTATCCATACCATCCATATCGTCATCCTCACCGATTCCCATTTTCCTCTTTGCCACTCTACTATCCACAATGTTACTTACACTTTCATCCACCTTGCTACTATGAATGCTACGCCCAGCCCTGCGATTTTTCTTCCCTTTTGGTGAATGTTTCCCTACTGCAAAATTTACAGCATGCATGGGTTGTCCATCAACACTCCCCTCCAGTATATCATCCTTCCCCACCCCTTTTTTATCCACATTATTCCCCTTAGGGAAGGGTACCACAACTGTTTGTTTTGTCAATCTCTCCCCTTCCACCACATCTTCAACCTCCCTCGCACACTTTGATGAACTTCCTGCCACCTCCCTCGCGCTCTTTTGACCACCTGCACTCCCCTCACTAAGCTTAGTCACCACAATAACATCACTAGGAGCCGGACTCACCACCCTCTCCTGCCCACAAGACTTAGGAAATTCAAAGCCTTCCTGACTTCGATGCATATCATTCCACCCCTCCTCAACATTCCTCGGCTGTGTCTGTTTTATTCTCGAAAATTGCAAGGCTTTACAACATTTCACAAACTCCTTGGCTTCCTCCTGCATTTTTGCTCTTCCCCTTCGAGGAGAGGCACGTAACCAAACACCCCATTGTTTCTCCATATTACGATCTTCCTCAGGGACCTTCTCACAATCCCTCTCTATATGACCTATTATGCCACATGAATAACAGTATGTTGGGAGCCTCTCATATTTAAATTCAATCAACGAGATTCCCCCTTCTTTATTGCGGATGCGTTGGAGTCGTCTAAGAGGTTTGGTTATATCAAGGCGAACCCTAACTCTTGCCGATTTGTCCCATGAGACATCATCACTATCAATCTCCATCACCTCTCCCAGAGCATTAGCAATGGTTTTTACATGATCTTCAGATCTACTGTCCAAAGGTAAGTTATAAATTCGAATCCAGAATGGGCAGTGGGTCAATTTGATATTCGACGGTTGCACGCTTCCTTTAATTTCAGACATCAACACCAGGTTCTGATCGAAGGTCCAAGGACTGCCATCAAGGACCTTCGCTCGATCCCTCGCATGAGCAAATTGAACAATAAACAAACTATTTTCTATCGAACGAAAAATCACACCTTTCGAGACGGCCCATATTTGATTCATGGTACGTTTGAAAGCTTCAAAGTTATATGGGCGATCAGTCAAAACTTTTCCCACAATCGCAAGAGATATGTCATGACTACTCCTATCGGTCACAACGTCAGCAAGGGTAACTATTTCATCCTCTTCCTCAGTAATGGTTAAATTCGAACACCGTTGTATGAGATCATCAGCCATGGAAGCTGTAATCCCACCCTAGCGAGGGTCACACCGCTTGAAAGGAAACAAGTAAAACACTCAAACCCTAGCAGAGCAAGGGGGAGACTCGGCTGCGTTATTGTTTCATAAATCTGCAATCTTTTGGATTTGTTTTATCTAGATTGGCATTGCATATATTGATATCTTTAGAAACACATGTGTGTTATTTTCACCTCAATTCAACTAATTTGACCTTGTTTAAATAAGACTTAACGATGTCAATAAAAAAAAAACTTAACGTTGAGAAAGAGATCACTTCTTCTGCAAAGGAGGGCAACACAATCAGCAAACTCTTGCCTACTATTATAACTTCTACAACTCACTTTAAAGATATCCTTGTAACTGCAGTTAACTTGATATCCTTGTAACTGCAGGTAGTTCCATTAAAGTCAAATGTTGTAAATAGTCTATAACATGCAGTCTCTCCACAAAGAGCATTCCATAAATCCATACAGCTTTCTCTTCTCATTTTGCCTTCTATATCCTTGTAAGTTGTAACTCAATTTTTCTTCGAACGGAAGCACAGGCCTGCTGATTTTCAATGACAAAAGCCACTACTAGTACTGGATTATTTTTCCTAGCAATCTGAGCCAAGTCCGAAGTGAGTCCTTGTAAGACTGAATTTCGTTAGTTTCGAGCACCCGCCTTGATTTGCAATAGCAGTGATTGATAGGGATAATTCCACCTTTGTTAGCAATCAATTTTCAACACTAGTTCAGGAACTGCAAACACTCCCTTTTAAGTCAAGACCTCGGGCAAAAGACAATAATTCAGCTAAAATTGCTGTCCATATTCCAAAGTAGGCCACCCATATGTTCATCAAGGATACATCACCTCATATAGTCATATTGAACCTGAACATTCTTTTGCTGCACCATCAGTATTTAGTGTGAGCCACCCAGAATGAGGAGCATGCTAAGTATTTGGTATTCGGATTAGGCCAAGTTCAGCAACTCGTTTCGCGTCAAAAGTTGCTGAACATTCTATTCTTGCTTCTTTGGACTTCTAGTATAAGTATTATTTTGTATATAGAGCCACTACACTGTTGCAGCAAACCAAATAACTGAGTACTCTGCTTTTTTCCTACGTTACTTGAGAAGAAGCTGCTGCAATGTGAGAATTCATCAAATTTAACCATTTCATATCAGTAGCTATCCAATCTCTTAGAGTGTGAGTTTAAGTTTCTTCACCTCCACCATCATTGAGGCAACGAAGATCATCTCCAGGACATCTTTTTACTGTATTAGCACTTTCATAACCAAAAAACTAAGCATCAAAAGATCAAAGCAAATCCCAGTTTCTCAACTAGTGATCATCAGTGTATAGTTGTCAAATCAATTAATTCTTAATTAATCCTTATTAAGATAACATCTTGTTTCATTTTTCCCTTAACCAATAATTCAACCTTAATTCAACTCATTTAGGCACGCTATGATGTTTTTTGTTGTCTTCGAGCACATTAGTTAGGCTAAAGTCGGGTTTCAGGTCAAGTAATTTTATAACAAGTCAACCAACCATCAATCACTATAACCACAAAGGAACAGATACACTCAAGCAGGTCGTCTTTTGGTTTTGATTAGTTTCAAATTTCAACATTATGTCCATCACCTAAAGTTTACACATGCACCATTTTTTCTCTTTTGCATAGTCCGCAATGCACCATTTTTTCTCTTTTGCATAGTCCGCAATACATGTACTATTTCCTCTTTTAAAATATTTCATACTACATCTCATCCTTTAAAATATAACCACCACACAGGAAGGTAGTATCCAATTCCTCATATGTCCAAATACAAGGCAGAGCACTCTTACTTTTTCAGATTAGTGGTCAACTCTAATTTTTTTAATTTCACATTAAAACTACTTATGATAAAATGAGGACCAAATCATATGGAAAATAGCATATTACAACACAATAATTAGCAGATTGCAATAATTTATATAGAGGTGTGCGTAACCCCAATTTCAACAGAGTAGGGCTTTAAACACCACATTTATCAATTTTAGGAGTGCTAGACCCATGTAAACATCCACATAATCAAGATGCAACACAATAAATACAGCTAGCTCCTTCATCCAAATTTCCAAATATTAAAACAAAAATAATAATCACAAAATAAATTAAATTATTTGGCCATTATTAAAACTCAATAAAAAAGATTAAAATTTAGAGTCAGAAAAGGGCTGGTGCAGCTCATATACTATCCAGCTATTGAGGAGTCTTCCATGCTAAAATAAGCATTCAGTATTGCATTAATTCATTATAATCATTGCCACAAAACCCATTTCCACGAATTAAAGCAATTATTTTAGATCTAAGTTTATTTATTAAATATCTATAAGAAAAATCAAGATTTCATAAATTGAAAGTGAATTTGAAACTGAAAATAACGAAAAAGGAAGAAAAATTGGGAAATTGGTAAAGCGCTCATATTCTATGGGTGTATAGATGAGTCTATCATGCCATGAAAAATAGCATTTCAGTACGAGGAATTGTTTACAATCATCGCAACTTTACCACACTTATTACAAATTAATCTCCACAAAATATGCAATTACAGAAGAAAAAAATGAAGAGAGGCAGAGGGGGTGAGAAATTGGAGAGAAAGTGAAATCAGAGAAGAAAGATGGGATGTTGAGCAGCAGCAGCTGTTGATTGGTGAGGTTTCTGGAATGTTGGAAGCGGCGAGTGGGTTAATATAGAAGAGCTGTTGGAAGCCAAGGAGAGGGACTCCTCTTAAACCCTAACCCTAGCCGCCGACGAGTAAGGACGTGGTATAGCACTCGCAGTTCGTGGACGAACTTTTTTTTTTTTTTTTTTTTGTGGTAGACTGGTAGTTGTACTCTAATTTTTTATAAGGTTACCTTTAACTTTCTTGTTTTGCGAGAAAATACCTTATAAAAAAATTATTGTTCTAAACTACCTTATTTTACAATTTTGTTGTTGACAGCTACCTTATGCCGGTTTTAGGCATTGACTTTTGTTTTTTCAGTTCAAAATTGTGGGAAAAACAAAATTACCCTTGTGGAAATTGAGGAAGGTGATTGTTTCAATTTTAGTTTAAGTAGAAGAGGAATTTAATGGTGGATTGGTGGTACAAAGTGTCACATAGATATGAGAGAGAGAGCGCACACACAAGGTAATGGGGAAATTAGGGTGGGGAAAATTAAAAAAGGATTTGAAGAGGTCAAGTGATATTACGTGACATTAAAAAACCGGAAAAAATAAAAGTCAACGTCGGAAACCGGCATAAGGTAGCTATCAACAACAAAATGGTTTAAGTAAGGTAGTTTGGGACAACATTTTTTTATAAGGTAGTTTCTGGCAAAAACATGAAAGTTAAAGGTAGTTTGGGACAAGAAATCCTAAGGTTTTTCTAACCTATTTATCAATTGTATAGATTTATCTATTTGTTTTTACATTTACTCAACCAAAACTAATATACTATCTCCGTTTCTCAATGAGTGGAACATTTTCTTTATTTGGAATAGTGAGTGCAACCAAACTCAAAATGGTAAAAAAATTACAAATATGCCATCAAAAAGTAAGAGGAGACCACAACATTTTTGTTTCACCACTTCAATTACCCTACTTTATTGTGGTCCCAACTTTTTCTCTGTAAATTCTTTGGTATTCCCCCACTTTTTAAATGTTTCACTTATTGAGAAACTGATGAAATGTATCTTATAGTCAATTAAGGATATGATTTTCATGATTGATATCTAATGAGATAGAGAGCAAGATGGAATCATCAAATAGTTAGTACTCCCTCCGTCCCAGAAAGATCTGAACACTTGTTGGGACACGTAGTTTAAGTTGATAAGTTGTGGTGCGGTTATCAAATGTTATTTTATTTAAAAAGTAGATGGGATAGGAGTTTGTAGGGTATTTTTTATTAGAGGAGAGAGAAAGTAGGGTAACTTTTTATTGATAAAAGATAGAGTGTGGGCCAAAGATGTATAAAAGAAATAATATATTAATGGTGGGACCATGCCAAGAATGGAAGTGTTCAAACTAATTTGGGACAAACATAAAAGGAAAATGTTCAGACTATTTTGGGACAGAGGTAGTATGAAATTATATATCAATTAATAGGATAATGTCAAAAATTAATGTCATATTTTTCTGTTTTGTTCAATAAAGGTAAAACACAAATAGCTAAACCCGTGCAACAAGTGCAAGGGTTAGAAAAAACTTTTTTTTGAAGTTCAGATAAATTTTGATAAGTTTTAATAAAATCTGTTTAATTTAAATAAGTTTACATTTCTAACACCTTAACAAATAAACTTTAAATTAATGGTGCGTTTTAAGTTTGTGTGAGGGACTAATAGCAGAATCTCTTCTTCTCCCCCTCTCTCTAAAAAACCTAACTCTTTTTCCAGCCGTGAGGAGCTGCTATCATCATCTTTAATTTTATATGGTGGTAAGTCCCAAATCGTTCTTTGATTCCTTAGGGCTCGTTCGGTATCACTATGGTTTTCAGTTTTTTGGTTTTTTGTATTTAAAAGTCATATGATATGTGTCCTATAATGGATAAAAAATTAAGGGAAATTTCACTTGGTACCACTTTACTTTGAGTTTTTTCATTTGGTACCCAAAAAGTTTTTGGTTTCCATATGGTACCACTGTAGTTTGGACTAATTCTATATCGTAACATTTCGTTAAATAAAACATTAGTTTTAGACTAAATAGGGTTAGTAGTTTGCCTCGTTTACGTGCCTTGTGCGTCGAGAATAGTTCAACTAAGGTTTAGGAGTCATTTTGGTTCTTATGGGTCAAAACTGAAATCAAAATTAGAGTAAAACGACTAGAACCTCGTTTTACGTGTTAAGAAATGCTTTTTTTTCACGAAATTGGAATTTAAATTTGGTCGTTAAGGAGAAAAACGACTCCTAAAACCTTAATTACGCAGAATTAGACAAACCCCTAACCCTATTTAACCCCCAAACAAATGTTTGGTTTAATATAATGTTAAGTATAGAATAAGTCCAAACTACAATGGTACCAAATGGAATCCAAAAAAAATTTGGGTACCAAATGAAAAAGCCCAAAGTACAGTGGTATCAAGTGGAATTTCCCAAAAATTAATCAAACTTATTAGAAACATGATGATTTTGAAAAATAACAACTAAAAAAACCACTTTTTCAGGTTTCCTGCTTTTTGTTTTTAGTTTTCAAAAAAACTGAAAACAAAAAAAGATAACGAACGACCCCTTAGTTTTTACTAATTGTTTAGTTTTTAAGAATCCTCTTTCTTCTCTCTTTATGAGAGTTTTCTTCCAATTTTTTGGGTTTGTTCTCTCCTTTAGCGAAAGTTTAGAGTATGACTTTCTTCTCTTTCCTTACGGAAATACTATTATAATTTGGTAATTGTAGTTTGCTTGAAAGATTAATTTATTTGATTGTTCGTCTACCGAGGAATGAAGATCTAGGGTTTCATAATCACTGTAAGTATCTAGAAGACCACACAAATACTTTCACCGAATCGACTATGCATCAGTGGATCTTAAGCCGAATTATTGCTAACTCAAAGATTGTATTGCTCAAATGAAGTTTTTAATTAAGGCTATTGTTGATCGAATCTACGATGTAATTAGTTCTAAAGTGTTATGTATTTGTGGTAGAATTTTAGATTTCTTAGGAAAGATTTGTAAGTGTCGTCTGACTTTCTATTATAAACTAAATCCTAATTTAGTAAAAAAAACAAAAACAAATAAGCCTTTATTTTGTAAAGGTTTAGAAAAATAAGGTAAAGCGAACATACGACAGAAGTGCTACCTAAAAAAATTATCTATCTATTTCTAACAGATTCCTTTACTGAAACAATTCCAATGGAATTGTCTGGAATAAAAGAAATAATTTAAAAAGTTCATCGTTGATCATACAAATTAATCAACGATTTAGAACACCCTCTGTTCTTTTTCAATTACAACATAAATCATTTTGAGAGTTCTCATATCAATTGTTATATCTTCCTATTTGATATCAAAAGACACTCAAAAAGGCATCTTTCTCTCTTCTTTAGCTAAATAACATGGGTATTCAAGACCGAACACACCCCTTTATTCTATTTCTTAAAACGTAAACCTCTATGTTGTACTTCCTCCATTTCTTTTTAATCTACACACTTTTCCTTTTGGCCTCTCTCTTTTTAATCTACACATTGTTGTTTTTTCTATTCTTGGTAACATGTCTCATCTACTTTCTCCTTTTTTTCCACTTATGTCATCAACGTTTTATTATTTTAACCCACTTTTCAGTTTCTCTCTCATATCTTTGTATTTCCTCCTTAATTCTCCCCAAAGTGAAGTAAGTAAACTGTATGGTAGTCGCATTCAGCCTCAATCAAGGTTGGATGATCAATTGTAGATTGTATGGTAGTGTGAGCTCACTATATAAGTCACTACAACAATCATATACTTTGCACCACATGATCCAAAAAGAACTATCTTTTATAGTTTTATGATTTTATGAACGAAAAGGATAAAAAGGGATAAATAAATCATTGGAGTTGCGGTTTAAGGTTCAACACAAAATCGCAGTTTGTGGTTTGGAATAATTCACACGCTTCACACTTAGGCTATGTTCAGTTCACCTTATTTTTGCTTATTTCAGATCAGATCAGACCAGATCAGATCAGAAAAAATAAGTTCAGATCAGTTTAGATCAGATCAGTTTAGATTATGCTTATATTTAAAAACTTATTATTATTGTTATTATTATCATGATTATTATGATTATTAGTATTTACTAATGCTATTATTGTTATTGTAATAATTATTATTGTTGTTGTTGTAGTCTAACATCTACGGCTCTCTTGAAGACACTTGGGCTCATCAGAGCCGTACACGTGTCACCCTAGTTAAAAAGGAGAAAAGCCTTGAATTTCTGGGCTACACTCAGCTGAGTTAAAGGGTTTAAGTTCTGACCCAACAGTCAGAGCCCAGCAGTACAAGATGGCTGTAGGAGAGTGGTTAATAGACATCCACCAGTCCTGGTTTGCCACGTGTCATGATCTGATTCCTCAACCAATCAGAGGCCACTATTGTAGGTCAGTTTTTAAGGTTAGCTGTCAACTTGCTATCACTATAAATACTCCAGAAATCAGGAGAAAAGGCATTCAATGCAAACAGTGCAAAGTTACTCTGATAAAATACTCTCTCACTTTCTCTCTCTATCTCTACTTTCTCTCACTAATCCTGATATCTGACTTAAGCATCGGAGGGGGAACCACCACCCAAACCTCCAGGGTGGGTCCCTTTTTGCAGGTTCGGGAGCTGAGCCCAGACCAAGGACTAAGCGGATTCAGACATCGTTGCACAAGTCTCCAGCTGAAGAACACTCAAGATACTAATTTACTTGCTCGACAAGGAAGCTAAGCCTACAGCTTACTTGTTGGACGAGTGGATAAAACATTTGGCGCCGTCTGTGGGGAGACGCAACGATGACTGATTGTCAGTCGTCCAACATTGCTAGGAATCGAAGCCTTCAAGTTAATGTCGAAGATACGGTGGAGCATGAAAGACCACCTCGAGGAAGAGATAAACCTCCATCCATCGTCAATGTTCGTGGACCAATCCAGCAACCAGTCATCCAAGTGAATCTAGATCGTCTAGTGACTGCCGCCCACCTGGAGAATGTTCTGAATGATTTTCAGACTAGGATGGCGGAGGTCGTCCAAGAACAGATTAAAAGCAATATGTTGTTTTTTCATCATAACCCGGAGCCAGCTGCTAACAATCCACCTCGTCTTAGAAGGCGTTCTCAAGTAGATCGTCCAGGCCCTAGTCGACATGTTCGTCAGGAGCCCTCTAGGAGGACGGTAAGAGGAAAGCAGCCAGAGGATAATGTTCAATGAAGGAAGATGGACCGGAACCTAGTGGTGAGGACTCAGGACCATGTTCGTCCAAGCCGGGCACCGAATGGAAACAGATGCCGAGAGAGTATCTAGAGGCAAAGAAAGCCGCTGTGCATTACAACGATCGGCAACAGGATCTACGCCATACATGAGAGACCCGCCTTTGAGGTTGTCGTCCAGAGGGGAAGGACGAAGTTTAAGTCACTCTCTTGTTCATCCATGTCAGGAGATGACAGTAGCTCAGCCCATGGTCTATAGGCGTCCAGTGCCTGCAAACACTTCATCCAATCCTGTAATGAAAGAATATCGCAAGGAGTTCATACCCATTGAGGGACAGCTGGGAGCCCTCCGGATCAACCGGCCTACCCCATTCTCGGCCAGGATCATGGAGCGCCCCCCCTTCCCAAAGGTAAAACTCCAAACCATTGAGCCTTTTGATGGAACAACAGATCCTGATGATCACCTGTCTGCTTACAAACATCAGATGTACATCTAGGGAGTGGACGATGCTACTTGGTGTAAGAATTTCCCAGCTACCTTGAAGGGGGTAGCTCAGAAGTGGTTCAATAATCTTCCTCCCAATTCAGTCAACAATTTTACTGAACTCAGATTATTATTCACCAGTCACTTTGTTGCCAACAAGCAAGAGCAAAAGACAAGCATGCACCTAGGCAAGGTCGTCTAGGGACCTAAGGAGGCTCTTAGAAGTTTCGTTAAGAGATTCAACCTAGAAGCACTTCAGATCCAAGATCTTAATGCTGGAGTAGCCTTTGACGCCTTCATCAGGGGTCTAAGGCCAGGATGTTTCAAGTTTGATCTTGTTAAGAAGAAAATCTCCACTCTTGCTGAGGCTTTAAGAGAAGCGGAAGCGTTTATCCACGCTACCGAAGTGTGTGCTGAAGCAAAACTTCCCGAGTCTAAGAAGCCTGAAGAGGTTGCTCAGCCAAAGAAGAGCAACCCCAAAAAGGCTGAGACCTGGGCTATAGCCGCCACCACCACTTCGTCCAGATTGAGCAAGAGGAAGGAGGCCGAGCCATCCTCATCCAATCCTATTGAGTTTAACAAAGACCAATACTCCATTCTCATGGAGATTAAGGATCAATATGAGTTGAAGGCTCCAGCAGAGATGAAAACACCTTATAGAAATAGGGATAAGAGCAAGTATTGTCACTTCCACAAGGATTGTGGTCATGAGACTAATGAATGTAAGCACCTCAAGAGAGCTTTGGAGGAGCTAGCTCGAAAGGGAAAGATGAACTCCTATATGCCACAAAGGGGAAGGAAGTTTCCAAGGAAAGATGATTGGCATAACAAGAAGAAGGAGAGTGCAAGCACGAGACGAAGATGTTGTTCTCGTAATCTCGGAGTGGGTTTCTTTGGCTGGGGACCAACCAATAGAGGGCACAAAAACTACCTTAGGGAGCTCGGCCAAGTTTTGTTAGCTGATCAGACAAAGGCTGAGCCTTTCCCAAGGGTGGTAGTTAGTGAGTAAGATCGGGGCAGGTTGAGGACTCCCCATGATGATCCCTTGGTTGTAGAAATGAAAATAGTAAACTTGAGAGTAAGAAGGATCCTGATCGACACCGGAAGTTCGACGGACATCATTAGTGCTGAGTGCTTGTCCAGACTAGAGTTTGAGGAGAAGAACTTAGTTCTCGTTCACCATCCCATCATAGGGTTTGGGGGAGGAGTCATCCATCCAATGGGAACTGTTACTTTGCCCGTTCGAGTGGGAGAAAAGGATGCAGCTAGAACCTTGTTTATCAAGTTCTTGGTGGTCCGAGACTTGACAGCCTACAATGTCATTCTTGGACGACCAACTCGAATCATGTCAAAGCGATCATAGTAACTCACCCGATGTTGATGAAGTATGAGTGTGATGATGGCCAGATTGGCTCACTATATGGAGACCAGCAGGTGGCTAGGGAGTGTTATTTGACTACCCTCAAGCCGTCATCATGGAAAATAGGCAGCAAAGATCAGACGAAGGTTGCTGGCGAAAGGAAAACGTCTGAAATAGAGAAAGATCAGACGAAGGTGGCTAGCGAAAGGAGAACGTCTGGAATAGAGAAAGATCAAACGAAGATGGCTAGCGAGAGGAAAACGTCTGGATTTGTCAAAGACCAAGTCGCCTCGTTAAAGCTGACCATTGAGAGCCCTCAGACGCCTCTTGCTCCCTCAAGGAAGGCGTTTGAACATCTCCCCAGCAAGAAGAGAAAATATGAAATCATCAAGGAAGAACCCTCCTCGTCTGAAGAGGTCATGGCCATCATGGGACTAGCAGTAGAACGTCCAGAGCCATTGGAAGCCCCTGAAGAGGTACGTCTGGATGAAGCTCGTCCAGAGAGGACTCTCAAAATTGGATCTTCGCTCAATCCTGATTTGAAGGGTCATCTAGTCCACTTGCTGAAAGAGTTTCAAGATTTGTTTGCCTATTGCGTTGAAGAGATGCTTGGAATTGATCCGGAAGTAGCCGTCCATCGGTTGAATGTTGATCCAAATTTGAAACCTGTTCGTCAGAAGAAGAGGCATTTGGGACCGGCTAGAAACCAGGCGGTAGACCAAGAAGTTCAGAAGTTGTTGGAGTCAAAATTCATCAAAGAGACTTATTATCCAGCATGGATAGCAAATGTGGTCATGGTGCCAAAGCCCAATGGCACCTGGAGGATGTGTGTGGACTACACAGGACCTCAACAAGGCTTGTCCCAAGGACGACTTCCCTTTGCCTAAGTTGGATCGTCTAGTAGATTCCACAGCCGGCCATGCTTTGCTGAGCTTCATGGACGCCTATTCAGGTTTTCACCAAATTCCGATGTGGCCAGAGGATCAGGACAAAACGTCCTTCATTACCGAAAAAGGATTGTATGGCTGGGTGAGGATGCCATTCGGCCTACGCAATGCCCCGGCCACTTTTCAAAGATTGATCAATAATGTTTTTCAGCCGCAGTTGGGACGAAACATGGAGGCATATATTGACGATATGATAGTCAAGAGCCGTCAAGAAGAAAGCCATGTTGGTGATTTGGGAGAAACTTTTGAAACTCTCAGGAAATACAAGTTGAAGCTGAACCCCAGCAAATGTGTCTTTGGGGTCTTGTTAGGGAAGTTTTTAGGTTTCTTGGTGGACCAGAGGGGTATAGAGGCTAATCCCGAAAAGATTCAAGCTATTCTAGATATGAAGTCTCCTTCAAAGACAAAGGAAGTGCAGAGGTTGACGGGTTGCTTGGCCGCCCTTGGGCGTTTCTTGTCTAAGTCGGGTGACAAGTGCCATCACTTCTTTGCCACGATCAAGAAAAAGGCCAAGTTTGAATGGACAGCAGAGGCGAGCAAGCCCTTCAGCGCGTCAAAGATCACCTTCGGCGACTTCCTAGGTTGGTCGATCCAGTGAAGGGAAAAAGCTGTTTGTATACTTGGCGGTGTCCACTCAGCTGTGAGTGCCGTCCTTACAGTCGAAAGAGAGAACGTCCAAGTTCCCATATACTTTGTGAGTCATGTGCTCAAAGATGCGGAAAATAGGTATACTCCCGGTCGAGAAGTTTGGATTGGCCCTAGTCATGGCTAGCGAGAAAGTTGAGGCCTTATTTCTTGGCGCACGGTATAATCGTCTACACCGATCAGCCTTTGAAGCAAGTTCTACGAAGATGGAAGCCGGCCGGGCGGATGGTAAAATGGGCGGTTGAGCTTAACATGTTTGATATATCATTTGAACCAAGGAAAGCCATTAAGGGGCAAGCCTTGGCGAGATTTTATAGTTGAGCTTACTCGGCCAACCATAGAGCCAATATCCGATCCAGCTAGAGGAAGGAAGCATTGGCGCTCATGGTTGATGGATCGTCCACGATCCAATGGATGTGGAGGCGAGAATCATTTGTCAATCTCCCGAAGGGGACAAGTTTGAATATGCATTAAGATTCCGGTTCGGAGCGTCCAATAACGAAGCCGAATATGAGGCACTCTTAGTTGGAATCAAAATGTGCAAGGCGGCTGGAGCTGTTGAGATCGAGGCCAAATCGGACTCCCTCTTAGTTGTCGGCCAGGTTAATGGAGATTTTGAATGCAAAGAAGCATCAATGAGCAAATACATGCGGCGATCAAAGATGAGATAGAGCCACTAAAACGATTTGTCCTAGACCCAGTACCAAGGTCGAGAAAATCATCAAGGATGCTCTCTCGAAATTGGCCGGCTCGGGTGAAGGTGATGTGCCAAGAACAGATTTTTGGGAAGTCAAACCCAAAAGGAGCATCGACCAAGAGCGAGATTATGTTTCTCGGTTGAGGGACTGTCTGGATGGAGCCGATCATAGAATACAAGAAGACGGGACGATGCCTTCGAGATCTCGTAGAGGCTAAGTATGTGAAGGCTAGAGACAAGTGGTTTGAGCTATGGGACGAGACACTTTACAAGAAGTCATTCAACCGGCCTCTGCTCAAGTGCGTCACCGAGAGAAGATGGTGCGGAGGTTCCGAAAGAACTCCATGAAGGAGCTTGTGCTTTTCACATTGGGGAAGAGCTTTTGGGGAGAAGGCTTTAAGGACGGGGGTACTACTTGGCCTACCTTAAAGGAGGATGCTTTAGTCTATGCAAAGAAGTGTGACGGTTGTCGAAGCATGGAAATGTGCATCGAAGCCGTCCAACTACTTAACCCCCATCTTGTTCCCTCCGCCTTTTGCCAAATGGGGCATGGATATCCTAGGACCTTTCCCCGTGGCCTGGGCAAAAGAAGTTTGTGATAGTGGCGATTGACTACTTCACTAAATGGATAGAGGCGAGAGGCCATGCGAGGAATAACAACAAACGACGTCAAGGGCTTCATCCGGAAAAGCATCATAACCCGTTTTGGCATGCCACGATCCATCGTCTTTGATAATGGCCCACAATTTGAAACGCCTAAACCGGAAGGAGTCGTTGGCGGAAAGAGAAATAAAAGCACACTTCGCTGCCGTTGCCCACCTACAAGCCAATGGGCAAGTAGAGTCCTTCAACAAGATTCCATCAAATGGAATCAAAAGGAAGCTAGAGAACGCCAAGGGACAATGGGTTGAAGAGCTGCAGTTGGTGTTATGATCCATCAGAACAACCGCCAAGAACTCTAAAGGGGAGATGCCCTTCATGTTAGTCTATGGCACAGAAGCCGTATTGCCCATTGAGATTGAGGAACCCACCCTGCGAGTCATGTTGTACACAGAAGATGCCAACTGGGCTGCATTACGCACGACTTTGGACCAAGTGCCAGAAGTCAGGGGCAATGCCTTGCTAAGAATGCAATTGTACAAATTGGGTATGGCTCGGGAGTTTAACAAAAGAGTTGTTAGACGACCACTCAAAGTGGGGGATCTTGTTCTTAGAAAGATGGAAGCGGTTGGACGAGCTAAAGAGTTAGGGAAGCTAACACCAAATTGGGAAGGACCTTATCTGATTGTCCAGGAGTTACGCAGTGGGACTTTTCGTCTACAAGATCTAGATGGACGACCTATTCAGCGTACTTGGAATTCAGACAACTTAAAGAAGTACCACGTCTAACTCAGATCTTCGTCAGATACCTGTAGGGTAATTTGTAGTTACTTCAAAGTGCCACGGCACATGTTAGTAAGAAAAGAATTGTATACATGCATCTTGGCATTCAGCCAAGCAAAATCCATATAATACAATTCCTACTATCTCTTTGTTTATTTTCACCAAGTTACTTCACTTTGGGGCATTAAATCAGTTACTCGTCTAAAAGTGACAATAACTTGGACAAAAATACAAACAATAGCAGAACGTCAAAATTGCTCACTTTTACGCCGAACATCACTCCCTCAAAGAGACCGACCAAAAATATAACGCATATATGGCCGTCAAATTGACAAAACCACTAGTAAGAGTAACGTCAAAGTCTCTGAGAGAAAGCTGGCCTGAAATAAGACCTTAGTAAAGGATACTTACTTTCAAACGCACAGACAGCTAAGTAGTCCAGACCCTAGTAAGGGATCGCTACTTAATGACGAGTGTTGCTCCCTCAAGGAAGCCGGCTAAAACATGCTTTGAACATGAATCTCAAGCTCGTCCATCAACTTCAGCAGGCTCAGCCAAGGATGGCCGCTCTCCTTCTTGGACTTTGGCTCTCCCTCCATGTACGGTTGAGCTAAGCCCAAGAAAGGGGGGATGATAGAAGCCTATAGGACGAGCTAAAGAGAGCAGGTCGTTCAAAAACCAGGACCTAGCCAATAGATGCATCTGTGATGGTTTGATAGTGCAGGACGAATGTTGGTAGCTCGAGCAAAACGGCTTGAAAGTGGTTCGTCCGCAACCCAAACGTGCATTGGCCGTCTTCCCTCTTTGGGCAAGACTCGTCTAATCAAGTAGATCGTCCAAAAATCAAGGACGATTATCAACAAATACTTGAATATTTCATAAAATAACAGGTAATCGTCCAAGGGCAAGGAGGACAATCTTCTCGTATGAGCATTTTGCAAACCGTCTCAGACGAGTCCCTTCTGGTACTCGGAGACAAGTTTTAAAGATTAAAAATCTGAGCAGGATGTTCAACGATCATGACGAAGTTAAGTTATACTTAGTCAAATTGCAATTGTAAAAAAAAAAAGACCGGCAATTGGCAAAAAGTTGTTCATATATATATCAATAAGCAAGGATTTACAATTTAAGACTACTGAAGGGTTAAGAATATAATGGCAGACAAGCCAAGAAACCGGGAAAAATAAACCTAAAACTAGGCTTCATCTTCAGCGCGAGTTTCTTGGTCGTCCTCAGGGTTCCCATCCTGGGCTTCGTCTTCAGGGTTCCCATCCGCAGCTGCAGCCTCGTCGTCGGAATCAAGAAATTCCGGAGGTTCCTCGGCGCACACCATAGCCCGATGGACACTCTGCTGATATTCTAGACGACGTACAATGCTCGGGACCTCCTTAGAGGTTTCGACGATGTGAGCCAACACCTCCTTGGCATCATCGAAGGCCTTGGCCGCCGACCTTTCCAGACGGGCATTCTTCACCCTTAGGAGAATGTTCTCCCTTCTCAGCTCAGCGGCAGCAATAAGAGCCACATCCCTCTCACCCTTTAGATCAGTAGATAGAGTATCTATGATCATCTTCAGACGGTCCCGCTCCTTGATCTGATCGTTGATGGTAACAAGATATTTCTTGTTCTTGGATTCCAGGTCTGCGGATCTCTTCTCCAAGGCGTGCAGTGACTGACGATGGAGGGTATTAGCCATCTCAATGTCATGGATGGCCTTGTCGCCTGCCGTTGTAGCGAGATGGACGAGATGCTTATTCTCTTTTCTCAGCTCCCTCGCCCATTCTTCAGTTAGCATGCTGCGAGCCAGAAGCTGGAATAATGAAAACAAACCAAGTTATTAGACGAGTTGCAGAGTCAAAATTTGTACAAGTATAAAACAAGGAAGGCATTAAACAATACCTCGGCAGCAAGCTGAGACATGTAGCCCACATGCCCGGCTGACGCTCCCCTTAATCCTTTAATGTAGGATTCGGGGTAACACTTGAAGAGCTCCTGCTTAAGCCGCTCTTTCTCCAGCCTTGACATTTTGGCGAAGGCATGAGAAGGTTCCTCGTCCGAATCAACGATGGGAGGAGTTGGGGGAATAGCAGGGCCTTTGCCCTTATCTGAAAGAGGGGGAGAGTCAGTTATTTTGATAGGAAAGACGATGGCTTGTCTATTGGACGGACTCATGGACCGTCCACCGACCCGCATCGTCCTAACTATGTTGGGGTAATACGACTCACCAGACGAAAGTGATGTCGTCCTAACAGCTAAAGGCATCTGCGGCACCAGCTTAGCCACCGAGCCGCTGAACCCTGGATAGTTCTCGGCAGC
The DNA here is from genome assembly GCA_947646795.1 of Beta lomatogona. Taxonomy (NCBI): domain Eukaryota; kingdom Viridiplantae; phylum Streptophyta; class Magnoliopsida; order Caryophyllales; family Amaranthaceae; genus Beta; species Beta lomatogona. Next base: position 179,567 of record CANSNZ010000896.1, on the reverse strand, counting down.
AGTTTCAGATTCCGGTGCAACCAAAGCCAAGGCGGACTCTGGGTTGATTTCAGTTGAGTTGGCCGGCAAAACGCTCAGCGGAACAGCTACATGTGCACCCTTTCCCTCCGCGGCCGGGACAATAGTCGGAGGCTCCTTTTTAAGAGCCTTGGCTTGTGGGGGAGGCATGCTTCTCTCCCCAACCTCGCCAGCAGAAGCCGTCTTATCTGCCTTCTTCCTTGTAAAGCCCTTAGGCTTCTTCGCTGAAGGTTGGTCAGCGGCTGTAGTTGGCCTCTTTTTGGACGAGGACGACTTCCCAGGTGGAAGTTTGTTTGTAGGAGCATTTTTCTGCAAAAAGTGAAGAAGACATCAAATCGATCGTCCAAGGAACAAAAATAAGAAGACATCAAATCGATCGTCCAAGGAACAAAAATAAGTACTATTACAAGACTTCAGACGAAGGTGGCCCGAAGAAGGTAGCCGTCCAAACATGGACGTTTTCCTACTTCATGCTATCTTCGTCGGAAAAAGAAAAGAAAAGTGAATTACAAACATCCAGACGAGTGTGGCCCCAAGAAGGTGACCGTCCAAGTATGGACGTCCTTCTATGGGCGACTCTCGTCCAAAAATTGGATGCCAACTCCAGGGAAGAATGGTCCCAAGAAGGTGACCGTCCAAGTATGGACGTCCTTTTATGGATGACCCTCGTCCAAAAATTGGATGCCAATTCCAGACGAGTATGGCCCCAAGAAGGCGACCGTCCATGTCTGGACGTTCTTCGTCTTTGGGTGACCCTCGTCCAAAAATTGGATGCCAATTCCAGACGAGTATGGCCCCAAGAAGGTGACCGTCCAAGTCTGGACGTTCTCCTTCTTTGGGTGACCATCGTCCAAAAATTGGATGCCAATTCCAGACGAGTATGGCCCCAAGAAGATGACCGTCCAAGTCTGGACGTTCTCCTTCTTTGGGTGACCCTCGTCCAAAAATTGGATGCCAATTCCAGACGAGTATGGCCCCAAGAAGGTGACCGTCCATGTCTGGACGTTCTCCTTCTTTGGGTGACCCTCGTCCAAAATTGGATGCCAATTCCAGACGAGTATGGCCCCAAGAAGGTGACCGTCCAAGTCTGGATGTTCTCCTTATTTGGGTGACCCTCGCCCAAAGATTGGATGCCAATTCCAGACGAGCTGAAATGATACTCGGCAAAAAAAAAAAAAAAAAAAAAATTTGTATTACCAATGTTTCGGCCCTCTTCTCGGCACTACTCTTTGCATACTCCTTCCACAGGTTGTCCGTAGAATTTGGACATGCTTGATTTCCCCGTCCAAGATGCTTTGAGGCGTTGTCTGGCCGAGTCTGCAAAGAATAAAAATGTGTTCGTCAAATGAATTATAGACGAAGAGTTTTACTTAGATGATTTCAAATATATACCTCTATCATCGGCCAACCGCAAGCCGGCAGCAACCAAGAAGTCGTCTTGGTAAAACATTTCCTTAAAGGGTATCCAGTTGGATGGCCCTTTAAAAGATCGTTGGCCGGGCCTGGAGTACTCTTTTGTTACGAAGTACTCCACAACTTCTTCATCGAAATTATCCTCCCGAGTCCAGCCCGGGATTGCTTCCGTCCCGTATTTGTGACGGACCGATTATAGAATCTATAGCTCTCAGTAGCCCAATCATTGGCCGCCTTTAAAAATATGAAATCGGCTTTCCATTCATGCATCTTCGAAGGCTTCCCCCAAGTCGCCAGGAAGCCAGGGCGGTTGCAGATGTTGAGCCATGTCCCGTCCACGGCCCCAGGTACCTTGGCCGCATAATGGATGTGGGTAAAGGCCTGAAGAGAAAGGGCTAGGCCGCGTAGCTCGCAGACGGCAATAAACGTCAGGACGTTGTGCCAAGCGTTTGGAGCCAACTGATTATGGCCGATATGGTAGTGCTGCAGCACTTGTTCTATGAAGTCATGGAGGGGAAACCTCAATCCCGCATCTAAGGCCTGTTTATAGAAGCGAAATGGTTCCTGGGAGCGCTCAGGATCGTCGCGTCTTTATTAGGAATGACAAAGGAAAAACCCGGCATGGGCATGAAAGACGATAAGTAATTAGGGTCTCGGTCCTAGTTTCTCTAACCACTTACGGTTGACCAAAATGAAGCCGGGATCGAAAAGGGGACCTAAACGTCTTCTAATCTCCGATGAGGTAGTAGAGGCCTCGTCGATTCTTCGGCGACCTCGAAATCGCAACCATTATTACCTTCGCCGATCTCCGCCATATCGGCGTCCGCCGTGAATCTTGGTCTCGGGTTTTATTTCGGAGTCTTCTGCATCATTGTCAAAAGGAGGCCTGTCCAAAGGCTGAGCACTTTGGACCTCTCTTGCCTCATTTGGCACCCGTCCAGTGGATTCCTCCATATCCGAGCTATTTGATGGGATTATTGCTTTTCGTCTTAGACGGGCCGTTTGCTTGACGCGCGCCAGATTACCCCCGCACAGTAAAGACCGGGTCGTCGACTTTCTCGGCCAAAACTATGAAAATATACGTACTCGGCGAAAGAGGCCCAACTCTAGAATGTGCAGAAGAAGAAGTATCGGTTCTAGGGTCAAGACAAGCTCTTGGTCGGCTAGGATCATTTGACGAAGATGATTCCATTTTATTGATTTTCTAAGAAAAAAAATAAAGAACAAAGAAGAATGAAAAGATCAAAGAAAGGATACCTGCTAAGAACGTCTGGGCGATTCGGTGAAGAATGCTGAAGCTGGACGATCACTCTCTCTCTCTCTCTCTCTCTCTAGGAAATTCACAGAGCTTCTCTCTCTAGAAAAATTCGTTCGAAGTGTTAAATGATTAAATGTCTTCACACCAAGGTTATTTATAGAGGAATAAGAAACCTGCGGAGCCGGTCAAGAATGACCGAGAAGAGAATACAACGGTCGAATATGACCAGTAGAACCCAGAAGAAGGCGCGTCACTTCATTTCAAATTGAACTACCTTGAGGGTAAAAGGGCCTTAACCGTCAGATGGGCCGACAGTAAAAGCCCTTTTAGGGGCAAATGTTGTAGTCTAACATCTACGGCTCTCTTGAAGACACTTGGGCTCATCAGAGCTGTACACGTGTCACCCTAGTTAAAAAGGAGAAAAGCCTTGAATCTCTGGGCTACACTCAGCTGAGTTAAAGGGTTTAAGTTACGGCCCAACGGAGCCCGAGCAGTACAAGATGGCTGTAGGAGAGTGGTTAATAGACATCCACCGGTCTGGTGCGCCACGTGTCATGATCGATTCCTCAACCAATCGAAGCCACTATTGTAGGTCGAGTTTTAAGGTTAGGCGTCAACTTGCTATCACTATAAATACTCCAGAAATCAGGAGAAAAGACATTCAATGCAAACAGTGCAAAGTTACTCTGATAAAATACTCTCTCACTTTCTCTCTCTATCTCTACTTTCTCTCACTACTCCTGATATCTGACTTAAGCATCGGAGGGGGAACCACCACCCAAACCTCCAGGGTGGGTCCCTTTTTGCAGGTTCGGGAGCTGAGCCCAGACCAAGGACTAAGCGGATTCAAACATCGTTGCACAAGTCTCCAGCTGAAGAACACTCAAGATACTAATTTACTTGCTCGACAAGGAAGCTAAGCCTACAACTTACTTGTTGGACGAGTGGATAAAACAGTTGTTGTTGTTGTTGTTGTTGTTGTTATTATTATTATTATTATTATTATTATTATTATTATTATTATTATTATTATGATCATCATCATCATCATTATTATTATTATTACTATTACTATTAATATTACTTTATAGAATTACTATTACTATTAATATTACTATTTACTAGTACATTTGTTCAAAAAGATTATTATTATTGTCGTTGTTGTACTTATTAATTATTAATATTGGTAATTATTATTAATGTCGTTGCTATTATTATAAATGTCATTGATATCATTGTTTGAAGCTATTTGTGTTCAAGAAGAAGAATGTTCTTTTAGCATTTGTACGTGTTCTTTTTTATATTTGTTCCAATTAATAATTTTGATATGTGATGTTCTTTTTGATGTTGTAATGTAACGAACATGACAATAGTATATGATGTTTATTTTTTAATTTTTTTGGTAGAATAATGTAAATTATATGTTACTAGTTTATATAAAACATCAGTAGCATGGGATAACCTAATGGTGTTGTCATCACGTTCAAAATTTTCCCTACAAAGGATTTCAACTTATCTTTAAAAACAAAGTTTATATAGAACAAGACAACGATATAAGAAGAATATTTAACCATTTTGTTCAAGATCATATGATTATATATATTTATAGGTTTATTTATAATAAAAAAGGACAATTTATTGATATAACAAAGAACATGTTAGTTAAATCCAAACATGTCATCAATATAAAAATAACATCTATCTTTTATTTTTAGAATGTATTATTTATATAGATTTTGTATGCTCTTTCAGTATATGATCTTTTTTTAATATCATTATATGTTTTTTTCATTACTACCTAAATCCTTATTATTAACGGACCTTGAACATGAACAATATGTTCTCTTTACCATGAACAATATGTTTTTTTACCTAAACTGTGTGTTCTTTTATTTTTAATTTTTCTGGGCCCCCAACCCCGTGGTAAGTTGAATTTCCTCTGGACTGCCCTCGTACAGGGTCACTCACCTAGAGACCTAACAAGCCCCAACCCCCCTCCCCCACCCACAACAATATTGAAATATATGCTTCACCAAGATTTAAACCTTGGTCTCCCATGTGGGAGATAGGAAGCCATACCATTGGACCCAAGAGTCCTTGGTCTTTTAAATTCAATTGTATGTTCATATACTAATGTGTTCTTTTTTTAAAAAAAACTATTTATGCAATTATTATTATTATTATTATTATTATTATTATTATTATTATTATTATGTTATCTATATTATTTTTATTATATTATTATTGTTGTTATTATTATTATTATAATATTATATATATTATGATTATAATATTATTATTATTATTATTATTATCATTATTATTATTTATTATTATTATTATTGAAAGTTGTGCCTAGTAATAAAATGATAGTAATAGTAATACGAGTAATGAAATACAAAGTAATAATAATATTAGTAGTAATATGTTTTGTAAAAGATAAGTTCAGATAAGATCATATCAGTTTAGATCAGATCAGATTAGATCAGATCAGAAAGATAAGTTCAGATCAGATCAGATAAGATAAGTTAAGATCAGTAAATTTTAGGTGAACTAAACATAGCCTTAGTAATTTCAATCGATCAAATCTGAATTTATTAGTTGATAAAATGCTTTAAGTTAAAAATAGCAATCACAACCTAATTAATACCATAAGGACTCTAAAAGATAAAATCAGTAACTAATATCCTAATTTAACTAGGATTACAATTAGATAAGACTCCTATATAAGTAAGACTCTTAAAGTGCTTAAATCAAGTAAAACATATTCCAGATAAAATCGTAAACCTGCAAGCAAAAGTCTTTTAATTATACTACACTCCTAACAACTTTAGAGTTATAACATTATTAAATTCAAAAAAAAGTTAGACTTCTAATCTTATAAAACTTCTATTACTGTAACGCCTCATTTGGTTAGTGGTATTAAATGATGGTAATGGTAATGGTTTCTAGTGCAAATTTGTAAATGCATTCCCATGTCAACATTCATGGTAATTAATGCCAGTTTATCCCAAAACACCTATTTTCTTCCTAAAATGTCATTACCATCCATTATCAATTGGGAAGTTGGTATTGGGTAGTAATGAAAATTTATGAAAGAAAACACATGTTTTGACATCAAGTTTCATTACCATAAATGTTAACATTGGAATGTCTTTACAAACTTATACTAAAAAGCATTACCATAACCACAATTTAGTACCACTAACCAAACATGGCGTAAGAGTTCCATTATAACTTGAACTCTCTATAAAAGAGGTAAGTATGTAATAACAAGCCTATAACTTTACTGTGAGTCCTAATAGAACTAGAATTTTTCCAAAAATCTTCCAGAACTTCCAAAAACCTCCATAAGCATGAATCCAAGCCTCTTTCTTATGAGCACCTAAGAACACTCAACACAACCATGAAACTATATGAAGTTGATCTGGTCCATTCGTCATGAGGCTCATCAACTGTAGGAATCTATTTTTTTTTTACAAGGGTAGGAATCTATTGGTCTATGTTGTATGTACTACTATTTACCTGATGTTCATCTTTGGATGGTTTTGCATGTGTGAAAACTGAAAAGTGAAAACTGACTAACACATTAACGTCGTTTTCAACTTTGCAAGTGTTGACACCTAAACCATGCTCCAAATCATAAATGTGAAGATTATCCAATAGTATCTTCATCGTGTATTCGAGTAGGCCGAAGAGGTAAATAGTCATTGGAGGTACATTAGGCTTCAAATTAATTCCGTTAGTACCTAAAATGTGATATATTAGGCGTTTATTGAATATCTTTGGAACTTCGTTTTCCTCGTTTCCCCAACAATAATAGGTATCGATTGCTAATAGAAGAAAACCCTCATGCGTTTATGTTTATGCCGATTTTGTACCAAGTACGCAAAAGGTATTAGGAAGCCGTCAACAAGACCAATATACTTAAACGAATGTAAAATAATTAAGATCTAACAATAATACAAATAAAGAAATAGGAAAACCCAAATGACGGGAAAAACCGCAGGTGACACTCTTGAATTCCAATCCACTATATCGTTGCCGCCGTCAATGCCAGCATTCAAGTACAATAAATATCAATACAATATTGGCCGAGTGCTAATGAAGGCAAGAGAGAATACAATTACTTGTGAATACTGTCAATGCAGCTTCTGAGTGAGTTTTTCACTAAGTTACATCTACTATATATATATATATATATATATATATATATATATATATATATATATATATATATATATATAACTTCAGTATTGTAGCCGTTTGACACTTCCTCAGAAATAGGACCCATTACCACTTCTTTGCAACGGATTCCTTCAATATCTCATATAGTTACTTTGAGGATCCCACCAATTTTTTATCTTTTTTGTTTGATAACCAACACAACTTATCCCTCCTCTTTTGAAATTAAAGCTAGTACCGCCATGCAAATCGTGGGCTCAACAATCACCCCTAATTGATACCACTTGTCAACCGCCTAGAGAATGGTGTCAATTACATAGCCCAATAACCGTCATTAATGTCCCAACTGCTCCTACTGCCTTGTATAAAAACACACGCCACCTTCACCTTTTCTCTCTAATGTCACTTTCAACTTTTCATAAAAGCACTCCCTCTTTTGAAGAACCAAGAAATCTCTCGGCTTCTACCCTCGTCCGTTCTCCGGCAAATCCCCAGGTAAATAATCTTTCATCTTCTCACTTCAATTTCTTTGAAATTAAAGCTCCCCTTCCATGGCCCCTAAAGATGCCGCTAAGGTTAGGAAAGCCAACAAGTCCCCCAAACCCTCCGAAACTAGCGGCGAAGTAATTGTCATTAATGCCGGCGTAATTGGAGGTCCTAGTGTACCTAGCACCTTCATAGAAGAAGAATTAGATGACTTTATAGAAAAAACTGGGTTACCTATCCGAATAAAGGCTCGGATTATCGCAAAGGAAGAGTGCCCCGACGACTGTCCCATGGGTTGGGTGGTATTTTACGAATACCCCTTCAAGATCGGCCACAAATTCCCCCTTTGCCCTCTCATGACTGAACTTCTTGACACCCTCAAAGTAAGCCCTGGACAAATTATGCCTTTAGCTTGGAGGATTGTCCATGTAATCGACATTTTGGCTAAAGGTATGAACATGGATTTTGGGTTAGTGGATTTGCTGCATGTATATGAAGTGAAAAAGGTTGAGAATACAAGATACACCTTGTTTTTGAGATCTGGGCGTTTATCTCTTGTGGGTAATACCGGGGCCAACGACAGAGGATGGAAGAAAAGGTATGTGTTTGTAGAAAAGGCGTCGTTGGGGAAAGATTACGCATTTTTGTGCAATGGCTGGAATTCCGGAGGTATAAGTTTTGCTTCTTTTGTGAATTTTTGTTGGCTTAAAAATTTGACAATGTCTAATTTTGTGGTGCTTTGCAGAAATTTTACCCTTATCATTGGAAGAGAACGACTACTCCCGTACCAAGGCTAACCGGCTTTTGAAGACATACTCGACGGAGGAACGCGCATTCAGGGCCAACTTCAATCTAGTGCCTGCCGACGTTGACGAACATCCTCAAGACCCTGACGAGCCTTCCAACAACAGTTCCCCTTCAATGGCTTCAGGTAATGCGTATGTGTAAACGCTGTCATCTTCTTCTTTATGCAATTCCATGCTTATATTAATACGTTGCTATCAGAGAACACCAAATCCACCAAGAGCAAGTCTCTTGTGGTTGCCTTGATGGAGGCGGAGATGTTGGAGAGAACGTTGAAGAGAAAGAGAGCCCAGGCTAGCATGCCCACTCCCTCTGCCTCTGTTGCTTATACTACCAAATCACCTGAAGCCGTCAAACCTGATGATGCCAACGTCGTCAAAGAATCGACGCCGACCATGGAAGGAAGCTTCTGTATTTCTCTCCCCAAGGGGTTTTTGGAGCACACTACCCCTACCATTTAGCCTGACGCCGAGAAATTGGCCTTCCCTGCGCCGCAAAGACGCCTCACCAAGCTTCCGATTCATCAGGTCGCCGACGAAGGGTTGGCATTACAGTTGCACGTAAGTTGCTTGCTTACTCATTTAGTAATATTGCCCCCGTCTTTCATGACGTTAACTTTTGTTATTACCTTGAATAGGCCATCCAAAACTCTTTGGCCATCCGCAGCTCTGCTATTGTTCTGGACAAGGAGTGCAAAACCCTTCGAGAGAAATTGGAAAGATCAATTACTGCTCAGTCGGAGGCCGAGAAGGCGCTGAAAGCCAAGACCGCCGAAGTGGCGTCGCTGCAAGAAGAACTGGGCGCCAAAGTCGTGGAGGCAGCGTCACTCAAAGAGACGTTGGATGTCCGTACTGCTCAACTAGAAGCCAAGGTGACGGCGTTGCAAGAAGAACTCATCGACGCCGCAAGCCTGTATACTTGGAGGACCAAGGCGAGGTTGATGAAGCAATTCATGGATGGCCAGACGGCGTCATGGACTCCGGAGGATGACGTCAAAATGTTCCTTGCCGCTTATGGGTCTGACGCTAATCTTCTTCCTGACGGCGCTGCTGCAAGTGCCGAGACAATGGCGACGGCTGAGTCGACCCCTGGTGATGAAAACAAAGATGCCATGGATACAAATTAGAAAGTGTTTTACAATGTTTAGTTTTTGTATGGTGCTGTGCCACCAACGTAGAACAATTTCCCCTTTTATTTGATTGTGTCAGTGTTAGAATACTGATTTGGTTTAAAACAGTTGCAAGCTTTTGGTTGTGTTGCTTTTGACTTATTGCCGTGACGGTGAATATCAATGTTATGTTGCTTCTTTGTGTGTTTAACTCGCCTCATGTAAGTGTATATTTTGTCATTGTTGTTGTGTGTATGTATGTATGTATGTATGTATGTATGTATGTATGTAGGTACCTTTAATGTTAGGAGCCGTTTGCAACACTAATTGTCATGAAGGGCTAAGTTGCCACTTCCAATTAAGCATGCTTAGCTTGTTTGTATGTTGTGTTGATGACTTCTTAAGGTGTGTGTTCCTTATTGTATGGTAGTCATATACCTTTTTATCTGGAAGCCGTCGAGCTCTGGCACACTGATGTAAGTTGCCGCCGTCATCGCTTGTGTCGGCGTCAAGTTACTGTGTGTCGTAAACCTGATGTTTTCCATTGGTCGTCGATGTGTCCTTGTCTTACATGCCTGCCATCATGAACAAAGGTGAGATGGCCATTGGCTTTACCAACGGCCCTCCGACGCTCAAGTCAGTATGTTATTTATGACAATGGTGCTTTTAGAGGACTAAAGATATGTTGATGACAAAATGACATGCATAAAAAGAAATAAATTTCAACTAATTACTTACCTGTGTCGGCGTCCCTTTTGTTGTCAACACAGCTTAGAAATGATAATGTTTTAGATGGACGGCGTTCCAACTTCATGGAACTTGCTTACCTTCCCTTGTGCACAGCCTGTAGGCGCCGTTGCCTACCACTTTCTGTATGCGATATGGTCCTTCCCAAGCTGGTGCTAATTTACCTGCATTGAGTTCTTTAGTATTCTGAAATACTTCTCTAAGGACCCAGTCACCTACCTTGAATGTCTTTGCCTTAACATTCTTGTTGAAACTTCGGGCCACTATCTGTTGTTGCGACGCCATTCGTACAAGCGCTGCCTCTCTTAACTCTTCGCTGGTAGCGAGGTCGTGACTTATCTCCTCTTCATTTCTATCTGGCATCAATAATCCATATCTCGCCGTCGGAATCTGTACCTCTGGAGGTAAAACTGCTTTGCATCCGTATACTAGTGAGAACGGTGTTTGCCCCGTCGCCGTCTTGGGAGTGGTTCTGTTCGCCCATAGAATTGACGGTAGCTCCTCAGCCCACTTGCCTTTGGCTGCTTTCAAGCGTCGTTTGATAACTTTTATGATTGACTTGTTACTTGATTCGGCTTGTCCATTGGTTTGTGGATATCTCGGCGTCGCAGTACTTAGTTGTATGTTCCACTTTGCCAGAAAGGTACGTGTAGGCGTACTGATAAATTGCAAGCCGTTGTCGCAAATGATCTCTGACGGGACGCCGAACCTGCAGATTATATTTCGCCATATAAAAGTAATAACTTCTTTGTCGCGTACCTGGGTGAATGAGTCGGCCTCAATCCATTTGGTGAAATAGTCTGTCATTGCTAGCATGAACACCTTTTGCCCCGGCGCTTGAGGCAATTTGCCGACGATATCCATCCCCCACCTCATGAAGGGCCACGGGGTGATAGTTGGGTGTAACTTCTCTGCCGGTTTATGAGACATGGCAGCGTGTCGCTGACAGGAATCACATTTTTTGGCGTATTCAGTAGCGTCCCGCCTCAATGTCGGCCAGTAGTACCCCATTCTCAAAGTTCTGTTGGATAAACTGCGTCCACCTGAGTGATTACCGCAACTCCCATCGTGCATCTCTTGAAGTACTTGCTTGCATTCGTCGCTGTCAAGTTAGCGTAAATAAGGCCCTGCAACCGACTTCCGAAAGAGTACGCCGTCAATCATAACATACATCGAAGATTTAAAGCGTACCTTTCTAGCTTGTAGTCTGTCGTCTGGAAGGATGTCGTCCTTGAGATATGAGATAATCGGCGCCTTCCAACTGGTGGACGACGTCATCGTGATTTCGTTGATGTCGGCGTCGCTTACTGATCGGTTAATCGCTGGTGTCGCTAGGTGCACTATGGGTATATTCTTGAATCCTGATTTTCTCATGGCCGAGCCAATATTGGCCAATGCGTCTGCCTGCGTATTTTGATCCCTAGGAATCTGATGAATGTTAAAGTTTGCAAAAGATTTTACCTTTGAGTTAACTGCCTCCAGGTACGCCGTCATTTTAGAGTCCTTGGCGGCGAATTCTCCTTTGATTTGGCTAACTATCAACAATGAGTCGCTGAATACTTCAATGTCGGTGGCTTGCAGATCTTTGGCTAACGTCAGTCCAGCTAACAATGCTTCATATTCCGCTTCATTGTTTGTGGCTTTAAAGTCACAACTAATAGCTCGGGATATAGTGTCCCCTTGTGGCGACTTCAACAGTATACCTAATCCGGCGCCTCGAAAGTTCGAAGATCCATCTACATGCAACACCCATTTAGTACTAATTGTGTTAACATCGAGCATGCTTACCTCACTTTGTGCCGACGCCTCTAGTCGCGGGCTGAAGTCAGCCACAAAATCTACCAAAGCTTGTGACTTTATCACCGTTCGTGGCTGATACGTGATGTCATAACTACTAATAGTAATGGCCCACTTGCTCATTCTTCCTGTCAATTCTGGGCGTCTCATGATTGACTTAATAGGATAATTAGTCTTTACATGTATGACATGCGCTTCGAAATAATGTTTCAATTTTTTAGAAGTAGTGACTAATGCCAAAACGAGCTTTTCTAAAGAGGAATACCTGGTTTCGGTGTCAACAAGGGATTTACTTACTTAATAAATGGGCAGTTGACCTGTTGAATCTTCCCTATTTAGGACGGCACTGACTGATGATTCGCTGACGGCGATATAGAGTTGTAACGGCTCGTCTGTCGTCGGCTTGGATAATAACGGCGGCGTCATTAGATATTCCTTGAGGTTTTGCAACGCCTGTTCATGTCGTTCGCTCCATTCAAAGCCCTTATTCTTTTTCAGAATGTCGTAGAATAGCCTACACCTGTCGGAGGATTTGGAGATGAATCGATTCAAGGCGGCGACGCGTCCAGTAAGTTTCAGCACTTCTTTAATGTTCTTTGGGGATTGAATGTTGACGATGGCCCTTATCTGGTCAAGGCTAGTTTCTATACCTCGTTGCGTAACGATGTACCCTAAAAACTTTCCTGCAGATACTCCAAAAGAACACTTAGTAGGGTTAAGTTTCATTCCGTACCTTCGAATAACTTCGAATGCTTGTTGTAAATGTGAGACGTGGTCGCAAGCGGCCTTGGATTTCACCAACATATCATCGATGTACACCTCCATGGTGTCCCTTAGCTGGTCTTTGAACATGGCGTTAACAAGGCGTTGGTAGGTGGCGCCGACGTTTTTCAATCCGAACGACATAACCTTGTAGCAATAGATGTCGCGGTCGGTGACGAATGACGTCTTCTCTTGATCTTCTGGATGCATAAGTATTTGGTTGTATCCGGAGAAAGCGTCCATGAATGTCAGTAGCTCATGTCCGGCAGTAGCGTCGACGAGGGCGTCGATGTGTGGCAATGAAAACGGATCTTTCGGGCAAGCTTTGTTGAGATCAGTGAAATCGATGCAAACCCGCCACTTTCCATTCTTTTTTCCTACAACAACGACGTTAGCAAGCCAATCAGGGTACTTGACTTCTCTTACCTTGCCAGTGTCGATTAACTTTTGGACCTCGTCGTTGATTATCTGATTCCTTTCGGGAGTGAACTTGCGTCTCTTCTGCTTTACTGGCTTATGATACGGGTCGACGTTGAGTTTGTGTGTTATGACGTCAGGGTCAATACCTGTTACATCTTCGTGCGACCATGCAAAACAATCAGTGTTAGCTATAAGAAATTCGATTACCTTTTCGAGAACGTCGGGGGCTAATGACGCTCCTATCTTCACTGTTTGATCTGGCTTGCCGGCGTCAAGTATGATTTCGTCAACTTGCTGTTCGTCAAAGTCTTGCTCCCCCAACGTCTGCGTCTGTAATTGCTATGCTTCCATCTTGCGAGGTTTGAGGGATGTCTTGTAGCATTCTCGAGCTATCCGCCTGTCTCCTTTGATCTCCTGCACTCCCCACTTGGTAGGAAACTTCAAGGATTGGTGATACGAGGAAGAGACAGCCTTCATGCTGTGGATCCAAGGTCTTCCCAGGATGACATTGTAAGAGGATGGACAGTCCACGACGTAGAGCTTGGTAGACATGTTTACGCCTTTGGCATAAGTGGGCAGCGTCACTTCGCCCATGGTATGTTTGGCTTCTCCACTGAACCCGACGAGGACAGTAGATTTTCGGATGATGTCGCGCTCGTCAATGCCCATATCTTCTAATGCGTCTTTCATAAGGACGTTGGCTGAGCTGCCATTATCCACTAGCACACGTTTTAGTAAACAATTGCTAACAGTTAGAGAAATTACCAGACCGTCATGATGGATATCTCGGTCGTCACCAAGATCGTCTTCGTCGAATGTGATAGGCATCGCTTCGAGTTCGGCGTCACGAGGATGACGGAGTTCTTTGGGGATGGCGTCTTGATTTGGGACATCTCTTGCATGACGTTTAGCTGCAGAATAGGTTAGTCCACAAATATCTGATCCACCACTAATGACATTGATTACCTTCACGTGTGTCGGCGACGTAGGGGGTTGCCGCCGTTCGTCATATGTTGACGTTATTGCTTTTCCCTTCTCAGTCAACAAATCTTTTAGATGACCCTGTTTGAGGAAGTGCGCCACTTTGCGTCGTAAGGCAACACACTCGTCAGTGTCGTGTCCGTGGTCTCCATGGAACTCGCACCATTTCGACTTGTCACGTCGAGGTGCTCCTTTTTCATTCCTGAAGGCCATTTAACAGCGTTACCCAAAGAACGTAAAGTGTTAACGATACTTAACATGTCAAATACTGAACCCATATTCAGCGAGCTTGGGCGGTAAGCCGGGGTCACTCTTCCAATCGCTTATGGTTCCAGTTTGACGGACGCTGTGGATCTGTTGCGGACGGTCGTAAGGCTTTGGTCGCCACGAACTTTGTTGGTCGGCGTCGATTTCCTGCTGCCGACGTTATTGAACGCTTTCCTTGATTGCATGTCTTCCTCCAACCTGATTTGGGCTAAGGCTTTGGCCTGGGCGTCCTCGAACGTCGGACAAGGGTATTTTGTCAGCTCTTTGTATAAGTCTGACTCTTCATCCAATCCTCGTCGGAAAGCCTCAATCGCCGTCTTGACGTCGCAGTTGGGAATCGACACCTTCTCCCTGTTAAATTTGTTGACAAACTCTTTCAAAGATTCATCATATTTTTGCACAATTATGTGCAAATCACTAGCTTGTTTCTCCATCTTACGGCTACTAGCAAAATTGTAAGTTAAAAGCATTAATTAATTGAGCAAAAGAAGAGATAGTGCCGTTGCCGAGATGAATAAACCATTGCAGAGCTGGTCCAGTCAACGTTGATCTGAAGCCTTTGCACATACAAGCTTCACGCATGTTTCGAGGAATTGAAATGGTTATCATCCGTTGCTTGTATTGAGCGACGTGATCATTGAGATCTGAGGTGCCGTCGTACAGCTTCATGGTTGGGACAGAGAACCGCTTCGGAACCTCGATCATTGCAATAGGGTCAGCAAAAGGTGAATCTGCATAGCTGTTCGGCGTTGCTTTCTCCATAGGGCGAGGGACGCCGGGGATTCTGGCGATCATGTCCTCCAGTTGCTGGAGACGTTGCTGGATCGGATCATCGGAAGGGGGACGCCGCTGGCTTCTTTAAGGTGTGGTGCCGGCGTCATTGTCAGCGTCGTCGTCTGAATCTTCACCGTTCAAGGGAACGTCGCGATTCACTGGAGTCACGAACGCCTCTTCATCTAAATTGGGCATTCTGGGGACGTCGCTGACGTTACGAGATCTAGCCCTCTTGGACTGTCGCTGAGCGGACTTCAGGCTTTGATTCTCCATGCAGGATGCGACGTAGCTCTCCTTCAACGTGGCCATTGATGCCTTGACGCGGTTGAGTTCGTTGATGACCTCTTGAGTTGTTACCCATTCTCCTACCATTGTCAACACAGAAAAAAGGAAAAGGCACAGACGAACTAGTGGAAAAAAAATAGAAAATAAGAAAAACGGTAAAAAGTGTATATAGATCTTGCTGGAGCCCCACGGTGGGCGCCAAATTGTTTATGCCGATTTTGTACCAAGTACGCAAAAGGTATTAGGAAGCCGTCAACAAGAGCAATATACTTAAACGAATGTAAAATAATTAAGATCTAACAATAATACGAATAAAGAAATAGGAAAACAAACAATTGTTGACGCGGAAAACCCAAATGACGTGAAAAACCGCGGGTGACACTCTTGATCACCAATCCACTATATCGTTGCCGCCGTCAATGCCAGCATTCAAGTACAATAAATATCAATACAATATTGGCCGAGTGCTAATGAAGGCAAGAGATAATACAATTACTTGTGAATACTGTCAATGCAGCTTCCGAGTGAGTTTTTCACTAAGTTACATCTACTATATATATATAAAACTTCAGTATTGTAGCCGTTTGACACTTCCTCAGAAATAGGACCCATTACCACTTCTTTGCAACTGATTCCTTCAATATTTCATATAGTTACTTTGAGGACCCCACCAATTTTTTTATCTTTTTTATTTGATAACCAACACAACTTATCCCTCCTCTTTTGAAATTAAAGCTAGTACCGCCTGTAGGCATTAAATTTTTTATTATATGCCATGTTATACATTTAATTGACCCCTTAAAGTCTTAAAGTCAAATGTTGACTTTTATTAATGGGTGATCATCAAATTTAATTAATTTGGGCTTATCACTAAATTAGGCCAATTTTAATTAATCATCTATTATTGGGTTATGACTCATAACAAAAGCTGGACTCATAATAGAGTTGTGTCCATGAGGCCCAAAAGGCAGGATAAGTGGAAACCCTAGGGTTCTCCTAACTCTATAAATAGAGCTCCTCTTCATTTGCCAGGGGAGAAAAACAGAATACTAAAAGAGAGAGAGAGAAAGCTGCTCCTGAGACTCTCTAAGTCTGCACATCCAAACCAAACATTCAACCTAGAAGAAGAACAACAAGCATCAAAGCCATTCTATTCTAAACGATCATACTTGAAGGAGATCAAGCCCGGAGGCCCTCATTCAAGGAAACCAAATCATTCTTTTGGAGATCGAATCAGAGGATATATTAGAGATTGTACTCAGATTTTTATATTAATAAAATTATCATTTGTTTCACATCTTTTGATTCTATTTTGCAGACATCTAAAATTTGTGTTCACAAATTTTTGGCACGCTCGGTGGGACAATCTCTACCACTCATCTCTTTCTCCCATCACAAGTTCAAATCTTTTCCAAGCAATGGCACCAAAGAAGAACATCTCTCATCCTGATGTGGAGAAAACTAGTCAATTGCAGCGAAGATCCATGACTCTTGGTGATTTTATTGATGATGTAACCCTTGGTTTTCATACTAGAGGTACGAAGAAAGCTGCTATCAGGAGTGCTGCTTCCAACCTGCGTGCGGCATCTATACCTACCAAATTGCGCACTAATCCAGGCGTTTCATTCACTTCAGAATCATCCATGGCACTACTTTTCCTTGGAGCGCATGAAGTTCCTATGCTCAACTCAAGCCCTTTCGCACATGAGAAATCAGATGACGCTCTGTTCCAAGGGTTCTCCTTAAACCCCCTCTTCCAACCATTGAACGTGGCCGACGATGATGATAGTAGCAGTGGTTCCTCTCCTTCATCACATCCGTCAATTCTGCATCTGTTCAAAGTAATTCAGGCCTCATAACCCGATGTTGCTACTGTCATGGTACATGAAGCCAAAATACTCGAAGAACAATTGATCGAAATGAAGAATCTCATCCAAAGGATGATGAAGGATGGAGAAGAGAAAGATGCCCAGATTGCTGCCTTGCAGAAGAAGCTTGGAAAACGCCCTAATGAAAGTGATTCGGACGCCGACAGCAATCGAAGCCGCGGATCCAAACAAAGCTCAAAGGGTGGAAAGCCACAAGGTGATTCATTAACTGTTCAAAGAATCCAAGATATGATTGCCAGTGCTGTCAAAATGCAATTGGTAGGAGATTCTCATGGCAATCACCGTTACATAAAGCCATATACCAAAAGGATCAACAAGATGAAAATGCCAAGTAGCTATCAACTTCCAAAATTTCAACAATTCGATGACAAGGGCAACCCTAAGCAGCATATAGCTCATTTCGTGGAGACTTGCAACAACGCTGGAACCACAGGAGATTTGTTGGTTAAGCAGTTTGTTCGTTCCCTTTAAGGAATCGCCTTCAACTAGTACACAGATCTTTCTCCAGAATCCATCAGTTGTTGGGACCAGATGGAGGAGGAATTCATGAACAGATTTTACGGTACACGCCGCATCGTAAGCATGACGGAGTTAACCAAGACACAACAATGGAAGGATGAGCCTGTTGTTGATTACATCAACTGATGGCGCGCTCTGAGTCTGGAGTGCAAGGATTGCTTGTCAGAAACTTCCGCTGTGGAGATGTGCATTCAAGGTATGAAATGGGATCTCTTGTACATTCTGCAAGGTATAAAACCTAAATCTTTTCAGGAATTAGCAATGTGGGCCCATGATATGGAGCTTACTATCGCCAACCGTGATGGAAGCTCTTTTGAGTACAAGAAGGAAAAAAGGACTTCAAGAAAACTGACAAGCCTTTCAAGAGTTCTACAAAGGAGTCTTTTTCAGTCACCACGACGTCTGCTCCTGTGAAGATTTCTGCAAAACCAAAGAATGAACAAAAGAAAGGGTCATTTACCAAGAATGGTAAGAAAGATAGACTCACATTAAAAGAAATGCAGGCTAAGAAGTATCCATTCCCAGATTCTGACTTAGTAGGAATGTTGGAGGATTTGCTTGAGAAGAAAATCATAGAATTGCCCGAGTCCAAACGACCAGAAGAGGCATGGAGAACGTCGGATCCAAACTATTGCCGTTATCACCGTTTAGTAAGCCATCCTATTGAAAAGTGCATTACGCTGAAGGAGAGGATCATGCAACTTGCCAATGACGGGAAGATAGTTCTAGATCTCGATGATATGGTGGAATCAAATCATGCTTCAGTTACTTTGCAGGCTTCCCCATACAACGACCAAAGGAAGCAAATGAGACTCATTCAATTCGGAAGTCTGGAGCCAGTCATGGTGGAAGCAGTGGGTTTGTCATGTATATCACATCATGAGTATTCAGATTCGATTCCCATACCTCATGAAGAAGAAGAAGAGGAAGGCTGGACTTTAGTCACAAGAAGAAAGCAAAGAAAGAAGGTAATGCCAAAGTCGCAACCTCCTCGACACAGAAACAGGCAAAAAAAGAAAGAACTGGAATCCAGGGCCAGAAAGGAGAAAAAAACAGAAGACTCAAAAAGAGAGAGGGAGAGAGAGAAAGTTGCTCTAGAAACTCTCTAAGTCCGTACATCCAAATTAAACATTCAACCTAGAAGAAGAACAACAAGCATCAAAGCCGTTCTATTCTAAACGATCATACTTGAAGGAGATCAAGCCCGGAGGCCATCATTCAAGGAAACCAAATCATTCTTTGGGAGATCGAATCAGAGGATATATTAGAGATTGTACTCAGATTTTTATATTAATAAAATTATCATTTGTTTCACATATTTGATTCTATTTTACAGACATCTAAAATTTGTGTTCACAAATTTTTGGCACGGTTTCCTTGAATGATGGCCTCCGGGCTTGAAAAATGCAGGAGCCACTTATCAACGTGCAATGCAAAAGATTTTTGAAGACATGATGCACAAGTCGGTGGAGTGCTATGTCGACGATCTTGTTGTCAAATCAAAGAAGAGAGGTGATCATTTGCTTCACTTGCGTGATGTGTTCGAGAAATTGCGTAGGTATCAGTTGAAGATGAACCCTATGAAATGTGCATTTGGCGTCACCTCTGGAAAATTCTTGGGATTCATCGTGAGACATAGAGGAATTGAGATCGACCAATCCAAGATCAGGGCGATCCAAGACATGCCACCTCCAAAAAATCTGAAAGAATTGCGCGGACTCCAAGGGAGACTAGTCTACATTCGACGCTTCATCTCAAACTGAGCTGGGCGATGCCATCCCTTTAGTCATCTTATGAAGAAAGGTGCTCCATTCGAATGGGACGAGTCATGTCACATAGCCTTTGAAAGTATCAAAAAATACTTGTCTACACCTCCGGTCTTGGGGGCACCAATTCCAGGGAAGCCTCTCATTCTCTACATCGCAGCTCAGGAAAGGTCATTGGGGGCATTATGTGCACAAGAAAACAATGAAGGTATAGAGAAAGCTTTATACTACCTCAGTCGAACACTAGTTGGTGCAGAATTGAATTATTCTCCCATTGAAAAGATGTGTTTGACTTTGATCTTTCCCATTCAAAAATTGAAGCACTACATGCAAGCACACACTGTGCGGGTGATTTCCAAAGCAGATCCCATCAAGTACATTTTGTTAAGACCAGTAATGTCCGGACGAATCGCGAAGTGGGCAATTCTCATAAGTCAGCATGACATTGTATATGTCTCTCAGAAGGCAATCAAGGGACAAGCTTTGGCGGATTTCTTGGCAGACCATCCAACCCCGTCAGATTGGGCACTTTCAGATGATCTACCTGGAGAAGAAGTCTTCTATATCGACATCTTGCCACCATGGGAGATGTACTTCGATGGAGCTGCACGACAAGATGGTGCTGGGGCTGGTGTAATTCTCATTTCACCTGAAAAACATATCCTCACATACTCCTTTGTTCTCACCCAGCTATGTTCCAATAATGTCGCTGAATACCAGGCGCTTATTTATGGGCTTCAAATGGCTAAGGAAATGGAGGTCCATGACCTTGATGTGTATGGAGATTCCAAATTAGTCATACATCAACTGCTTAATGACTATGATGTAAAGAAAGAGGATTTGATACCTTACCACATACATGCTTCACAGTTGTTGAAGACATTTGACAGCATCAAATTACAGCATGTTCCAAGGAGTGCCAATAAGACGGCTGACGCACTTGCCAATCTTGCAGCCACATTGGCACTGGGGGCAGAAGAAAGCATATCAGTCCCAGTCTGCAATCGATGGGTGGTTACACCATTTGAAGATGGAATAGAAGAAGGTGCCAATGCAGTATCAGTTTATGAAATAAACACCAATGATTGGCGTCAACCACCCATAGATTATCTCGAACATGGAAAGTTGCCAAATGATCCGAAGCATAAGACGGAAGTTCGACGGCGAGCTCCACCCTTCATCCATTACAAAGGAACACTCTGTAGGCGTTCATTCCTTGGAACCTGGTTGCGGTGCCTTGGAGATGAAGAAGCCGCCAAAACACTAGAAGAGGCTCATTCAGGAGTTTGTGGTGCCCATCAAGCTGGTCCAAAACTTCAAGATCGGATCAAAAGATTGGGGTATTATTGGCCAACCATGGTTCAAGATTCCATGGAGTTTGCAAAAAGATGTGAAGCCTGTCAGTATCATTCCAATTTCATTCACCAGCCTCCGGAGCCGTTGCATCCTACTGTGACATCTTGGCCATTTGAAGCTTGGGGTCTCGATGTTGTTGGCCCAATCACGCCAAAGTCCTCAGCCGGTCATGCATACATCCTCGCAGGCACAAACTATTTCTCCAAGTGGGCCAAAGCAGTTGCTCTTCGAGAAGTTAAGAAGGAAAATGTAGTTGATTTTATTCGAAATTACATCATATATCGCTATGGTGTACCTCGTTATATAATCACAGACAATGGCACGCCGTTTTGCAACAGATTGATGACAAGTCTCTGTGAGAAGTTCAAATTTGCACAACGTAAGTCCTCAATGTATAACGCTCCTGCTAATGGGTTGGCTGAAGCTTTCAACAAAACACTTTGCACTTTGCTAAGTAAGGTTGTATCCAAGCACAAACGAGATTGGCATGAGAAACTTGGTGAAGCATTGTGGGCATATCGTACTACGTACAAAACACCAACTCAATCAACGCCCTATGCACTTGTATATGGTGTAGAGTCTGTGTTGCCATTAGAGATACAAGTCCCGTCATTGAGAATAGCCATTCAAGAGGATCTTACGGCGGAAGAAAATGCTAAGATTCGACCGGCGGAATTAGAAGCACTTGATGAAAAAAGACTTGAAGCACAGCAAAATTTGGAGAGCTACCAAGCCCGCCTGACACGTGCATTCAATAAGAAGGTGCGAGTCCATTCTTTTCAAGTCGGGGATATGGTTCTTGCAGTGAAGAGACCCATCATTGTCTCTCACAAGACAGGAAGCAAATTCGACTCAAAATGGGATGGCCCGTATGTTGTCCAGGAAGTATACACCAATGGAGCTTATAAGATTGTTGATGCTGATGGATTGCGCATATGTCCTATCAACGGGAAGTTCTTGAAGCGATACTATCCTTGAAATCTTTCACAATGTAAACTCCTAAGCAAGAGAATAAACTGCATATTCATGTATATATATATATATATATATATATATATATAATAGTGTATGATTGAACTACGTTGGCTTGATCTTGTGGAGTGAATTCCTTTGCTTCACAAGTACGTAGGCAGCTTGAAGTAGTCATCTACGCTTCAAGTCCAGCCCCACCAAAAAAAAAAAATCATTCACTGTAATACTCCTGGCCCGCAAGAGTATAAACTATGAACGGTTTAAAAATAAATAAAATAAAAATTGAGGCATTTTGTCTTATGAAAAAAAATTAAATGTGCAAACATTCTTTATTGCAAATAAAATGGATTGTGTTCTATTTATTTCAAAAAAAAAAATGCAATAACAAACTAAGACATCTCAATAGTCTCTAAAACCAAACAAAAAAAAAAAAACAAATAATGAAAAAGAGCAAAAAAAAAAAGGGGCTATGGCTCCCATTGAAAGGTCTTCAATGCCTCATGGACCTCCTCAAAACTCTTTTTTGCTGTTGATAATTCAGTCTCCACTTGCTTGACATCAGCAACATTTGCCTCAAGAGAAGTATGAGATTTGGTCAAATCTTTCACTGTTGTTGTCTGCTCCTCAAGAAGGTGCTTCTAATCTGCAATGACTGTCACAAGCTTGTTCTCCTTGTCGGTGAGCTCTGAGAGTTCTTCCGTCAGTCGAGTTTGCTTTTGGTGGATGTCTTTCATCTCTCCCTCAAGTGTCTGGACTCGCTCTTCTTCCTTTTGGCGAAGACTCACAGCACTACTCAAACATGATTCTGCTGTCAAAAGTTGCTCCTCAAGCACGCTCAAAGCAGGTTTCTCTGCGTGCCTCTTCTGTTGAGAATGTAATTTCAAGCTACACTCTAGGTACTTGTCAACAAGGCCTCGTAAGCTGGATATGTCAATTCCTCTGTCCATAATGTATTGGAAAAGTTCTTCATATTCCTACTTTAAGTCATGGACTTCATTCAAAGGAGTTTCCAATAACTTCTTCCTAATTGACTTGACCATATAGCTCGCAGCATGTCGCTCAGCTTGTGATATCACATTTCGAACATTCAAGGAGGGTGTCTTAACAGAAGCAGGGGGCACATCATCAATGTTGATGGATTCCCGAGTCAAAATGCATGCTGCAGCTTGGATTATAATAGGATCCTTTGAGGCATCAATCAATTATTGATCCGGGGAAGCAAATGTATTGTTGCAGGCTCGTAGCTCCTCAGCGATATCCATTTCAGCTTGGCCACCCTAAATATAAAAAAACAAAGAGGAGGTAAGATGAAAAGAATATGCTTTAAATAAAAAAAAAAAGAGAATGAGGTAGAACATTAAGTGACTTACTTGTGTTTCCTCATGATCTGATTCTTCATCATAACCGCTGCCAAAGATGTCATCAAAAACTGATTTCTCAGCGATGCATTTGGTTGAAGACAACCCATGGTTACCACTTCCACTCGGAGCACTCCCACTATCATCTTTTCCACCTTTCATAACAACTTCTTTTGGAAGGGGAGGAACAAAATTATTTGCAAACTTGACCTTAAGCTTACGCTTCTCGTCAGGCTCAGCAGGGATCTTAGCAGCTTTCTCCTTCGGTGAACTAGTGGAACCGTTCACTTTTCTTTTTCTAGACTTACTCTGGCCATGAGTCCTAGAGATGTCTGGAGAACTCGAAGAGCGCAAGGAAAAAGTTAGAGAATAGACTGATTTCCACCAAGACACAAAAGCAGGAGTAGTCTGAGCCTGGATGCTAGCACAACTACGAGGCATCAAGAAAGAAGACTTGGTTCCTAGGCGAATGCTCGAGTTGAACAAGTTAAACAAGCGCTCTTCTGTGGCCTGCTTTTGGGGCTCCAACTCGCCAGGCACATCTTGGTAAAAACCAAATTGTCGGCTAAACCTATGAGGACTATACGACTCAATCACGTAGCAGTCATCATGCCTCAATGTTACAAAGCTGGATCTCATACTAAGGAACAAACCACTAGTGTGACGAGATTACATGTTATATCGGTAAAATCTTCATCCCTTCCTGTGCCCACAAAAGTAACACGCCAATCAATTACCTTGCTAGAGCGGATGAGAGATCTCGCTTCTGAGCTGTGGAAAGACAGGGCAGCCTCGGGGCCGTGAAATGCAATCATACGGGCACCACCGGAAACACTGCAGTAGAGCGGTGGCTCTGAAAGTAGCTGGCTATCCAGGCATATACATAGTGCGCAGGAAATGACCCATGATGTTTACCTGGTGAAGAGGAAGTAGAAAGCTCATTCAGGCCTCTGTAAATGCTTGCAAGGACAGGAACAGCTAAGGAAATCTCACGACCACTTGCAAGGTACAGGTTTGAAGACACCAAGGCGAATATGACCCTCATTTTTCAAAGGGAGGGCAAAAGCACAAATCCAGCATGAGAGAAAGGCTGCAAGGTAGGTTTCGTGGCGATGAGCTTCGGGAATGTCCAAGTCAAGAAGCGCTCCATGAGTAGTGTCACTCCATGACTGAGGGTTCCCAAGTGTTAAAAAATCCTCGTCATATACAGGATAATTCGCCCTCTTTTCTGCGCTTGTAGGTGTTGTGCAATACTTGGAAGAGTCGCGAAACCAAAAACGTCACCATTCTTCAAAAGAGACACTTGATCTGTTAGATTTTGTCATTAAGCGGCGAAAAGCTTCAAGCAAGTATCTGCAACTATGGGGGAGACGTAGATCATGTTCTACTTTGGATTCTTCTACTGCAGGGATCACCTCGTCATATAGAAGACCAGAAATGGGCAAACCACCAAGCACGTGAACATCCCACAAACTAATAGACATCTCTCCTTCAGAAAGAAGCAAGGTGTTCGTCTTTGGGCACCATGATTCATAAAAAGTCTGCATCACTGAACTGTCGCACTTGTAGACGAACATGGAAGCATACACAGCATCGAACAGGTGGATGCGAGAAAGAGTGTTTCTGGATTGGCGCAAGATGTCCTCTAGCCACTCCCAATAGCAAGGAATGTATTTGAATTCAACTCCAAAACGCATGTTAGAGCTCCACCTAGCTTCTTTTCGGGAAAGGCGTGCATGAAGTGTGTCTAGTGCGTTGGTCTCAGTGCATGCTCGGTGATGGGAGGCGAGAAGGATCGGTTTGGATGATCTTTGAGCGGATGAGTTGCCTTCGCAGATGTCCTTCCACTAACGCTTCAAGCTGGGAGGGTAGTTTGATACTGGCCAACACTTCGTAAAAGGTCCAATCATGGGGCGAAATGCACGAAATTGTGTTTTATGTCCATTGTTTGCATCGTCAGCAATCTCCATGTGGTCTTCAGTGGATGTCTTGGCGGATTCAAATCGCACCATGCTATTATTGTTCCTAAAAATAAAAAAGGAGAAGTCAAAATACATATATATATATTTATGTATGTATGAAAAAAAAAAAAGAAGGGAAAAAGTTGAAAAGTGGTGCCGACGTGACACATAAGGTGGTGATAAATGAAGCATGCATTACAATATTACATAATTACATGTACTATGTGATTTTTGATCAAAAAAATAAAAATAAATAAATAAATGAAAACGTGAGCCATTATCAGCATCACAATCAAAAGTAGACTATGTGAACACGTGAACATGTGATAAGTATATCTACATGTAAAACAAAAAGAACAAAAGAAGGGGGAATGAAAGTGCAGTATATGACAGTATATGTTGTTTGGCGAGAATAAAAACCCATCAATTTCTTATTCTTTCTCTCTCCTCTGAAACACTCATATTTTCTCCCACAAAACACCTACTGTCTTCTATATCACAAAAGAGAAACTGAGGTACCAAAAAAAAAAAAACCATAAACACCAAAAGTTCATCTTCAAATCCGAAATACCACAAAAAACTACTCAAATTCAGAAATCCACAGCAAAAAAAAAAAAAAAAAAAATGAAAGAAAATAACGAAAAGTGAAAAAGAATTATGAGAGATTATGGGACCTTTTGTAGAAACAGATGCGAAGAATCAAGTCCAAGGCATTTTCAAGAACAGTTGATAACATTGATGCATTCTACTATTTTGCACTACAACGAGAAGACAAGTAAAGAAGAAAAAATCAGACCTTGAAGTGTCGTGGTAATCTCGTCAAACGCTAGGGCCTCGGGGCAGTGCAGTGCGGTTGTGGTAGTGCAATCGACGGCAAGATCACGGCTTCAAACGCTAGGGCCTCGGGGCATTGCAGTGCTGTTATGGTAGTGCTAGTAGTGTGTCAATGGGCTTCGGTTTCTCCTTCTTGGTTGCTTGGGTTCACCGCGTTGGTCTCCGGCGGAGGGCGTCAAGGTGTGGGGTCCAGTAGGTGGATTGTGCACTGCGGAAATTGCTTGGGAAGGCTTCACTTCTCCGAACTCCGATGTTGAAATAAAATCTTCACCCCCCATGGTGTTTATATAGAGTGCGGGGTAGAGATTTTGAGTTGGATAAAAATTTGAAAATTTATCTATCTTAAACCGCAAAAGATTTGGATTAAATTTTTTGTTGGAAGTAATCTTAGCTTCTTCGGTTCCAAGCGTTTTGGTGCAGCAAGAAGTTCTTCAACTCCATGACTCTGTTTTCTAAAATACAGTAGCATGAAGCACTAAACTAAAAGGAAAGTCAATCATACAAAAATACTCGTGGGCTTTAATTGGTTGTAGTTACTACTACAGTACAAGGAGAGTATTTGGTGGGCTTTGCTATAAAAAAAAGTCCAGTGGTTGTATCAACACAATATGGCCATGGGCTAAAGTATGTTTAAAAAATTTCGAGACTTGATCACAATTAATATACTCAAAATCGTGTATGTGATACAGTCTCGAGGGGGCAATTTGTAGGCATTAAAATTTTTATTATATGCCATGTTATACATTTAATTGACCCCTTAAAGTCTTAAAGTCAAATGTTGACTTTTATTAATGGGTGATCATCAAATTTAATTAATTTGGGCTTATCACTAAATTAGGCCTATTTTAATTAATCATCTATTATTGGGTTATGACTCATAACAAAAGCTGGACTCATAATAGAGTTGTGTCCATGAGGCCCAAAAGGCAGGATAAGTGGAAACCCTAGGGTTCTCCTAACTCTATAAATAGAGAGCTCCTCTTCATTTGCCAGGGGAGAAAAACAGAAGACTAAAAGCGAGAGAGAGAAAGCTGCTCCAGAGACTCTCTAAGTCTGCACATCCAAACCAAACATTCAACCTAGAAGAAGAACAACAAGCATTAAAGCCGTTCTATTCTAGACGATCATACTTGAAGGAGATCAAGCCCGGAGGCCCTCATTCAAGGAAACCAAATCATTCTTTTGGAGATCGAATCAGGGGATATATTAGAGATTGTACTCAGATTTTTATATTAATAAAATTATCATTTGTTTCACATCTTTTGATTCTATTTTGCAGACATCTAAAATTTGTGTTCACACAGCCATGCAAATCGTGGGCCCAACAGTTTATGTGTTTCTCATGCAGATGTCAATAAGATAAGGAAAGGATGTAAAGTTCAGATGTTTCAACCCCGTTCTTTATCGGTCCTAAAGGTTCGATCTTACAAAGCCTAACCCTCCTAGTTCAACTATAGCGGTAAAGGCCTCCACCAGTCCTGATTCTAAAAGTCCGGAGATCGTTGAGCATTGTCCCAATGAGGAAGGAAGTCTGGCTGAAGGTATGGTCAATGCCAAAAAACAGGAGAGAGCAGAAGAAATATCAACTGGTATGATGGATGTCCCGATTATTTTGGAGGATGTTAACATTTGTGAAGGTAATTAAGATTAATGTGATGAGAAACAAGGACAATGTTCAGGATCAAGATAGGTTGAGAATGAAGAAAGGAAGAAGTCCCAGCAATGTGAAGAGGAGATGTGGTGTACTTCTACGATCTTCAGGAATATCTCAGTTTCAAAGAAGAAAGCATGAGGGCCTAATCACTGCTGCTCTGGATACTGCGCGTGTTGGAGTTCGCAGAAGGATTTCAAAGCTTGCCCAAGTAGTGTGCTCTGTTGGGTTGAAAAGGAAGACTACATCTCCTCCCTCATCGGATTCCTCGTACCATGTTAAGAATAAGCATGCTAGGCCTATGGATTTATGTGTCTGTAATAATGTAGTACACTGTCAGAATAATGGTTCATGTGTCTGTAATAATGTTGTAGACTGTCACAATAATGGTTGCGTCAAAGGTGCCCAGATCCTTACTACCTTGCATGGTTAGTTGAGGTATGGGTGTTGTAGGGGTTGTCTTTTGCTTCGGTTTTGACGTTATCTTGTTGTATTTACTTATTGTCAAAAAAAAAAATATAGGTATCAATTTTTGACTCCACTAGGCCAATTAACGACTAGCGACATCCTCCTTAATAGGCGACTCTCTATTGGTTTTACTTGATTTTGTTTTTTAGGGCATGTAAGAGCTCATAAAGCTCCTTTAGGTTTCCTTTGTTTATGTTTGATTGCATTAGTATTAGGATGTACTTCGTTGTTTAATTAATGTACGTTTTCTCGATATAAAAAAAAACAATAATAGGTATCTCCAATTCTCCATATCCAATGTTATTAAGTGTCCTAACTAATGTGTCACAATTCCCTTCAACATCATTGCTATTTATATTTGATCCATCGATCAATTAGAAACTGCATCGTCCTTCTAAAAAAATCATAGTTTAACGAAATTATGGTTTCTACATTAACTGAAGACGAGTATATGTTAAAAATGGTAAATTATTGAAGACAAGCAAAGAAGATGAGTTGACTTACCCTCTGGCGAGCACCATTTTATATGATTAAAAAAATTATATGTTAAAAATGGTAAATTATTGAAGACAAGGAAATAAAACGAGTTGACTTACCCTCTGGTGAGCACCATTTTTTGTGATTAAAAAAAATCATCGCGCTCTCTTTCTCTAACTTTAATTTCTCTCTCTGAATAATATCACTCTACAATTTTTTTTCGGTTTTTTCACCTGATATCCCCGAGTTTTCAAAAATTCACGTGGTACCCTCCATGTTTTCAAAATTCACCAGGTACCCCTAAGTTTAAAACTAATTCACGTGGTACCCTCAAATACCCTTAATGACTAACGGCGTTAACCGCCGTTAGTCATTAACCCTAATTTTCTGTTTTCAACTCTAATTAACCTCTAATCCTAACCCTAATCCTAAACCCTAAACCTAAACCTAACCACCCCTCCCCCACCCTTAGGATTAGGGTTAGGATTAGGGTTAGGATTAAAGGTTAATTAGAGTTGAAAACAGAAAATTAGGGTTAATGACTAACGGCGGTTAACGCCGTTAGTCATTAAGGGTATTTGAGGGTACCACGTGAATTAGTTTTAAACTTAAAGGACCCTGGTAATTTTGAAAACATGGAGGTACTACGCGAATTTTGAAAACTTCGGATCAGTGAAAAAACCATTCTCTTTAACAATGAACAAAAAAAAACATCCCCATCTCTCTATTACTTTTTTATTTTGCTGTACCACATTTTCTCTCACATCATCCCCTCATTATTTATAACATATATTTATGACATAAACATAAATAATTGATGTTAAATATTGATGTGATAATTAATTTTTTGAAGCAGTTTTACTTTATTTTTTTCTATAATTATGATAATTTTCTAACAAATAAAAATGGAAGAATTTGATATGAAATAAGCAAAATTACAAAAAATTAATAAGGAAGGAGAAAAAAAAAGTTGTACAAAATATTAGAAAATGGGTCTTTACTTGTAGAGTTCGGAAAAAATAAAGTCATTGGTATTTTCTTATATTTTTGCTTTGAATTTTTTAAATATTGCCTTTTCAACATTTGTAATTATATTATTTTCTTCTTTTGCCTTTTGGTTGGTTCGCGCGTCAGAACCTTGCTGCGGGCTATTTTTTTGGATTATTCTAGTCCAAACACGTCGTTTTGGCTGGATGAGTCCAAATAAAAAAAATTATCACCCGCTTTTGCAGACCCCACACTACGCTCGGGCGTGATTTTGTTCATCCCATGTCCCAAACCCACGGTTATCATCCCACAATCTTTATTTCAATCATCATGGGAAAATTTCAAAGATTGAGTCATTGAAGCCACAATCTTTTTTTTAATCATCATTAATCATGCATTAAAGGCTCCTTGCGGAAGGGGAGGCAAACAAGTAAACAACATGCTTTAGCATAGCATGCATGGTACAATCAACTTGACAGAGTTAAAAAGCTTCCATAACAAGCGATTATAATATATTACTCCCTCCGTCCCAAAATATAGTTCCCATTTCCATTTTTTCACGGTAATTTATGCAAGTAGAATCTCAGAGGGATGGTAAATATTTTTTGTTTATTTAAATAAATGTTGTATGGGAAAAGATGATTTTAGGAGAGAGAATGAAGAATAATTGGTGAAAGAGCATTAATTGTAACACTTGGGTTGAATAAACAAAGCAAATAACAAAATTCAAGAAGCAAATAAATGATGGGACACGGTTTTTCTAGACAAATTACGGAAAAATGTGGAACTAAATATGAAAATGGGAACTATATTTTGCGACACCCAAAATGGAAATGGGAACTATATTATGGGACGGAGGGAGTAGAAAGGAAACAATGCATATATAATTGGCCAAACTGCCCAAGTAGCTACTAGTAGAGGGATATTCTCAACTCCACATTAAATAACTGTCGAGCCCTATAAATGATGGGTAGCTATTTAAAATCAAGATTGTATCATAATGATCTAAGAAATTAGCAATTAAATTTTTTTTTTTTTTTGAAAAACCCCTTATGAATTACTCCCTCCGTTCTCTTTTGTTCTTCCTATTTTGACTTCCACGTTTGTCAATGCACGTCTTTGACCTTAAATATCTTTCATTGTGTATTAGTAAAAATTATAATGATTAAATATTAATAAGGTACTTATTGAGACGAATCAAACAAGACTCCACATGACTACATTTTTTTATCATATGTTGAAAATAGTTTAGAAGAATCTCTTCAATTGTGAACAGTGTCAAGATTCTAAATAGGAAGAACAAAAGAGAACGAAGGGAGTAAGTGATTGTAGATTTGTAGTGGGTCTAAAAGATAGTTTATGAGAAGCAAAAACAAGTAGATTTAAAAAAAATTCATATTATTTTTTAATTCTAGCCAATGACCCTATAATAATATATATATCTAAAATGGTACAAATCTCTATTATATAAGGCAATAGCGGTGAGACACAAAAAAATAGAAAAAGAAAAAATAGAAAAATAAAAAGGGAGTAAGTAACTAATCAATTAGAAAATAAAAAGATAAAAAAGGCACTACAAAAAGAAAACAGTGAAAATTTATAACACAGTCAATTACTTCCCTCCCAACTAAAATTTTTTTGAAAAAATTTAATATACCTGATTTAGGGGGATAAATTGATAAATATTCAAAAATTCCTTATTTATTAGATGTAATTAGCAATTAATTTAATATTCAACATGTTTTTGCACGCATCGCGTGCATATTAGGCTAGTATAGAAATATGTGTACTACCCAATTAGACCTTATGTAGTAATACTAGAAGGTTTCAGTATAAATATACATACAATTTAACAATGTACCCTTAATGGAGTCCAAATTCGGTATTACTATCATTACGAGCAAAATTCCATCAGATTTTTCTTCGTATACACACATATATAGTTCAAGAAAGATGCACATTAAGTTCGAAAAATATGCATATATGTCATTATATTAAAAAGCTTTTTATTGGATCCTTCCCCTATACATATGTTTACATATCTATTATATAATATATATTAATAATATATATAATATTATATAATAATAAACATAATATATATATATATATATATATATATATATATATATATATATATATATATATATATATATATATATATATATATATATATATATATATATATATATATATATATATTGCACATATATTTCATATCAGTAAATATACATATATTGTTAACCAAAAGAGTATAATTAATTAATTTAGATAGACTTTTTTTTGGATGAAGTTCAATTTTAGTGACCAGACTTGACAAAACACATTGCCATCGTAGTCAAAAAGAGGTTTTCCTAATAATAACAGGGTGAAGGTAACACATATACTTCACACTATTGACATACATCCTATTTTTTTCTACTAGCTCTATGTATAATGAGTTTTTAGTTCCAAATGAATTATGTCTCATTCTTTCTATGCCCCAAACTTCTATTGGAAATGACCTTTCTGTAATGTTAAGTGATTTGACTTTTCTTATTGCACATCTAATTATCTATTTTATATCAGTAAATGTACATATATTGTTCAACAAAAGGGTATAATTAATTAATTTAGCTAAACTATTTTTCAAGATGAAGTTCAATTTGTGACTACACTTGACCAGAGGTACAACACCATTGCCATGCATCATAGTCAAAAAAGATTATTCTATTTCCCATAATAATAGGGTGAATGTAGCGCACACACACATATATATATATATATATACTTCACACTATTCCCATACGTCCTATCTTTTCTACTAGCTCTATATATGATTAATCCCTTTGCATTTTTTCTTAAGTGCTTTAGATCCAAATGTATTATGTTTGACTCTTTCTATGCCCCAAACTTTCTTTACAAATGCCCTTTCTATAATGCTAAGTGCTTTGACTCTTTTTATGCATGCCCAGGACTTCTACAAATGACCATCTTCTAATGCCAATTAGTGCTCCTAATATCCCAAAAGAGTTTTCAGTAGTTCATTCCAGTGGCCAATGAGCTTCTATACGCTCAATCATTGCAAACCAAATTGACATCCAGCACAAACTATATCTTCCTTAAGCATCGACTCTTTCATCATCACCTTGAGCTTGTTGTAGCTCACGTGACCCAAGCGTGCATGCCATAAATTAGCTGTCTCATATTTCCTCGCCTTGTCTACATATGCCGTTTGAGCAGACATCACGTACACTGATTCAAGACGTCGTCCCTCCAAGATAGGAGAAGAATTTCCTTCCATATTGTACACCTTGACGTCACGAGGACCGAAAACAACATGGTTTCCGGATGCCGTCAGTTGTGAAACTGACAACAGGTTCTTTGTCATACCAGGAACATGGTAGACATTATCCAGCTGAACTTGTTTGTTGCTAAATCGTGGAATCATCATTGCCTTACCAATAGGGGTTATTGGCAATTCTGAATTGTTTGCTGTTATCACAACTCTGCCACGCTTGTACTCGGACATGCTCATAAATTTTTCTTTCTCTCCAGTCATGTGATTGGAGCAACCGGAATCGATGATCCAATCATCTTTGTAATTGATCATCTTGTCATTGACTACGACAA
This sequence comes from Beta lomatogona, assembly GCA_947646795.1. Taxonomy (NCBI): domain Eukaryota; kingdom Viridiplantae; phylum Streptophyta; class Magnoliopsida; order Caryophyllales; family Amaranthaceae; genus Beta; species Beta lomatogona. The sequence goes on along the minus strand of CANSNZ010000896.1, from coordinate 146,412 downwards.
GTGCAACTTCCCTGTGTTTCCATGTTGTTAGGTGACACTACCTCCATGTCGAAGATATGCTCCTCTTCAACTGCGTAGGATGCTTGTGCATCCCACTCGACTTCACTTTGGCTTTCATGCTCCACCGAAGATGCAGCATTCCCTTCTGCTGGTTTAGACCAGCAGTCTCGAGCATAGTGTCCCTTCTTCTTGCAGTTATAACACACGACATCTCGCCGTGTTTTATTTTTCCCTTCCTTCTCGTCCTGTTATCGATCTTGTCGAGCTCCCCCTCGATGGAAGCCTCCTCTACTGTCTGTTTGACTTGCCAGATTGATTACTCGACTCGCCTGTCTTATCACCTCCCTTATTTGACTTCTTGTTGCCAAAAAGAACTTTCTCTTCATCCTTGACGGAAACTCCAGATATCTGATTTTCTAGAGCCTCCTGGTTGGCCAACACATTTTCGAACTCAATTAGAGATGGTTGTAGCCCAACCTTGGATCACCGTGACAAGGCTACTATATCCAAGCTTTAAGCCGCGGACAATAATCCTACACATCCTCGTCTCTGTAATGGGATTTTCAGGATCTAACTTTGTGATTTGCTCACACAATGTTTTAACTTTGGTGAAATACTGGTTCACCGTCAGGTTGTTTTGTTGGATCGACAACATCTCATTCTCGAGAAGCTGAAGTTGAGCATCGTTCTTTTTAGAGAACAAAGCTGCAAGGGTGTCCCACGCTTCCTTGGGTGTCTTCGCATCCTTGATGCGGTATAGCAACTCGTCCTAGCTCGACGGTTGCTGCTAGCACATACATGGCTCTTCCGGCCCTAATCTTCCACTTCTTTGACTCTTCTGTATCAGTTGGTATTGTAACTTCACTACCACCGACTATACCCCAAAGATCTTGTCCCAACAATTAGGATTGCATATGTGTGCTCCACGTACTGTAATTTCCATTGTTGAGTTTCTCAATATTACTAGATGAACTAGCAATATCCGCCATTTGTGACTTGGTGTTGCCCGGCAATACACAAGTAAGCTTGGTCCCTGTAGGCGTGTTTTTATTTCGCCTACGCGGATTGAGCGCGTATTAGATTTGACTACCCCACTGTTAAGGTTTATTGAAAATTGTTTTGTATTGAAAGAAGTCGCCAATAATTCTTTTTAGGAAGAATCATAAACCTAATTGGATATAGGAAAATCATAGGGACAAATTATCCAATGTAGGTTTCCCCGTCATGACTCCATATATGGTCAAAATGAACCACAGATTGAATTCGATGGTGAGGGTACAATATAGTCAGGAACTATATTGCCCATTGCTGGCCTATACTAAATATCGATTCATTGCAGATTTTATGCCAAAGAATAATTATATTATATTTTTATACACCCTAAAAATATTTAGTCTAAGTAGGTTCAGGAAACACATAAAAAGGCTAATTTTAGTGACATGTTATTAAGCAATCAATATTACAAGAACCTAGCAGGTTGTCCAAATTAATCTGATTAATGTTAGAACAATTCTTTAGGTCTTTATTAGCAAAAATAACTTGTGGGGTGATAAAAGCAATAAAACAGGGACAATCATATAATATGCATAGAACAATCAGGCAAGCACATAATATACAAAGGCATGAATAAATATAATATGAACATAAAATAAAGTATAGAAAAGAGGTTAGAATATACAGTAGTGCGATTTTACATTAAAGATCTACATCAGGAAAGAAAACTGTTAGTAACTTCAATATAAAAATAATTTATTTAAGGACCCTCAGGATTATACCGTGGCTTGGGTCTGCGAGATTGACAACCTTCGGGACGAGCAATCGTGAAGCCTGAAAATTAGAATGTCTGAAAGTATGTAGATTTGAATGTATTTGTGTTTGAAAGGTATGAGTTTTGTACAGAGATTGTATAATTCGTAGAGAGGTTCGTAAGATATTCGTCGAGTTCAAAGTGTGTTAATGTGAAAAATCCGTTCTGAAATCTGTTCGAAAATCAGGCCTATTTATAGGAAAAACAGCACTGCGCCTCATGCGCTGGCTGGGCCAGACGCAGCTGACGTGGCAAACGCATGACGCGGCATGACCTGTAAAAAGCGTACACGTGGTACGCGTTTCTGAAAAAGATAAGAAAGAAAATCCGCGTCTCAAGCAAAGAACTGCGCTTGACGCAGGACTCTACATGAAACAGAAGTCTACGTGGCAGTTCTGGTGTGCTCAGCACAGTCTGTGCGCTTGGCGCAGCCTACGTGGAAGTCCACGTGGCAAGACACGTGCGCTCGCCGCAGCAACTGCGCTCAGCGCAGTGCTTGATTTTTGACATGTTTTGATAGTTTTTTTTTTATAAAAACACGTTCTAAAAGATTTTCTTTAATCTTTTAACTACGGATATCTGATTTTACGGGATAAAATCTGATTTTGACTTAAAAAATATATCTTTTGAAAATATTTATTTATTAAAATAAATCAATTAATTATCGATTAATTGGGCTTTTCAAAGAATTGGGCTCAAATACAATTAATTATCATGAATAATTAATTGGGCTTTGAAATATGACCTTAACACTTTTCGAAATGGTTTTGAATGGCTCTTCGGACTGCTCTGCCCTTGGATCGGACCAATTAAGACCACGGTATGTTTCATCATTGGATCCTTAAATGGGGAGACACGATTATGTGTCTACAGTCCCCGACCAACAAGCTTCACAGTCCCGGACTGTGCACTAATGGAAAATCACCTCGCAATACGGTCCCCGACCGTTAAGATAGCCAAAAAAATACTTTTGACTATAACACTGCGATATATCGGTCCCCGACCAATAATTTTGTGAAAAATGGTCCCGAAAAATTTAACGGAACGGATGGCTTTGATACCAATTGTAAGATATTTTGGGGTAATAATGTGAAAAGATTAATAATATGAGAGATTAAGTAAAATAACTCACTCTTAACATGTTACCTGAAACTAATATTAGAACTTAACACTCAAGTGTTTTATTTTTTATCTCGTACTACTTGAAGCTGACACTCAAAGCTAAGCTTGGGATGCACTAACAATGCACACAATCTCACCTATTTATACTAGCAAAAACTACTATGCATATGGAGGCTTTCACATTACATATATAATAAATGCTAGACATATTTTTCCACAAAGGTTTGCTATAGGTAATAGTAGGAGCCTAGGAGGTAGTAGGACGGTACATTTTTCACTCTTGCATTGAAGTATTACTGGTAAATTTTTTACCATGAAAGCTCCATCTAGAAGCTAGGAGAGAGAGAGTTGGTGAATTTTAATAGGATCTATCGGGCTTTCTCCCTCCCAAGTAGACAAGTAATGGTTTTTCACATGGATAGGTTATATATGTATGCTCAAGGAAGTGTATATCTTTGGCTAAACATGAATGTACTCTTGTTTCCACTTTCAAAGTGATCTAGTGTTTGTCGGTCATACAATTTTTAGACAAGATTATTGGTTGTACACGTATGAAATGGCATATACATAATATATTCCCTTTAAAATAACAGAATGAGCTTGCAAAAAATACATAGTGATGGATAGATGAACACAATGTAAAAAAAAAAAATAGTGGGTGTAAAATGTATTTTAAATATTCTTTTAGAGGAAATAATAATATTTAAAATATTATTTACACCCTCTTATATACTCCCTCCTTCCCTAGATAGAGTGCCCATTTCTTTTGGGCACAAGTATTAAGAAGAAATCATGTGTAGAACCTTAGTTGTATTAAATCATAATTAAATATAAAACTTGGCACACTTTTTAAGTTTTTATGAATTGTTTATTAAGGATAGAGAATGTGGGTCATATGGGAAAGTGGGTGATATTATAAAAGTTGAAAGCAAAACAATATTTTAATTGGTGGACCCAAACAAAATAAGGAAATGAGAGATCTATTTGGGACAAACATAAATGGAAAAATGGGCACTCTATAGGGACGGAGGGAGTAGTATTTTGGAATCTCTATTGATTAAACATGTTTTCCTCAATACCTAAGTAATCTCTATCATTTGTGTTAATCGTTACATTCCCAGATCAACCCAAGAAGTACCTATAAGTATGTCACATCTGACATCTAGAGTTCAGCTGACAATCTATCTGATGTGAGGATATTGGCTTAAAAAAGTCTCCGTTGGAGATTAGATTGTGCACTGATGCCAACTTTGGTATGTTTGAAAATTTCCCCAACATTGTGGATCGTATGTCAGTCCCGAGTCTACTAAAACATCATGCACTTTGTGTTGGGCCCACGTTTTATTCGACGGTATTAGTTTTGATTTTGAAATGGAGAGATAAGTGGGGTTGGTTATCAAATGTGGAAGATGAAAATTGGTGGGGTCCTTAAAGTAACTAGGGGAGATAATGAAGGGATCGATTGCAAAGAAGGGGCGTGGGGTCCTATTTCTACGGCATAGTCAACGGTAACAGTGGCTATTCTTAAGAGTCTATATATACCAAGTGTAACTTAGTTTACATTCATTCATTAGCTATTAATTACTCTCAACGCCTGTAATCAGTCATTCTCTCCTCCTCCATAAAAATTCTGCCATACTGTACTAGTCACTATTGTATTAACGAGCTGTTATTGACGGAGGCACAACTATAGTGGATTGGTGGTCAAGAGAATCACCCGCGGTTTTTCCCGTCATTCGGGTTTTCCGCGTCAACAATCGTTTGTCTTTTATTTTATTAATTGCATTCTTGTTAATCGTTATTTCTTACACATTTGTTTAAGTATATTGTTCTTGTTGTTGGCTCCTCAATACCTTTTGCGTACTTGGTACAAAATCGGCATAAACAATTTGGCGCCCACCGTGGGGCCCTCAGCAAGATCTATATACATTTTTTACCATTTTTCTTATTTTCTATTTCCTTTTTGCTAGTTCGTTTGTGCCTTTTTCCTTTTTTCTGTGTTGACAATGGCGGGAGAATGGGTAACAACTCAAGAGGTCATCAACGAACTCAACCGCGTCAAGGCAAAGAATGGCTACTTTGAAGGAGAGCTATGTCGCATCCCGCATGGAGAACCAAAGCCCGAAGTCTCGCCCGACACCCAAGGGAGCTAAATCTCGCAACATCGGCGACATCCCCAAGATGCCCAATCTAGACGAGGAAGCCTTCGAGACTCCAGTGTACCGCGACATTCCTTTGCACCGCGGAGATTCAGACGACGATGCTGACGATGACGCCGGCGTCGCGCCCCAAAGAGGCCAACGACGTTCCCCTCCTGATGATCCGATCCTGCAACGTCTCCAAAGAACTAGAAGACATGATCGCGAGAATCCCCGTGTCCCTCGCCCTATGGAGAAAGCGACACCAAACAGCCTATGCGAGATTCACCTTTTGCCGACCCTATTGCAATGATCGAAGTTCGAAGCGGTTCTCTCGTCCCAACCATGAAGTCATGCACGACGGCACTTCTGATCCCAACGACCACGTCGCTCAATACAAGCAACGGATGATTACCATATCAATTCCTCGAAACATGCGCGAAGCTTGTATGTGCAAAGGCTTCGGTCAACGTTGACGGGGGCCAAGATCGCAGCGATGGTTTATCCATCTTGGCAACGACACTATATCTTCTTTTGCTCAATTAATTAATGCTTTCAATTTGCAATTTGCTAGTAGCCGTAAGATGGAAAAACAAGCTAGTGATTTGCACAGAATTGTGCAAAAATCTGATGAATCTTTGAAAGAGTTTGTTAACGGGTTTAACAGGGAAAAGTGTCAATCCCCAACCGCGACGTCGGGACGGCTATTGAGGCTTTCCGACGAGGATTGGATGAGGAATCGATTTGTACAAAGAGCCGACAAAGTACCCTTGTCCGACTTTTCGAGGACGCCCGTGCCAAAGCCTTGGCTCGGATCGAAGTTGGAAGAAGACGTGCAATCAAGGAAAGCGTTCAATGACGCCGGCAGCGAAAAATTGACGCCGATGAAACAAAGCTCTTGGCGTCCAAAGCCTTACGATCGTCCGAAGCAGGTCAACAGCGTCCGTCAAAACGGAGCGTTAAGCGATTGGAAGAATGACCCCGGCTTGCCGCCAAAGCTCACCGAATATGGGTTCGGCGTCGACGTGTCGTGATTGTTAACAATTTACGTTCTTTGGGTAACGCCGTTAAGTGGCCTTTCGGGAATGAAAAAGCAGCACCCCGACGGGATCAGTCGAAATGGTGCGAGTTCCATGGAGACCACGGACACGACACAAACAAGTGTGTCGCCTTACGACGTGAGGTGGCGCACCTCCTCAAACAGGGTCACCTAAAGGACCTATTAACTGAGAAGGGAAAAGCAACAACATCAACATACAACGAACGGCGACAACCCCTGCGTCGCCGACACATGTGAAGGTAATTAATGTCATTAGTGGTGGATCGATATTTGTGGACTAACCTACTCTGCAGCCTAAACGTCACGCGAGAGCGTCCCCAAGTCAAGACACCATCCCTAAGGAACTCCGTCATCCCCGTGACGCCGAACTTGAAGCTATGCCTATTACATTCGACGAAGACGACCTCGGTGACGACCGAGATATCCATCACGACGGTTTGGTAATCTCTCTAACTGTTAGCAATTATTTACTAAAACGTGTGCTAGTGGATAATGGCAGCTCAGCTAACGTCCTTATGAAAGACGCGTTAGAAGACATGGGCATCGACGAGCGCGATATCATCCGAAAGTCTACTGTCCTCGTCGGATTCGGCGGCGAGGCCAAGCATACGATGGGCGAAGTGACGCCGCCTACCTACGCCAAAGGGGTAAACATGCCAACCAAATTCTACGTCGTGGATTGTCCGTCATCTTACAACGTCATCCCGGGAAGACCTTGGATCCACAAAGATGAAGGCCGTCCCCTCCACGTATCATCACCAGTAAAATTTCCTACCAAGTGGGGAGTGCGGGGAAATTAAAGGGGACAGACGGATAGCTCGAGAATGCTACAAGACGTCCCTCAAACCTCGTAAAATGGAAGCATAGCAATTACGGATGCGAGACGTTGGGGGAGCAGGGTTTTGACGAACAGCCTAGTCGACGAGGTCATACTGACCTGGCAAACCAGATCAAACGGTCAAAATAGGAGCGTCATTGGCCCCCGACGTCCGTGAACAGTAATAGAATTCCTTACGCCTAACGCCGATTGTTTTGCGTGGTCGCATGAAGATGTAACGGTATTGACCCCGACGTCATAACACACAAACTTAACGTCGACCCACATCATAAGCCAGTAAAAGCGAAGAGACGCAAGTTCGCTCCCGAAAGAAATCGGATAATCAATGACGAGGTCCAAAAGTTAATTGACACTGGCAAGGTAAGGGAAGTTAAATATCCCGATTGGCTAGCTAACGTCGTTGTTGTAGGTAAAAAGAATGGGAAATGGTGGGTGTGCATCGATTTCACTGATCTCAACAAAGCTTGCCCGAAAGATCCGTTTCCATTGCCACACATCGATGCCCTCGTCGATGCCACCGCCGGACACGAGCTACCGACGTTCATGGACGCCTACTGGGTACAACCAAATACTTATGCATCCGGAAGATCGGGAGAAGACGTCGTTTGTCACCGACGGTGCATCTATTGCTATAAAGTCATGCCGTTTGGATTGAAGAACGCCGGCGCCACCTACCAACTTCTCGTCAACGCCATGTTCAAAGACCAGTTAGGGGACACAATGGAGATGTATATCGATGATATGTTGGTGAAATCCAAGGCCGCTTGTGACCACGTCTCACACTTACAACAAGCATTCGACGTTATTCGAAGGTATGGAATGAAACTTAATCCTACTAAGTGCTCTTTTGGAGTGTCTGCAGGAAAATTTCTGGGGTACATCGTCACCCAACGAGGCATAGAAGCTAGCCCCGATCAGATAAAGGCTATCATCAACATCCAATTCCCGAGGAACATTAAAGAGGTGCAGAAACTTACCGGACGTGTTGCCGCCTTGAATCGATTTATTTCCAAATCCTCCGACAAATGTAGGCTATTCTACGATATCCTGAAAAAGAATAAAGGCTTTGAATGGAGCGAACATCACGAGCAGGCACTGCAGGAACTCAAAGAATACCTTATGACGCCGCCTTTATTATCCAAGCCGACAGCAGACGAGCCCTTACAGCTTTACGTCGCCGTCGGCGAATCATCGATCGCTGCCTTCTTGACTAGGGAAGATTCAACGGGCCAGCTACCCATTTATTATGTAAGCAAATCCCTTGTCGACGCCGAAACCAGGTATTCCTCTTTAGAAAAGCTCGTTTTGGCATTAGTTACTGCCTCTAAAAAATTAAAACATTATTTCGAAGCACACGTCATACATGTAAAGAGTAACTATCCCATTAAGTCAATTTTGAGACGCCCAGAATTGACAGGAAGAATGAGCAAATGGGCCATTACTCTTAGTAGTTATGACATCGATTATCGACCACGAACGGCCATAAAATCGCAAGCTTTGGCAGATTTTGTGGCGACTTCACCACGACCGGAGGCCTCGGCACAAAGAGAGGTGAGTATGCTTGACGTTAACGCAATTAACACTAAATGGGTGTTGCATGTAGATGGATCTTCGAACTTTCGAGGCGCCGGATTAGGTATACTGCTGAAGTCTCCACAAGGGGACACTATAGCCCGAGGTATTAGCTGCGATTTCAAAGCTACAAACAATGAAGCGGAATATGAAGCATTATTGGTCGGATTGACTTTAGCCAAAGATTTGCAAGCCACCGACATCGAAGTATACAACGATTCACCTGTTGATAGTTAGTCAAATCAAAGGAGAATTCGCCGCCAAAGATTCTAAAATGACGGCGTACTTAGAGGCGACCAAGTTAAAGGTAAAATCTTTCGCAAAATTTAGCATTCATCGATCCCAAGAGATCAAAATACGCGAGCGGATGCATTGGCCAATATTGGCTCAGCCATGAGAAAGTCGGATTCAAGAATATACCCATAGTACACTTAATGACACCAGCGATCGATCGATCAATAAAAGACGCCGACGTCAACGAGATCACAATGACGCCGTTCACTAGTTGGAAGGCGCCGATCATTTCATATCTCAAGGACGACATACTCCCAGACGACAAACTACAAGCGAGAAAGGTACGCTTTAAATCTTCGATGTATGTTCTGATTGACAACGTACTCTTTCGAAAGTCTATTGCAGGACCTTATTTGCGTTGCCTCGACGGCGACGAATGTAAACAAGTGCTCCAAGAGATGCACGACGGAAGTTGCGGTAATCACTCAGGAGGACGCAGTCTGTCCAACATAACTTTGCGAATGGGCTACTACTGGCCGACATTAAGGCGTGACGCCGCTGAATACGCCAAAAAAATGTGACGCTTGCCAGCGACACGCTGCCATGTCTCATAAACCAGCCGAAAAGCTACATCCAACTATTACCCCATGGCCCTTCATGAGGTGAGGCATGGATATTGTTGGCAAATTGCCTCAAGCGCTGGGGCAGAAGGTGTTCATGTTAGCATTGACGGATTATTTTTCTAAGTGGATCGAGGCTGACTCATTCACCCAGGTACGTGATAAAGAAGTCATTACTTTTATATGGGCGAAATATAATATGCAGGTTCGGCGTCCCGTCAGAGATAATCTGCGACAACGGTTCACAATTCATCAGTACGCCCACACGAAACTTTCTGGCAAAATGGAACATACAACTAAACATTGCGATGCCGAGATATCCGCAAACCAACGGACAAGCTGAATCAAGTAACAAGTCAATAATAAAGGTCATCAAACGGCGTTTGAAAGCTGCCAATGGAAAGTGGGCAGAGGAGCTACCGTCAATTCTTTGGGCCAACAGAACCACCCCCAAGACGGCGACAGGGCAAACTCCATTCTCACTAGTATATGGGTGCGAAGCAGTTTTACCTCCAGAGGTGTAGATTCCGACGGCAAGATATGGGCTATTGACGCCGGAGAGAAATGAAGAGGAGATAGGCCACAACCTTGTTACTAGCGAAGAACTAAGAGAATCGGCGTTTGTACGGATGGCGTCGCAACAACAGATAGTAGCTCGAAGTTTCAATAAGAACGTTAAGGCAAAGACATTCAAGGTAGGCGATTGGGTCCTTAGAGAAGTATTTCAAAACACTAAAGAACTTAATGCAGGTAAATTAGCACCAGCTTGGGAAGGACCATATCGCATACAAAAGGTAGTAGGCAACGGCGCCTACAGGCTATGCACAAGGGAAGGAAAACAAATCCCACGAAGCTGGAACGCCGTCCATCTAAAACTTTACTATTTTTAAAGGTATGTTGATAACAAAACGGACGCCGTCACAGGTAAGTAATTAATCGAAACATGTCTCTTTTAATCAAGTCATTTTGTTTTCAACATATTTTCAGTATTATGGTCATAGGCAACATACTGACTTGAGCGTCGGAGGGCCGTTGGTAAAACCAACGGCCATCTCACCTTTATTCGTGCACCCGGGTATGTGAGACGAGGAACGTCGACGACACTCGCAATAGATATTTTCAAACCGGTGAAATATGACAACCTGACGTCGTCATGCTCTATGACGGCGGTATATTACATCAGAGTACAAGAACTCGACGGCGTCCAGACAAATACAGTGTGACTTACCATACGATAAGGAACACACACCTTAGGAAGTCATCAACAATACATACGAGCTAAGCATACTTGATTAGAAGTGGTGACTTGACCCTTCATGACAATTAATGTTGCAAACAGCTCTCAACACTAAAGGTACCTACTTACATACATACATACACACAACGACATTGGCACAATATGCATATACATGGGCCAAATGAAACACGCAACGAAGAAACATAACATTGATACTCGCCGTCATGGCGATAAGTCAAATAACACAATTAAAAACTTGCAGCTGTTTAAAGAGAAATCAGTGTTCTAACATTAATGCAACTAAACAAAAGAGAAATTGTTCTGCGTTGGCGGCACAGCACCATGAAAAAACATTGAAAAATAACTTTTAATTTGTATCCATGGCATCTTTGTTTTCACCACCAGGGGTCGACTCAGCTGTCGCCGTCATCTCAGCAGTTGCAGCTACGCCGTCAGGCTCAAGATCAGCTTCAGACCCATAAGCAGCAAGGAATATTCTGACGTCGTCCTCTGGAGTCCATGACGCCGTCTGGCCCTCCATGAACTGCTTCATCAACCTTGCCTTGGTTCTCCAAGTATACAGGCTCGCAAAGTCAATAAGCTCTTCTTGCAACGCCGGCACCTTGGCCTCCAGGCTTAGCAAGTGCGAACATCCAGCGTCTCTTTGAGCGATGCCGCTTCCACAACCTTGGTGACCAATTCTTCTTGCAGCGATGTCACTTCAGCAGTCTTAGCTTTCAGCGCCTTCTCGGCTTCCGATTGAGCAGTGATCGACCTTTCCAATTTCTCCCTAAGAGTTTTGCACTCTTTGTCCAGAACGGTAGCAGAGTTGCGGATGGCCAAAGAATTTTGAATGGCCTATTTAAGACAAGCACAAGTTAGCATCATGAAAGACAGGGGCAATATTATTAATGAGGAGATAAGCAACTCACATGCAACTGTAGCGCCAGCCCTTCATCGGCGACTTGATGAATGGGAAGCTTGGCAAGACGACGTTGGGGCGCTGGAAAGGCTAATTTTTCAAAGTCGAGGCCAAATGGTGGGGGTAGTGTGTTCTAAAAATCCCTTGGGAAGAGAAATGTTGAAGTTTCCTTCTTTGGTTGGTGTTGAGTCTTTGACGGCGTTAGCATCGTCAGATGTGACGGCGGCAAGAGGTTTGGCAGTAGGGGCAACGGTGGCAGAAGGGGCGGGCATACTTGCTTGGGCCCTCTTCCTTTTCAAGGTTCTCTCCAGCATCTCCGCTTCCGTCAGAATGACCACCGGAGATTTACTTTTGGTAGATTTGGTGTTCTCTGGCAGCAGTGCATCAATATGAGTACGAAGTTATATAAGGAAAATGACAGCGTTTGTATATCATACCTGAAGCCATTGATGGAGAAGTGTTGTTGGAAGGTTCTTCGGGGTCCCTGGGATGTTCGTCGACGTCGGCAGGCACTAGGTTGAAGTTGGCCCTGAATGCACGTTCTTCCGTCGAATAAGTTTTTAGAAGCCGGTTGGCTTTGGTCCGAGAGTAATCGTTCTCCTCCAATGACAAAGGTAAAACTTCGCAAAGCACAACAAAATTAGAATATGTCAAATTCTTAAGTCCACAGAAAAATCACAAAAGGAGCAAAAGTTGTACCTTCAGAATTCCAGCCGTCGCACAAAAATGCATAATCCTTCCCCAATGACGCCTTTTCTACAAATACATATCTTCTCTTCCATCCTCTGTCGTTGGCCCCAGTATTACCCACAAGGGATAAACGCCCAGATCTCAGGAACAAGGTATACCTTGTGTTTTCAACTTTTTTCACTTCATATACATGCAATAGATCCACTAATCCAAAATCCATATTCATACCCTTAGCCAAAACATCAATTACATGGATAATCCTCCAAGCCAAAGGCATAATTTGTCCAGGGCTTACCTTAAGAGTGTCGAGAAGTTCAGTCATGAGGGGGCAAAGAGGGAATTTGTGGCCAATTTTGAAGGGGTTTTCGTAAAAAATTACCCAACCTACGGGACAGTCATCAGGACGCTCTTCCTTTTCGGGAATTCGGACATTTATTCGGATGGGCAACCCAGTTCTTTCTATGAAGTCATCTACTTCTTGTTCTATGAAGGTGCTGGGTACACTAGGGCCCCCAATTACACCAGCATTGATGACTATCACCTCTCCACTAGTCTCCGAAGGCTTGGGGGACTTGCTAGTTTTCCTAACTTTGGCAGCGTCCTTTGGGGCCATGGAAGGAAAGGATAATTTTAAAGAAATTGAAATAAGAAGTTGAAAGAACAAATTACCTGGAATTCGCCGGAGGATGAGACGAAAATGGAAGCCGAGAAGTTTCTTGGTTCTTCAAGAAAGAGTGTTTGTGTGGAGGGTTGAAAGTGACAGGAGAGAGAAAAAGATAAGGGAAGCGTGTGTTTTTATACAAAATGACAGGAGCAGTTGGTACATTAATAACGGTTATTGGGCTGTGTAATTGACACCATTCTCTAGGTGGTTGACGAGTGGTATCAATTAGGGGCAATTGTTGGGCGCACGTTTTATTCGACGGTATTAGTTTTGATTTTGAAATGGAGAGATAAGTGGGGTTGGTTATCAAATGTGGAAGATGAAAATTGGTGGGGTCCTTAAAGTAACTAGGGGAGATAATGAAGGGATCAGTTGCAAAGAAGGGGGCGTGGGGTCCTATTTCTAAGGCATAGTCAACGGTAACAAGTGCTATTCTTAAGAGTCTATATATACCAAGTGTAACTTAGTTTACATTCATTCATTAGCTATTAATTACTCTCAACACCTGTAATCAGTCATTCTCTCCTCCTCCATAAAAATTCTGCCATACTGTACTAGTCACTATTGTATTCACGAGCTGTTATTGACGGTGGCACAACTATAGTGGATTGGTGGTCAAGAGAATCACCCGCGGTTTTTCCCGTCATTCGGGTTTTCCGCGTCAACAATCGTTTGTCTTTTATTTTATTAATTGCATTCTTGTTAATCGTTATTTCTTACATATTTGTTTAAGTATATTGTTCTTGTTGTTGGCTCCCCAATACCTTTTGCGTACTTGGTACAAAATCGGCATAAACACTTTGCACCAAAGGTTACTCCACCCTACAATGCAACTGTATAAGGGTGTCATGTGTTATTACACGACCAAAAAAGAAACATATGGCCATAACTCATAATCTCTATTCCTATAGGACTCTCTATTGGTGTATTTAATCATATCTAAATGGGTTTTCAATGCAGTGATGCACCACTTAGGTCTTAGGTAGAAGATGATTGACATCCTTTTCACTCCACATTATGTTGCCACCTAAACCTTGGTCCAAGTCACATATTAGCTGCTCTCTAAATGTGAAGATTCTCAAATAATATATCCCTCACTCTTATGTATGTCATGAGTATAGTAGTACAATAAAATATTGCATATATATTGTGATAAGGCTTGACCTATTCAAGGTCAACTATTATTGTCATCTCTTTGCTAATATTTACCTTCTATCCTTCTATCTATATTTAGCTGTAAATATCCTTGTGATTTTATTCTCCTTATTTCTAGAGGTAAATATCTTGTATAGCTAATTTAGTTTGTATTACCTTACTTGTATAAGCCTACTGTAACTCTATATATTGGTGTGCATATTCAATGAGAAGGCAAGCAATTCTTCTATCATTTCTATATGGTATCAGCCGCTTGATCCAAAATCACAAAACCAGAACTCTTTGTTCTTCCTGCTTCCATGACTCTCTCAAACCCCATCCCCTCCTAACAAATCCCAAATGGAAATGATCCCACTAAACCCTTCACCTTTCTTAACATTCATAATACTATAAAGCTAACTGCCACAAACTACCTTTCATGTAAGATGCAGATTGAGGCGATTCTCGTCGGCCATGATCTCTTCCAATATGTTGACGGGACTCTTCCATGTCCTTCTCCTACTGTCACTACCAATGGTGAGGAGGCCATCAATCCTGAATTCTCCTTTTGGACTCGCCAAGATAAGCTTCTCTTTGGAGCTCTCATTGGTACCCTTTCCCAAACTCTTGTTCCACTTGTCTCTCAAGCCCGTAGCTCCAAGCAAATATGGGATATTCTTGCCAAAACCTATGCTACGCCAAGCCGTGGCCACATTAAGCAACTAAAAGATCAACTCAATCGCATTACCAAGGGCAGTCATACGATCACTGACTTCATGCAAACTATTAAAGCTTGTGCCGATCAACTCGCAGCTCTAGGGAAAAAGGTGGAGCATGAGGACTTGATTGACCGCGTGCTCCTCGGTCTTGATGACTCTTACAACTCTGTTATTGAATCTGTTAATGCTCGAGACACTCCAATCTCATTTGAAGAATTACATGAGAAACTCATCAACAAGGAGCTTACCTTGCAACAAACACGTGGTGATTAATCCCTTCCTGCTACTGCGTTTGTTGCCTCCACAAGAAATCATAACCGTAGCTATGGTAATAACAATAACCGCAACACCGGACCAGGTATTCTTTCTACACCTAACAACTATAATCAGCAACCTCGTCCTTTTCTCGGCAAATGTCAGTGGTGTCGAGCTCAAGGTCATGTTGTTGCACATTGTCCCTTATTTAATCAAAGGTTTCCTAATGCTACCCCTCCCACCCCACCACCCACATCCACAAACTGTTCCTACACTAAACCACAAGCTCACAATGCCGAACTTGCTGCCTCCACCTCCACTTCACCATGGCTGCTTGATAGTGGTGCTTCTCACCATGTCACATCTGATATCAATAATCTATCTCTACATGCTCCATATGACGGGACTGAGGAATTAATCGTTGGTGATGGTATGTGACTTAAAATAACTCACTTTGGTTCTGTTTCCTTTTCTTCCACTCTCACTTTACATAATGTTCTTGTTGTTCCTGCCATGACTAAAAATATTATTTCCATTTCTCAGCTATGTCAAGATAATAATGTCTCTGTTATATTCTCATCTAATTCTTTTCTTGTGAAGCATCTCACAACGGGGGCATCTCTCTTCTAGGGGCAAATTAAGTCTGGTGTTTATGAAGTTACATCGCATTCTCCTCGGGTCTACACAAGCACAAAAACTACTTCTCTCAATTGGCATCATCGTTTAGGGCACCCATCTCAACATGTTTTCCGGCAACTTATATCAAAAAATAAACTCCATGTTTCTAGTATTTCTACTTTAGATTGTAATTCTTGTGCTTGCAATAAAAGTCATCGTCTTCCCTTTTCCATCTCCTCTATTAAATCTTCTGCTCCTCTTGAATATGTGTATACTGACCTTTGGACCTCACCAATTTATTCTCATGATGGTTTCAAGTATTATATTATCTTTGTTGACCACTACACCAAATACATTTGGCTATACACTCTTAAACAAAAATCTGACACCAAAAACATATTTATTCGATATAAAGCTCTAGTTGAAAAATATTTTCAACTTCCCCTCAAAACACTTTACTCCGATAATGGAGGAGAATATGAGTCCCTACGAAACCTCTTATCCATTGATGGAATTTCTCACCTCACAACTCCTCCTCATACACCACAACACAATGGCTATTCCGAACGCCGTCATCGACACATTGTTGAGACTTTTTATCTCTCTTATCTCATGCTCAAATGCCACTAGAATATTGGCCTCATGCTTGTTCCACGGCCGTTTATCTCATAAATCGATTACCTACTCCTACTCTAAACAATGAATCTCCATACTCTTAGTTGTTTGGCACTCAACCAAATTACACTAAACTAGGAGTTTCGGTTGTCTCTGTTATCCATGGTTAAAGCCCTACACTACACACAAATTAGACCTAAAATCAAAACCTTGTGTTTTTATAGGTTACTCTCCAACTCAAAGTGCCTAGTACTGCTTAGAACTAGATTCCCATAAAAGATACACGTCTCGCCATGTGCACTTTGTTGAGAATATTTTTCCTTTCTCAGAGAAAACAAACACATCCCTGCCACTACCTACATTATTAGATGAATGGGCACCCTTAACTTTAGCAACTCTAATTCCTCCTACTCAACTCTCACCTAGCTCCTCAACTCCTATCATCTCCACAACGTCATCCACACCAACTCCATCCCTCAATCCCACGCCACTCTTTTCCGCTGCAAACCCGGACCATACTACAACACCATCCCCATCTCCTATTCCACCCTTATCTCTCACTCCTTGTACCACTCCTACCCCACACCATACTAACCCAATTGAATCTGCCCCATCTTCCCCTCACCCTCCACATCAAATGTCTACCCGTCTCCAACATGGCATTAGGAAACCAATTAACAAACTCAACTTAAATGCAGAAAGTGTTACTGTCGACGTCCCCAAAAATATCACTCAAGCTCTTAAAAGTCTAGTTTGGAGGAGAGCTATGGATGAGGAAATAAATGCTCTTGTGAAAAATCAAACATGGAATCTTGTTCCTCCAGACACCTCACAAAATGTGGTAGGATGCAAGTGGATTTTTCGCATAAAGAAAGACAAAGATGGCAACATTATTCAATACAAAGCTCGCTATGTTGCGAGAGGGTTTAATCAAAGACCGGGTATCGACTATGGCGAACCATTTAGCCCCGTCGTGAAGCCGACCACTATTAGACTCATTCTTTCTCTAGCGGTTTGTCAAGGTTGGCCATTGCGCCAGCTAGACATAAACACCGCTTTTTTACAAGGCACGCTCACCGATGATGTTTACACTATTCAACCACCCGGCTTCTGTGATCCCACACATCCAACCTATGTGTGCAAACTAAATAAAGCTCTCTACGGGTTAAAACAAGCCCCGAGGGCTTGGTTCAAAGAATTACGGCAACATTTGTTACAAGTGGGCTTCAAAAACACCATTTCGGACTCCTCTCTATTTACTCTTCACAGCAATGGTAATATCATTTACTTGATAGTTTATGTCGATGATATTATTGTAACTAGTAATGCTACCTCATTTTTGGAAGCATTTGTCAAGCATCTTGCTGCACGTTTTTCTCTCAAGGATTTAGGTGAGCTTTCTTATTTTTTGGGAGTAGAAGTCATGCCTCATCCACAAGGACTTTTCTTAAGTCAAAAGAAATATATTAATGAAATCCTTTGCAAGGCAAATATGGAAGCAGCAAAACCTGTGGCTACCCCACTAGCTACTCATCCACCTTTGACACTTCATGGTGAACTCTTGTCCGATCCCACGGAATATCGACAACTCATTGGTAGTCTTCAATATCTTAGTCTTACCCGGCCAGATGTTGCTTTTGCGGTAAACAAGTTAGCTCAATATATGCAGAGGCCAACTGATCAACATATGCAAGCTCTACATCGCCTCCTTCGCTACCTCAGTGGGACTTTGAACATGGGTCTCACAATACACAAACTGTCTCCACTCACTCTTCATGCGTTCTTAGATGCCGATTGGGCCCGTGACAAAGATGATTACATCTCTACCACGGCCTACATTGTTTACTTGGGTAAAAATCCTATCTCTTGGACCTCTAAGAAACAACGTACAAGAGCCCGCTCTTCTACGGAAGCCGAGTATAGAGCAGTGGCAAATACTACTGCTGAAATTTTATGGGTCCGCAATATGTTTCACGAGCTTGGTCATCAACACCCTACTGCCCCAGTCGTCTACTGTGATAATGCGGGAGCTACCTACGTAAGTGCTAATCCTGTTTTCCATTCTAAAATGAAGCATTTAGGCTTGGATTATCACTTTGTTCGAGAAAATGTCCAAAGTGGGAACCTCCGGGTTGCGTACATCTCTACAAATGATCAGCTCGCCGATGCTCTAACCAAGCCCCTTCCTCGTCAAACGTACACTACGCTGGTTCACAAAATAGGTCTTTCCTCTTGGCTGACCATTTTGAGGGGGCGTGATAAGGCTTGACCTATTCAAGGTCAACTATTACTGTCATCTCTTTGCTAATATTATGCATTAATTCTAGGGATTACTTTCTATCTATATTTAGCTGTAAATATCCTTGTGAATTTATTCTCCTTATTTCTAGAGGTAAATATCTTGTATAGCTAATTTAGTTTTTATTACCTTACTTGTATAAGCCTATGGTAACTCTATATATTGGTGTGCATATTCAATGAGAAGGCAAGCAATTCTTCTATCATTTCTATATATTGTACATGCATATATTTCACATATATTGTTTTTTTTTACATTGGTACGGAAAATGCTCTACTGGACCAGAATCTCGCACATCCCATTCAGCTAATACACAGGCAAGGTCCTTTAGAAATGGGGGAGATAGTAATGGAATCCCCATCCCCAAAATGCCTCTAGTGGGGATTGATCCTATAACCTAAATGTTAGGTTGTGAGATCCAAACCTTACCACTAGACCAAGTACTACTTAGTACATATATTGCTTATGCAAAAGTGTAAACTCGGGTAGGAAAGTGGAAACAGAATTGCAAAATAATCATCGCTTAGCTGCAATTGGCACTGTAAATTAGCAACCCGAAAGATGCAATTGTCAAAAGGTTCGAGGGAGGGAAATAGTATGTGTAGATACATAATCGTGTCTCCCCATTCAAGGGCCCAATGATGAAATATACCACGGTCTTAATTGGTCCAACCCAAGGGTAAAGCAATCCGAAGAGCCAAAATTATTTTAAAAGTGTTAAAGCGAATTTTAATGATCCAAAATCGTATTTTAAAGCCCATTTAATTATTCATGATAATTAATTGTATTTTGACCCCAACTCTTTGAAAAAGCCCAATAAAAAATTGTTTAATAATAATTAATTGTTTTATTTAAATAAAACAAATATTTTCAAAGATATTTTAAATAGGATTTTATCCCGTAAAATTAGATTTCCAAAGTTAAAAGATAAAACTGTCAAAACGTGTCAAAAGCAAGGCGGTGCGCCGAGAGCATCTGCGTGCGCCAAGCGCACAAGCCTGACACGTAGACCTGTGTGTCACACAGAGTCGTGCGCCTGGCGCCTCATCTGTTCGATGCACATGTTGTCCATTATATCTTTTTAAAGCGTGTGCCACGTGGGAGCTGTTGATTGGTCGTAGTGCGTCAGGCGCACCAATGTGCGCCTGACATGTGTGATTGTGCGTCACACAGCCACTTGCGCCTGGCGCACTTGGCGCGTGACGCGTAAATTCCTTTTTCCTATATATACTCTTCGATTTTCCGGATTGAAGGACGGGTTTCATACGATTGTCTTTACGACTTTACACTTTACGAACACCTACAAAACCTCTCTACAAAATACATATTCTCTCTAAACTTTCATACTTTTCAAATCTACAAACACATAGAAACACATTCAAATCTTTCACACAAGTTCAGATCTTCAGGCTTCACGATTGCTCGTCCCAAAGGTTGTCAATCTCTCAGACCCAAGCCACAGTATAATCCTGAGGGTCCTTGAATATTTTTTTTTATATTGAAGTTACAAACTCTTTCTTTCCTGATGCATGTAGATCTTTAATAAATAAACGTTCTTTTGTACATTGCTTTTCAACTAAAATTGCTTTGGAGAATTGTTAAAGATCCAGATAATATTTGGGTGTCTATGGTAGGTTACGCGGAAATAGTTGAAGAATGACAGCATTTGGAACCATATTCCTACTGCTTCAGCTTCGTGGCAGTGGAGGTAACTACTATCGCTACGCTCTACATTTAGAAAAGGTATTAGATGGCAGGTAGGCAATGGTGCAAATATTTCTTTCTGGTTTAATAATTGGGTTTATGGTTACTCGTTAGCTGATATTTTCCAAGATGTGAATCATGATGTGTCTTTTAAGGTTAGTGATTTTATTTCAGCTGATAAGCAATGGATGATAACTAAGTTGCAAAATTTTGTTTCGGATAATGTAACGTTGGATATTCAAAGTTTGTTTATTCCCTCGGCTTGTATTGAAGATAAGATGGTTTAGGGGCTAACTCCACATGGTGAATACTCTTTCTAATCAGGGGCAAAACTATTAAAGGTTATGGTATCCATTATACCCCTAAAGTCAAATATGATTGGATTTGGAAGAGTAATATTCCTCCTAAAATTAGATTTTTCATATGGAAAGTTTGTTTAGATGGTCTTCCCACTAAACGCCGTCTTGAAAGAAGTCATGTTTTTCTCCCTCAAGAATGTTTGTGTTTTGCAACTTTCATAAGGAGGATGATTCTCATCTGTTTTATGACTGTACTTTTGCTCATAATGTTTTTGCTAATCTTCATGATTCTGGTAATTGGCCTACTATTCCGGTTTTTAATAATAATTTGAAGTTGAGTGAGAATATTGCTGGATTGCTGGACAACTTTAGTCGGGATGATATTTGTAAACAATTTATTATCCGGTGGCATCTTTGGTTTGCTCGCAATAGAATTATTTTTCAAGAGGAGGGGTTGGTTCCTTCTAAAGTTCCTATGTCTATTATTCAGTTTTATAAGGATTGGAACCATACAAATAACCGGGAGAATTGTCTTTCTATCTCTCCCACGCCTATTTCCGCTAAGTTGCCTAAGGAGGTGTGTTTGTTTTAAGCCTCCTGTAGGCGTGTTTTTATTTCGCCTACGCGGTGTGAGCGCGTATTAGATTTGACCACCACATTGTTAAGGTTTTATTGAAAATTACTTTGTATTGAAAGAAGTCACCAACAATTCTTTTTAGGAAGAATCATAAACCTAATTGGATATAGGAAAATCATAGGGACAAATTATCCAATGTAGATTTCCCCATCATGACTCCATAGATGGTCAAAGTGAACCAAAGATTGAGTTCGGGGGTGAGGGTACGAATATAGTCATAATAAACCACATTCGCCCAAAGTTGGCCTCTACTAAATATCGATTCATTCCAGATTTTATGCCAAAGAATAATCAAATAATGTTTTAAACACCCTAAAAATATTTAGTCTAAATTGGTTCATGAAACACATAAAAAGACTAATTTTTAGTGACAAGTTATTATGCAATCAATATTATAGGGAACCTAGCAAGTTGTCCAAATTAATCTGATTAATATTAGAACAGTTCTTTAGGTCTTTGATTAGCAAATATAGCATGTGGGGTGATAAAAGCAATAAAGCAGGACAATCATATAATATGCATAGAATGATCAGGCGGGTATATAATATTCAAAGGCATTGAATAATAATAATATGAAATAAAAGAAAAAGTATAGAAAAAGGTTTAGAATATACAGTATAGCGATTTTACATTAAAGATCTACATCAGGAAAGAAAACTGTTAGTAACTTCAATATAAAAATAATTTATTTAAGGACCCTTAGGATTATACCGTGGCTTGGGTCTGCGAGATTGACAACCTTCGGGACGAGCAATCGTGAAGCCTGAAAATATGAATGTATGAAAGTATGTAGATTGAACGTATTTGTGTTTGAAAGTATGAGTTTTGTAGGGAAGTTTTTTAATTAATAGAGAGGTTCGTAAAGTATTCGTCGAGTTCGAAGTGTGTTAATGTGAAAACTCTGTTCTCCAATCTGTACGGAAATCAAGCCTATTTATAGGGAAAACGGCATTGCGCCTCACGCGCTGGCTGTGTCTAGCGCAGTTGACGTGGCAAGCGCGTGACGCGGTATGACCAAAAAAAAGCGTACACGTGGTACGCGCTTTTAGAAAAGATAAGAAAGAAATTCCGCATCTCAAGCAGAGAATTGCGCTTGACGCAGGACTCTACATGAAACAGAAGTCTACGTGGCAATTCTGGTACGCTTAGCACAGCCTGTGCGCTTGGCGCAGCCTACGTGGAAGTCAACGTGGCAGGACACGTGCGCTCAGCATAGTCAACTGCGCTCAGCGCACCGCCTTGTTTTTGATAGTTTTTTTAATATAAAAGCGTTTTAAAGATTTTCTCTTATCTTTTAACTCTGGAAATCTGATTTTACGGGATAAGATCTGATTTTGACTTAAAAAATATATATCTTTTGAAAATATTTATTTATTAAAATTAATTAATTAATTGGCTCAAATACAATTAATTATCATGAATAATTAATTGGGCTTTAAAATAGGACTTTAACACTTTTCGAAATGGTTTTAAATGACTCTTCGGACTGCTCTGCCCTTAGATCGGACCAATTAAGACCATGGTATGTTTCATCATCGGATCCTTAAATGGGGAGACACGATTATGTGTCTACAGAAGCCCCCACTTTGACTGAGGTTCAGGAAACCGATAGTCAAAGTATACAGTGTCGGGACGAAGAACGATTCTAAACTCTCTGCAGTTTAGAACTGATTTATAACCGCCGGTCTCTGCAAAACAAAGTTAGTATGCAGAACAATAACTACAAGCAATCTGATTACCTGCAGGGAAAGATGTTAGCAGATAGGTGAAAACAACTCACATAAGCACATAGTGATGCAAATGATGCAAACTTAGACTCTCTAAGGATGCACAAGACGCTATGAAAGGATCAAGGTTATGCAAAGCTAAGGGATGACACGTCATGCAAGGTCAAGGTTATGCAGGACTAGAATGTATGTAATGCAATGCAAGGTCAGGATTTTGCAAAGCTAGGATGCAAGATCAGGATTTCGCAAGGCTAGAAGATGTATAGAATGATAGAATGATCAGAATGATTAGAAATAGATTGAATGATTTTCAAAAATTGTTTTTAGTAAACAATCGGGGTTCGTAAACAAGGTCCGTGTATTAGAACTTCTCGGGAGTTTGATTTGAATTGGAGGAACCACCACACATAGGAAGTCCCCACTTTGGGTGAGCTTGCCTTGAATTAGGCATGAGCCTTAATCGAAATGTACTTGATCTGATATTGAAACGTAGTTGATCTGCCTTGAACGTTGCAAGTTGTCACTGGGGATTGTTTATTGGGAAGTTAATATAGGCAAAGTCAAATATCACCAGAAACCATGGAATCATCAGAGAGTACTTCAGGGACAAGGAGAGCTTGGATTGAAAAACAAAAAGTTAAAATTTGTGACTCAAACAAATGTAGGTGGGAAAAAGGCTTTAACGAGGCTAGGTTCAGACTCGAGTCTATGTCGGGATCTAGAGAAAGTATGCTCCTAAATTCTAGAAAGTCAAATCATAAGACCATGACTAATTTTATTTTATTGAAGCGGTCGGACATCGAGATGAAGATTCCTACGTATCCTTGCGAAATCAGACCATTCGTAGTTCCGGATCTGTTTTTTTTTTTTTTTTTTTTTTGTGCCCTAACTTTTGCCTAGGCCGCCCTTTCGGGTTTTCAACCTAACGGACTTGGACATACCTTGAAAAAGGAGTTAGGGATGACGAAAGGTTGAAAATTTGAAAGGTTCAAGGCTTGAGGTTTAGATGAAGGTTGAATTGGTTGGGCTAATGGAGGATCATGGAATTGGATGATATGGGTTAAGGTTTAATGGATCGAAGGGATTTGAATGAGGGATGGGACTTGTGTGCAAGCCCCCTAGATTGACTTTTTATTTTGCCTTTGGCTTTTTCTTTTTTGCATTTTTTTTCTTTTGTCTTATGCGATTTCTTTTGCTTTTTTTATTTTTTCGCACTTTGAATTTTTCACCTTTTTGCCTGGCATTGATTTTTTTGTAATAAGGCTTGCACCCGAGTTATTGGTTTAGGGTATTGGAAGGTTTGAAGGCTATTTGTGGAGTTTTGGTGTTGCAGGGATTGTTTGGTTTATGATTATGGAGACGATGGTTTAAAGGATTTTTGTTTTTCCTTAGTTGTATTAGGATGGCTTATGAAAGGCAATGGAAGGGAGAAGGGAATAAGTCCTGATCCAAAGTATGTCCTTTTTTTTATTCTTCTCTTTATTTTTTTATTTCAGATCTCTTTTTGTTATTATTAGTCAAGTTCATTAGGTGATTTAAGTTTCATCATTGAATTAGAAGCATAAATGAAATGATGGAAGACCAATGAAAAAGAAAAGAAAATGCGATTATTTTATTAATTGAAAATGAATGAAACAAGGCTGATAAACATTATAGTCTTAAAGGGCATAGACTCGACGGGAAAGGAAATGAAGGAGCTAGGGGAGGGACTCTCCGACTCAACCTAGAAAACTAGCGTTAAATAATTAAGCTTCGGCGTTGTTCAGGTGCTGCCCAAGGGGTTGCTGCTATTGCTGACTTTTGCTGCAGGTGGAATTGGCAATCTACCGTCTTCAACCATATCCTGCAGGTGATTCTTTAAGGTCCAGCACGCAGATGTTGGGTGTCCATTCCCTTGGTGATACTTGCAGTAGGCATTTGGATCCCACCTCTTGGACCTATTCTCGGGAGCAGAATCTGGAGTAGGGCCAATAGGTTGAAGTGCCCCCCTTGCATGAAGTCTACTGAAGGCTTCTTATAAGGACATGCCTAAAGGTGCGAATGTTCTTAGAGTCTTTTGATAGCCTCTCTTTTCAGCAGCTATGGCATTAACCTCATTGCTTTTGGAGCTAGAAGGGCTATTGTTACTCTTCTTGAAAGAGTTGTTGTTGTTGTTGGAAGCCTTATTCTTGTTGGCTTGTATTACCTCCTCAATCAGCAGGCCTACTTTATAGAGCTTCGTGAAAGACTCTATAGGTTGGAACTTGATATGATCCCCATACTTCGGCTGCAGGTTACGGATCACCAGTCGGACTTGATCCTCCTGAGACGGCCTGTTAATCATTTGTGTAGCTTTATCCCTCCATCTGTTAAGGAAGGTGACGAAGTCTTCGTTGGAGTTTTGTTTAGTTAACTCCAACTCACGAAGGCTAATGGGAAGCTGAGTATTATAGATGTATTGTTTATGGAACTCTTCTCTGATGTAGTCCCAGTCATTCAGCTTGGCCTTATTCAGTGACCTAAACCACTTGGATGGATGTGCATCCAAGGTTAAAGGAAAGACATAAGAAAATAGGTCCTTGCTCATGCCCTTGAGAGCCATAGAGATGGAAAACGCTCTCAAGTGGTCATCTGGGTCTTCGACCCCCTTGAATTTTGGGAGGTCACCCAATGTTACCTTTTTAGGGAGTTTCTCCCTTAGTTCAGGATCAATGATGTTATGGCCATGAGCCTGACTCTCGAGTGCAGGAATTGACTGGATCAATTGCTCGAGTTTTTCGAAACTCAGTTCTGTGTTGGTTTTAATCGGTGGTGGAGTGTCGCCTTGCTCGTCTTCCTCAATGAGTTTCTCCCTTAGTGCCTTGATCTCTTTGTCTTGTTCCTCAAGACGAGAGTTCATCAGTGTGAGTTGAGCCATAATGGCACTAAGTTGTTCATTAGTATCCCCCATTTCAGATGATGATTCAGAAGAGTCGGAGGATTCGTCTGAAAAAGCGAGGATGCGCTTGACGAGTCTGGGAGTAGGTCGACCTTGTTGCCTCGCTGTTGGACGTTCCCAAGTTATAATCTCACGACCCGTCCTGAACAGAAATAGAATGGACCTCGTGAATTTTTAGAAATGACGCTTTCGAAATGAGAAGTGGAGATGAGAGATGAGAAATGAGAGTGGAAACGGAAACGAAAATGGGAAATGAAAATGGAAAGTGATTTTGAAATGGAAATGGTTATGGTTATAGGTTTTGGACTAGTATAGACTTGCCTATGATGGAGACATGGGCCTAACTATATGCAAATGCAGACATGGACTAGACTGGACTGTGCAAGCAGACTGGACTTTACGATTGGGTTTAGGAGAGACAAGACTTTGAACTTACGGGTGAGCAAGCAGGCTAGACCTTAGGGAAGGTTTGACAATAAGGGAGACTAGACTCTTAACTTAAGGCAAGCATGCTAGGCACCAAGACTTTGAACTTACGGGTGAGCAAGCAGGCTAGACAACTAGACTTCAAAACTTACATTAGACTAAGCTGCTATACTCAAAAATTGCCTGTGGATTTATAGGATGCTAGACTTTGAACTTACGGGTAAGCAAGCAAGCTAGGTAACTAGGAAGGCCAAACTCTTAACTTAAGGCAAACAGGCTAGGCAACTAGACTTTGAACTTACGGGTGAGCAAGCAAGCTAGACAACTAGACTTCGGAACTTACATTAAACTAAGCAGGCTAGACTCAAAAATTGCCTATGGACTTAAGGAATGCTAGACCTTGAACTTACGGGTGAGCAAGCAGGCTAGACACAACAATTGCCTATAGACTTAAGGAATGCTAGGCCTTGAACTTACGGGTGAGCAAGCAGGCTAGGTTTTAAAGGATGAACTTTTATAGTCCTAAGACTGGATTTTTATAGTCCGAAGACTGACTAGGGCCTACATGGAGATGCAAACTAGACCTAGGATATGAATTGGGCCTAAATGGACCTAAGATTTGGGTTGGACTGAGAGATGCATATAGGCTTGATATTGGAGATGAACCATGATTGGACTTAGAATAGGATAGACTGGGATTAGACTTGGACTGGGCTTGACATAGACTAGGGTTCACATAAAGATGCAAATGGGCCTAGGTTTTGATAAGAGCTAGACTTATATGGGCCTAAGATGGACTCTAATGCTAGCAGGCCTACTATGAATGCATGGACTCGAATTAGAAGGACCCTATATGAATGCAAAATGGACTCTAATGCATATGGGCCTAGAATGAATGCAAGTGAGTTGGGTTGATTGGATCGGATTGGATTGAAGGTGTTTGGAATGGGCGTAGAATTTTCGAAATTCATTTTTGAATGGAACCCCTTGTTTTATCATTTGTTAGGAAAAGGTGATGGATTAATTTTGAATTTTTTTTCTGAAATGTCGTGGTATGATGATGATTAGTAAATGTTTTCGAAAAAGGTAGAATAGAAGAGGGTGCAGGATTGATTTTCAAAAAAAAAGTGTAAGTTTTTTTTTTGAAATTAAATGAATATGGTAACGTAAGATTGACGGGGATAGCAGGGATGAAATGGGAAGAGGTAGACATGCATGACAACTTTAACTCTATAATGACCATTTTTTCTAGATGCACTTTTTAGGACAGACTCGACCTTGCAAGAAAAGACTGGCCCTTTTTTTTAATATTATACTGATGCAAACTTGTTATCTTAGACTCGAACAAAGGTCAAAAGACCAATAAGCATGGGACGAATAGACTGCGTGCCATGCAACTGGTGCGCGCGGCGCAGTCTATGCGTCTGGAGTAGGAGCGTTGCGCCTGGCGCAAATTAATGCGTCAATGCTCTGCGGCACGTGTATTGATTAATTGACGAAGGTTCGGGCAAAAACGACCATTTGTTTTAGACGCGATTTGCAATAATTTCGGACGGAAAGCATATTAGCAGGCAAAAATTGCAATCACACATAAATGTCAGGTAACATGGATGCAAAAGTTCTCAACCTAAAGTCCAGTTCTACATTCAACTATTGGTCAGGTTTAGGTTAATGCTGAAAAGGTCCATGACTAAGAGATTGATCCCACGCTTCGTACCCCTGCTTAATGAGGTGGCCACGTGTAAGACGCACTCCAGTCTCAAGTCAGGAACAAGAGAACAATGCCATGGTTGGGTAGGTTTGTTTATGACTAAGATCCAACACTATCGCTCAGGAAGCTTTTTGGAAGGACAAAGCGCAAACCCCCCGGGGGTGACCTCACACATAGAACATGTGCTAATGAGGCAAGGTAGATTGTCCTTATGGTGGCTGAACAATAGCCATGCATATGCAAAACAATATATTATTCAAAGGCATAAAAATACGAATGAATCCTATTTTTTAAGTTTCACCTACTCATTAAAAAAATTTACTTTTTTTAAAATCCTCCCCAGTGGAGTCGCCAAATTGTAGGCGTGTTTTTATTTTGCCTACGCGGTGTGAGCGCGTATTAGATTTGACCACCCCATTGTTAAGGTTTTATTGAAAATTGTTTTGTATTGAAAGAAGTCGCCAACAATTCTTTTTTAGGAAGAATCATAAACCTAATTAGATATAGGAAAATCATAGGGACCACTAGTAGAACAAATGCTTATTGTTGCGATGGTATTGCTGCGGTTTTACCCATACGCAGCAATATATATCACGTAAAAAGGAAAAGTAAAATATAAAATAACCATATTGCTGCGGTTTCGGCCGAAAAACGCAGCAATATGGTTTCAACGGGAAATTTTTTGAAAAAAGTTGACTATTTGACCAGAATATTGCTGCGGTTTCTGGCAAGAACCACAGCAATATGTTTGTGCCATATCTAAAAAAAAACACGGACATATTGCTGCGGTTTCTGGAAATAACCGTAGCAATACATTAAAATATTATTTTATAATAATATTTTAAACTATTGCTGCGGTTTTAAGAAGAAACCGCAGCAATATGGTCATTAGGGTTTTTTTAAAAGCTGAGCGGCTCACTCTATAGCGCCGTTTAAAAAAACACGGACAGTACTCCTCTCAACTCCTCTCACTGATTCTCTCTCACCATCTTCTTCAACTCCCTCATCTCACCATCTCTCCTCAACAACTAACAACAATCGGCGAAACCCAATGGCCCAGATCCATCATCATCCACTCTTCTCACGTGACGCCATTTCTCCTATAGCAACCACAAGCGGCGAATCAAAGGTTGTTCTTGTTATTAGTGAAATGCAACAAATTTCGGCGAATCGAAGGTAAGCTTCTTTTTCATTTTTTTTTTTGAATTTTTTTCATGTCATTTTGGCCGCTCTGTTCTCCATCGAGTCGCGCAAGCTGCTCGATCTCGGCACGTCGCCGTCGCTTTACCTCGACCTCGCACGTCGCCGTCGCTCGACCTCGACCTCAACCTCAACCTCGCACGTCGCCGTCGCTCGACCTCGACCTCGCACCTCGTACGTCGCCGTCGCTCTTCTTGGTTCCTTCTTTTTGAATTTTTTCATTTTTATCTAGATATGATGTTTAGGTCTTGTATTTTTCCCTTTTTTTTTAATAAATTATGTTAATAGTTCATATTTTAGTTTAATATCCAGTTTAATTTTGAAATGAATGTGATATTTTGGTTTTTGATGTTGGTTTCATTTTCAGATCTGGTTTGTTTTTCATAGTTTCGTTTGCCTATGAAGTTTCGTTCGCTTGTTTTCCTTCTTTTTTTTGTTCAAGCTGGTTTGCTTTGTTTGTTCGAGCTGTTTGAATACTTAAACATCCGTAGATAATTTTTGTTTTTAGGCCTCAGATTCTCTCTCGATCTTAGTTTGTTAATTGAATTGATTTATTTTTGATTTCGTAATCAGTAGGATTTGAAACTGAAGAAAATAATGTTGTTTTTTATATTATTTTGAATATCTTAGTTATTTGTGTGTTATTTTTTGTTACATTTTTACGTTTTAAGTTTGATGGTAAAATGAAAAAAAAAAAAAAATTTCTTGTACATGTACATATTGCTGCGGTTTTGGCCAAAAACCGCAGCAATAGATTTACCGTTTTCACGAGGGATCTATTGCTGCGGTTTTTGCTAGGAACCGCAGCAATATCTTGGCCTATTGATGCGGTCAAAAACCGCAATAAGAGGTTAATTACCTATTGATGGGCCCTTAATTGCTGCGCGGCCAAAACCGCCGCAATAGGCCACTTAATGACCGCAACAATAAGCAATTATTCTACTTGTGGACAAATTATCCAATATAGATTTCCCCGTCATGACTCCATAGATGGTCAAAGTGAACCAAAGATTGAGTTCGGGGGTGAGGGTACGAATATAGTCGTAATGAACCACATTCGCCCAAAGTTGGCCTCTACTAAATATCGATTCAATGCAGATTTTATGCCAAAGAATTATCAAATAATGTTTTAAACACCCTAAAAATATTTTGTAACACCCCCAAATTTCTCTCTTTCTATAAAGATATTTTGATATAAAACTCTTGAGAAACTTGAGAGTATTACCGCCACGTGATAACGTTAAAGGCTATAATACTAACTACTAACTACTAACTGAACTTTAAACTAATGCAGCGGAATAACTAAAATAACTTTTCTTTATTGATATAAACTTTATTGTACAACTATGACAATGGAAATATAGAAATTAAAATAACAACTCATGGACTAATTATTATTCCTCACTAGCTCCCTCATTTGAAGTATGCATCATATCAACCTGTAAAATTATGCTCGCCAAAATAGGGTCATCACAGGGACAAAGCCATAAAACAAAACAAAAGCGTGTCAGTAATCATACTGAGTACATGTATATGCGGAATATTAAACACTTTAATTAATAAAACATTCAAAACGTTATGACGTTCATAAACCTTTTTTGGATACTTCTAATACTTATATAATATAAAGTATATAACTTTAATAAAAATCCTTTTTCCTTGCCTAGGTACCTTTCCTAAAGTGTGCACACCCCCCAAGTTTAGTATTCCTTACTGAGTCTATTACGAGGGGTTACTACCTTGTCCACATGACTTATACAAAAAGTACATGGGTAAATAATATAATGGCTACCGTTCTTGCTAATAAATAACAAGCCGTTACCGTTCTTGTTAATAAATAACAAGTCGTTGCCTCTTTATAATTGCGATCATAAAAGATCATATAACTTATAAAAATCCTTCTGAAATAATCCTCCCTTAAAAAGAATAGTACTACTTATAAATTTAACCATAAAAAGGCATAAATAAAATAACTCGCTCAAGGGGTAACCTTTGAAAAATAATAATAGTTCAAAAACACTCCCTTTTAAATATTTAAACATGCATTTAGACAACAAACTCCTTGTAAGTTATATGAATATAGATTCAAAGATCAAACTTTATAATAATATTGAACTAAAGGCATGATTTAAGTGCATAATAAAATTAATAACTATTCAAAGATGTTCATACAAAACACATGTAGTTCATAATAAGACTTATAAAAACATGGACGTCAATCCAAAATATTTTCCTAAAAACATGATACTAAGGTTGCAAAATAATTATTAAAGATCTACATATACACGCACCTTGAAAATTAATAACTACTAATAGAGAAGAGAAATGGTAGCCTAAGAGAGAGAGAGAGAGAGAGAGTTTAAACTTGAGAAAAGAGATGTATATCTCAAATTTGGTATGAAGAATATGATGGGTGGAGACCCCTATTTATACTAGTTGGATAGGTAGAGTCGAAGTAGGACTAGAAAACTAAAAGATGAGTTTAAGAGAAAAGATAAACAAATCTAGCTAAGATCTAACAAATTTTTACGATCATCTAACTAAGATCCGAAAAAGATATAAATTATCCAACAAAACAAAATTCTATAAGCTTAAATAATTAAAAAGATAAGTAAAGATAAAAGTAACCAAAACTTAGCTTGATAAGCTTGCGGCTCACGGGCGTGAGTTTTGCCGCCGGAATTTTTTTTTTTTCTTTCTTTCTAAAATTCTTTTAAATATTTTTGTTTTAAACAAAACACTAGGATTTAAAAACTAGTAAACTTAGGCCCAACTAGGGATGACAATGGGTAGGATCTGGATCGGATCCATGGCCATTTTTTGAGTGTGGATCCGGATGTGCCTCAGATCCGACGGGTCTGAAAAATTAGGACTCAGATCCGGATACCGCGTATCCAACGGATCCGGGTCCAAAACGGGTCCGAACGGATCCAATCATAGGGACTGTTATTTCACATGTTATCTTCAAATTCATACATAAGTTACAATCTCAAACACTAATTTATCCACCAAATCATAATTCAACAACACAACTATAGATTCATCTCAAAAAATACATAATTTAACATAGAACAAAATCATAGTTCAGTGTTCGCCCAAATTCCAATCAAACGCAGAATTCAATTCGAGCATTAAAAAGTTAAGACTTCAGTAAAGTAAAATCTACGGATAATTAAAAAATTAATAAAAGAATACTTTTCAGATTACATATTTACACAGGACATGGCAAATGAAAAGAAATGAAAAGAGCTTGGAAACCAACGACGAGGAAGAAGGGCTTCAACACCGGCATTGAAGAAAGCTTCGAAATCACCGAAGAAAAAGGGCTCTGAAATCACCGACGACGATGGGCTTCGAAATCACCGACGAAGATGGGCTTCGAAATCGCCATTGAGGAAGAAAGGAGAAAGCTTGCGGGTGGTCGTGGACGGTGGATGGGCAATGGCTGTTTGGAGAATGGTGAGAGGGAGTGGAGGGGAGGAATGAAGGGGAGGAGTAAAGGGGAGGTGTGGAGGGGAGCTAGGGTTTAGCTGTTTAGGGAGAAGATTGAAATGAAATGTTTAGCTGTTTAGGGAGAAGGAAATCAGACGCTTATAAGTTAGAAGCCCAGCCCAGGCCCCAACAAGTATTCTTTTAAAAAACGGGTCTACGGGTCCAGGTCCGGACCCGAATCCGCAATCTAAGAACTGGACCCAGATCCGACCCGGATCCAACGGGTCTAAAATTTTAGGATCCAGATACGTAAAAACGGATCCGGGTCCAGGATCCATTGCCATCCCTAGGTCCAACATTCAATTTGGGCTAGGATTTATTTAAAATACCCATAATTTAATATAAAAGGCTACTTTAAAAACTTTTCTAATAAATAATAAGTCTTTTTAGTAAATAGAACCTTTTTAAAATTATGAATAATAAGTTAATAAAAATACGGAGTATTACAGACTAACCCCCTTAAAAGAAGTTTTGTCCTCGAAACTTGAAGCAAGCAAGTAAGAAATAAAGCAAGTAATTCACATATACGAAAAAAGTTTCTATAAAAGTAAGTTGACTCAATTAATGACTCATGAAATAAGTCAAAATTAGGTCAAAAATAACGTTCTAAGGTCAAATGCGCGAAACTCTATCCCATTCTATCCAGCTTAAAAGGAGTTACGCCCCCGTAACTCGCTAAGACTGAAAACTTGACTTATTTTTTTTTTACCAACTTTGTAATACAAACAATATAAGAAACATTGGCTGACAAAGAATAACAAAATTACTAGATAGATTATACCTTAGAAAATATCTTTTGAGCTGTGAGAATTAATCTCTTTTTCAAGGTATTAATAATAAAAGTATTTGCCTTCGATAATTGATCAACATAATAAAGAAAATATTTAAATAAGTCTAAAAGGGTAGTTTATGACAAACTGAAAAGTTTATATAATTTGAGTAGGAAAATTTTCTAGATTCTATAATAGTAAAAAAAAAAAATATTACAGGTTGATACTAAAGACAAGTATTGCAAGAATAAGATTTGAGGCAAAGACTAATATATTATGAAAATGCTATAATATAGTGAGAACAAAAGAATTTTATAAAACCTTTCGTAAACTTTCCTCAAAAAATACAATATTCAAACATGCCCTTTTTCCCAAAAAAAAAAAAAAACGGCTTTGCTTTCTCCTCAAAATTTAATCAGTTTCACAAAACCCACGAAGATCTCACAATGAATATCATCAAAATAACCCTTGATCATAATAAAATCAAATCAAATCAAATCAATTCATCATCCATATGGAAAATTGTTAGTATACTAACACAACACATACTTGAACAAAATAGTCTTCCTTACTTAAGTCCTCAAAACTAGAAGTTCTCGAAATTCATCTTCAAACTTTACTTAAAGTACCATAATTAAAACTCTCTCAAAATAGACAGTAGTCAACTAGGACTTCAGATAGTAAATAAATAATCTTGTCTCCAAATTGATATAATCTCCATTTCAATAAAATTATCTCGTTCACATAATATATACTCAATGCTTAATTCCATAATACAAAAATACGACTACTATTTCCAAAATCAATTACCTTGATTGACTAATTTCTTCCTTTTCTCCTTTATTAAATTTTCGAATTTTTTTTTCTTCCAAAAAAAAGTATATTTCTTCCATTATTAAAGTCACTTGACTCCTTTGATAATTGATATACCCAATCCTTTATAACTCATTATAACAACAATAATACACTACTATTCAATCAAGAGTTCAAGACTACTTCCAAAAATAATACTCCTCTTGACACCCAATAATACCCCAAAATCAACTTAGCATGACGTTTGGAAAGCTCTAGTATCTTACTTCCACCTTTTAAAACAAAAGGGATCTAAAGGAACCTACTAAAAATACAAATATGGTCTTTCGTACTTTCTTTGCTTAACTATAACAACGATAACTCCTTTAAATATATTTGCAATTCAACATAGGGTAAAATTTCTTAATTAAATCGAACTTCAAATATGGTATATCATATACCTATAAGGTCGTCATAATATTCCTTATTTTGTCACCTTTTTAAGGTTATATCTATATCATAGCTAAAATAGTAAAATGGTTTTGACTATATCCATAAACAAAATATATAACTTATCTAAATCATGATAATTCATCCCAAACGAGTATAAATCATTGATCGCCTACTTCTACTTTCCAAAAATCATAAATTTTCCCTTTCTTACTCATGTTACTATATATTTAAGATCATCCAACTTCATAAAACTTCAAATGACTAATTTCACAATTCTTAGCATAACGTACATAAGGTAATGTCTTCTTCATGTCTATAAAAAAACATAACTACTAAACTTCTTTCATTCAAAGGAATAAACCAAAACAGTATTCACCGTTAATGAATCTAAAACAACTAGGCTTACTTTGAAGTCATAGGTTCTTGTAACACTTATAAATCAACAAAACAAACATATAAATCACTTTGCATGAATTAGATCACATGCATACATGTCATATAAGACGTTAAATAACCAAATTCATCTTGTAGACAATATCCGTGAAAAAAAAAAAACCTCAAAAGATAGTAATATCACAACTTGCAAGTAGCTTCTTAATAATATGTCATGAAAGACAGAATAATAACTCAATTCTTATAATAAACAATAAACTCTTTCTTTTACTTATGAAAATACGAAGATTTCCATATTAACTTGACAATAAGTCACACTTCCTTGAAATATATTCATAATAATCATAATTCTAATAGAACAATAAACAAGTAAATAACTTATATAAAAAAAATTCAATACTTCATACAAAATTAAGCTTTATAATTCGAAAAGAAAAATTTAGATACATAAGTAAAATATGAATTAAGCGTTGACAGAATAGCCAGAAAAAAAAATAATTGTAATTTGAAATGAATCGAAAAAGATTCGAAATTTCTAAAAAAAAAAAAAAAAACAATTAGCTTGAAACTTT
This sequence comes from Beta lomatogona, assembly GCA_947646795.1. Taxonomy (NCBI): domain Eukaryota; kingdom Viridiplantae; phylum Streptophyta; class Magnoliopsida; order Caryophyllales; family Amaranthaceae; genus Beta; species Beta lomatogona. The sequence continues at coordinate 110,775 of CANSNZ010000896.1, read as the reverse complement.
TGAAAAGTACATATATATGTATATGATTAAAATTTATTTATTTGAGTACTAGGTTCATAGTGTATGAATAATTAGTCGAGTGAATTCCCAAGAAAGAGAGGTGCAGCACAAACGACCAACTTAAGTACCAAGTCTTTCCTTAGCCAGAACTTTCCTCAGAAAAATAAATCCACATACTTATTCCGTTCTTCAAATTATAAATCATAAAATATTTATACTTGAAAATATAAGTATTTGCTTAAAAAGAAAGATTTTTTTTTTCACATAATATATTATGTCAAAAAAAAATGCAAATAGAATGCGAAACTCTATCTTATATGCCCTTGCTAGATCTACCCATACCTGGAAAACTGATACCACTTTGTAACACCCCCAAATTTCTCTCTTTCTATAAAGATATTTTGATATAAAACTCTTGAGAAACTTGAGAGTATTACCGCCACGTGATAACGTTAAAGGCTGTAATACTAACTACTAACTACTAACTGAACTTTAAACTAATGCAGCGGAATAACTAAACTAACTTTTCTTTATTGATATAAACTTTATTGTACAACTATGACAATGGAAATATAGAAAATAAAATAACAACTCATGGACTAATTATTATTCCTCACTAGCTCCCCCATTTGAAGTATGCATCATATCAACCTGTAAAATTCTGCTCGCCAAAATAGGGTCATCACAAGGACAAAGCCATAAAACAAAACAAAAGCGTGTCAGTAATCATACTGAGTACATGTATATGCGGAATATTAAACACTTTATTTAATAAAACATTCAAAACGTTATGACGTTCATAAACCTTTTTTGGATACTTCTAATACTTATATAATATAAAGTATATAACTTTAATAAAAATCCTTTTTCCTTGCCTAGGTACATTTCCTAAAGTGTGCACACCCCCCAAGTTTAGTATTCCTTACTGAGTCTATTACGAGGGGTTACTACCTTGTCCACATGACTTATACAAAAAGTACATGGGTAAATAATATAATAGCTACCGTTCTTGCTAATAAATAACAAGCTGTTGCCTAGGTAAATAATAATAGCTATCGTTCTTGTTAATAAATAACAAGCCGTTGCCTCTTTATAATTGCGATCATAAAAGATCATATAACTTATAAAAATCCTTCTGAAATAATCCTCCCTTAAAAAGAATAGTACTACTTATAAATTTAACCATAAAAAGGCATAAATAAAATAACTCGCTCAAGGGTTAACCTTTGAAAAATAATAATAGTTCAAAAACACTCCCTTTTAAATATTTAAACATGCATTTAGACAGTAAACTCCTTGTAAATTATATGAATATAGATTCAAAGATCAAACTTTATAATAATATTGAACTAAAGGCATGATTTAAGTGCATAATAAAATTAATAACCATTCAAAGATGTTCATACAAAATACATGTAGTTCATAATAAGACTTATAAAAACATGGACGTCAATCCAAAATATTTTCCTAAATACATGATACTAAGGTTGCAAAATAATTATTAAAGATCTACATATACACGCACCTTGAAAATTAATAACTACTAGTAGAGAAGAGAAATGGTAGGCTAAGAGAGAGAGAGAGTTTAAACTTGAGAAAAGAGATGTATTTCTCAAATTTGGTGTGAAGAATATGATGGGTGGAGACCCCTATTTATACTAGTTGGATAGGTAGAGTCGAAGTAGGACTAGGAAACTAAAAGATGAGTTTAAGAGAAAAGATAAACACATCTAGCTAAGATCTAACAAATTTTTACGATCATCCAACTAAGATTTGAAAAAGATATAAATTATCCAACAAAAAAAAATTCTATAAGCTTAAATAATTAAAAAGATAAGTAAAGATAAAAGTAACCAAAACTTAGCTTGATAAGCTTGCGGCTCACGGACGTGAGTTTTGCCGCCGAAATTTTTTTTTTTTCTTTCTTTCTAAAATTCTTTTAAATATTTTTGTTTTAAACAAAACACTTGGATTTAAAAACTAGTAAACTTAGGCGCAACATTCAATTTGGGCTAGGATTTATTTCAAAATACCCATAATTTAATATAAAAGGCTACTTTAAAAACTTTTCTAATAAATAAAAAGTCTTTTTAGTAAAAAAAACCTTTTTAAAATTATGAATAAAAAGTTAATAAAAATACGGAGTATTACATATTTAGTCTAAATTGGTTCAGGAAACACATAAAAAGACTAATTTTTAGTGACAAGTTATTATGCAATCAATATTACAGGGAACCTAGCAAGTTGTCCAAATTAATCTGATTAATATTAGAACAGTTCTTTATGTCTTTGATTAGCAAATATAGCATGTGGGGTGATAAAAGCAATAAAACAGTACAATTATATAATATGCATAGAATGATCAGGCAGGCATATAATATACAAAGGCATTGAATAATAATAATATGAAATAAAAAAAAGTATAGAAAAAGGGCTAGAATATACAATATAGCAATTTTACATTAAAGATCTACATCAGAAAGAAAACTGTTAGTACCTTCAATATAAAAATAATTTATTTAAGGACCCTCAGCATTATACCGTGGCTTGGGTCTGCGAGATTGACAACCTTCGGGACGAGCAATCGTGAAGCCTGGAAATATAAATGTATGAAAGTATGTAGATTGAACGTATTTGTGTTTGAAAGTATGAGTTTTGTAGGGAAGTTTTGTAATTCGTAGAGAGGTTCGTAAAGTATTCGTCGAGTTCGAAGCGTGTTAATGTGAAAATTCCGTTCTCCAATATGTACGGAAATCATGCCTATTTATAGGGAAAACGACATTGCGCCTCACTCGTTGGCTGCGTCTGGCGCAGCTGACGTGGCAAGCGCATGACGCGGCATGACCAATAAAACGCGTACATGTGGTACACGCTTTTAGAAAAGATAAGAAAGAAATTCCGCGTCTCAAGCAGAGAATTGCGCTTGACGCAGGATTCTACATGATACAGAAGTCTACGTGGCATTTCTGGTGTGCTTAGCACAGCCTGTGGGCTTGGCGTAGCCTACGTGGAAGTCCACGTGGCAGGACACGTGCGCTCAGCGCATTGCCTTGTTTTTGATAGTTTTTTTATATAAACGCGTTTTAAAGATTTTCTCTTACTCCCTCTGTCCCAGACTACTCTTTACACTTTCTTTTTTCATTTGTCCCTGAATACTCTTTACACTTCTATTTTTGGATATGACCCACTATTATTTTAATCCATCTACCTTTTAACTATTGGCCCACACTCTCTCTCCTTTAAATAAAATAATATCACTCCTACTACCTACCAACTCTAACCATGACCCCACATTATCTCTCCTTAAAATAAAATAATACTACTTTTAATAGCTACTAACTCCTATCACATCTACTTTTCAATAAAATAACAATTGATCACCAAACAACAACTTATCATCTAAAACTACGTGCCTTGATAAGTGTCAATAGTATTATGGGACGGAGGGAATATCTTTTAACTCCAGAAATCTGATTTTACGGGATAAAATCTGATTTTGACTTAAAAAATATATCTTTGAAAATATTTATTTATTAAAATAAATCAATTAATTATCAATTAATTGGGCTTTTCAAAGAATTGGGCTCAAATACAATTAATTATCATGATTCATGAATAATTAATTGGGCTTTAAAATAGGACTTTAACACTCTTCGAAATGGTTTTGAATGACTCTTCGGACTGCTCTGCCCTTGGATCGGACCAATTAAGACCATGGTTTGCTTCATCATCGGATCCTTAAATGGGGAGCCACGATTATGTGTCTACACCTCCTAATAACTCTTTTAAGCTTAACTTTGATGGCTCAAAGGTTGATAATGGTAATTCTGCTTTTGGCTATATAATTCGAGATTACTTAGGTAATGTCTCCCTTATGGGAGCTGGGAGTCTTCACTATAAGTCCTCTATCTTGACTGTTGAAGCATGGGGGATGAGGGAGGGAATTAAAGCAGCTATCTCTTTAGGAATTACTAATCTGATTTTGGAGTGTGATAACCTAGTGGTTATTAATTCTCTCAAGAATATTTGGAAGGTCCCTTGGGAAATTAACAATATTATTGCTGATGCAGGGATGGATCTTCGGGCGTTCTCTTCAATTTCTATTAATCAATGTTTCCGTGAGGCTAATCAAGCGGCTGATTTCTTGGCTCACAAGGGTCACTTGGTTCGAACTCCTCATCGCTGGTTTGAACTCGATGATCATGTGTTTCTCTTTATCATCCGAAAGGATTTTTTAGGTTGGTCCTATATTAGGAGCTAGCCTAGTTTTTCTCTCCTTATTAAAAAAAACTAGTGTTAATTCTAGATGCATATTGCATCTTAATTTTGAACATTGTATCTTATGTAAAACAACATTACACATTACGTAAATGACATTTTGGAGTTTGGTTCCCCTTACTAAAAATCAAAGGCTTCATACCTTTTTTTAGGAATAGGGGAGGGGTGATATAATTGATAACAAAACATTGAATATGTACAATCAACCCATACGGAGACTCAAAAAACAATACAAATATTAAGAACCCTAGACATATCATCCAGTGGCGGACCTAATTAAGGGACATGGGGGTACAGCTGTACCCCCAAATTTAAAAAAAAAAAAATCAGCTTTAAAAAAAAAAAAAAAAAGAAAGAAAGGCTGGAATCACGCTGGGAGGCACGCGATTCATTTTCTCTCACGCGGGATTTCACGCTTCTCTCTCTCCTCTCCTCTCTCTCTCCTCTCTCTCTCTCTCTCACTCAACTGAAACCAGACAACCAGACCCACTGACCCAGACACCCAGTGAACCACCGAGCACCATTGACGAGCGCCGACCGCCGACCACTGCTCGCTGCCTCTAATTCGAACTTCGAAGTCGACTTCGCAACCGGCGACCCAGACGGCAGACGCCCAGACTTCGCGGCGGATTCCGTAACGGTAAGTCTTAGATCCGAACTTTTGTGTTTTAATTTCATATTTTCCAACTTTTATAAGTTTATATATGTTAGATTATTAGATTAATTGAATATTTAGATGTAAATTGTTTAATTTGGACATTGTTGATTAATTAGTTAGGGTTTGCTTATTGCATCGTTTTTGCTGCCCTTTTTTTTTTGCTCTTCAATTAGATCTGATTTTAGTTTATTTTTTTTATTTGATTGGTTTTATGTTAAAGTTTTGTTCTTTCATGAATTTTAGAGGTTTTCTGCTTAGTTCGATTATGTAATTGTTCTGTTTTTTCTAAGATTTTGCTGTATTTTATCGCTAAAATTGCTAGTTATTTGTTGTGTTCATGGTTGTGATAATGTATAGTGTTCTATATTGTTAGATCTAATTATTAGAATATATTGAAGTTGTTTGTTTTTGATTAATTTCGTTTCCTATACGATAAACATAGATAACATAGTAACGAACCTACGAGAGGTAGCATATTAGATGACTAAGTCTAAACTTTATAATAGGAATTTTTTTGACTGGTCTAGTATCTTGGATATATTACTATGTTATCTCTGTTGTGTAACCTTTTTTGTACCTGAATTGCCGACTTTTTTTCTATCATCTGTTATGGCGAGAACTACTCTTGCTCTAAATTGAAGTGATCATCTTGATTTTGGTTATCTATACTTATGTGTTGAACAATTATTGTAAACTTTTTTCCACACCGGCTGCGTTTGTTGTTTGTCCGTACCCCCAGATTCAAATTCCTGGGTCCGCCACTGATATCATCATCACTGATGAGCTGCTCCAATCTCGTATTCTATGTCTTTGCATCTTCTCTATCAGAGCCCCGTAGGTGTATAGTCTTTAGGTTAATAATACAAGACTGAGTCATGATATTGAAAATTCTAAACCGACACATGACCGGTTCTGAAGCTTCAAAACTGTATCCGTAGATCGAAAAACAAAAAACACACAGAGAACAAACTAACTAAACGACCATGACAACCATGGGGGAACAAAGCCCCAGCAAGGCTTTATAGTTTTTTTGGACTTAAGGTATAATTTAATGACCCTGTTTTTCATTTTTTGCGTCAGTCTTATGTTTGCACATACGTTTTTTATATGTTTTAATATGAATGCAGGATTCTCTTGGTACTCCTGTGTATACCATCTTTTAGGGTGCGTTCTCTTCACCTGGATAACCTTGAACTGAACTGAACTTATCTGAACTGAACTGAACTTATTGGACTTGATTGAACCTGATTCAACTTATTGGACCTGATTGAACCTGATTGGAACTTATTGGACCTGATTGAAACTTATTGACATGATTGAGACTTGTTAGACCTAATTGAAACTTATTAGACCTTATTGGACATGATTGAAACTTATTTGACCTTATTTGACAAAAAATTTTATGAGTAATAACATAAATGTTACCCCTAACATAAATACTATCCCTCAAAATTTATTATGACATAATAGTTATAAAAATTTATCATTCGAAAAAATAGTAATTATTATATCTCTTATAATTAACATTTTAACAAAAAAAAATTACTATTTATATGCTTGCCTATACACAACTTTCCCACTCATATATCTAATAGTTTTGCTTTGATTAGGAAATCAATTAATAACATTTATATCTTTCATTGTTATTGGTAACGAAAACATGTTATCTCTAATTATTTAAAGACGAATTGCAAAATATTATAATTATGATGATTATTATTGTTAACCTTATATGACCATAATTATAATCTTTTTTTAATAATAACATAATCAGCTAATAGTAATATGAATAATAAAATAATAGATAATAATACAAATATAAAACTATATGATCATAGTGGTACATTAATTAAAATTTTTAATAATAACATAATCAGCTAATAGTAATATGAATAATAAAATAATAGACAATATTACAAATATAATACTATATAATAATCATAGTGGTACTTTAATTAAAATTTGAATTTAAATTTATTGATCATTGATTATTTGTACCTTATTGGAACTTATTGGACCTTATTAAACCTGATTGGTCCTTATTGGAACTTATTGCACCTCATTGTAACTTATTGGAACTTATTGACCTGATTAGACCTGATTGAAACTTATCTGAACTGAACTGAACTGAACTGATTGGAGCTAAAACTTAATTTATTAAGATGAAGAGAACGCACCCTTAATAATTAAGACATAAATCTAGGTACAACTAAATCTACATTTCCAACTAGAATTAATCAAAAACCAGCTTGGTAAAGCTGTTCTTAGTCTCTGACAACCATTTAAGACTCACAAGTCACAAGTAAAAGTAGATAAATCAGTAGTTGTTGTGACCAAAATGCACGAAACCACCGTACCATACTTCATTTTCTTTAGTCAAATCCAGTGGCTGCTTCTTCAATTAGGTAGAGAAAATTTCAATAAAATTAGCCAGTGTACCTTTTACCACTTTACTGGACAGACAAGGCTCTTCAAACCCACTGCTTTTAATCAACCATTCCAAGTCTTCCTATATGACTTAGTCAATTCACATAACAAACATCTCTTTTTATTATCAGAAGAAGAATGGAAAAGAAATCTAATCCCATATAAAAGGCAGCTCAACAATATCAGAAGACCAGCAACAAGGGAAAAACAGAAAGGAGAGCACCTAAGAGAAGTCGTTAGAATATGATATGCAAGATCAAAGACAAGCTTCGACTATTAGCGAAGCCACCAGCTGCCGGAGGAGGAGCGCAAATGAAGATAAACCGTCACAGGAGCATGATCACGAAGAGAGAGGTTCCAGCAGGAGGCAGTGATGCTTTCAAAGGTTTGGCATTACTGTTGCATGGTATTCAAGATTCATATAATGATAAAATGAGAAAGCAGCAGATGATGGAGATTCTTATAAGGAGAGCCTTATCGCCGCCCCCTAAGCGGCTCACCTTGCGGTGGAGGAACTTTCAGCCCAAACCTAGTCGCCTTTCGATGATGTCTACACCATGAAACTTAGCAGATGTTCTCCCATAATCATGTAGTCAGGAAAATGATTTCGTGTGTATATATTGAGATTTTTCATCAACAATAATCAGAAAGTTGCTATTTATATACTAGGAACACAGTCCTGAAATCAGAAAGTAGACAATAGTTAAGCATAGAAATCATATAGCCGGACAAATGTGCTCATTCATGCATTCTTCTAACCAGGAAAACTTCATTATTCTACGAGCACTTCTATAACAAAAAAGAAAATAGACCATCTAATCAGAGTGGGAACATCCTATAAGCTTTCTCCTCAAGTACGAAGTACTATATATTTATGTCTAAATTTATACAATATATCTAGCAGAGGATATACCTCATTAATTTGAATTTAGTTCAATAAAATTACATCGAAATATACAATATTTATATGTCAAAATTAGTTAGAATTCTACATACAGAATCATTGATATTCTTTGTGTACATCTTAGGGTAGAAGATATGTGACCACAATCATCCTTTCCAGCTAGATTCCATCAGTCAAGCCACATATACTCAAAGCCAAAGTCCACCACATAAAGAGTTTCTCTTGAGAATCACTAGTAGTGAGACAAATTTTCACATTGTTGTTCACACTTCACATTGACGCGTCCTCATTACTCCTGAAAATGATAGCATATTAACAAGGGAATGGCTGACATTGGTTGCCGACATGAGATCCTTACGAGAAATTAATTCCTAAAAAGCAATAACTTTACCTGTGAAGGATCTGAACTTGTAGCGTCAGCAGACGCCTCTGAGATTCTGGCTTCAGATTTCTCATTTGAATACCTAGAGATAAGGGAGGAAAAACAATAAGAAATTGTCATGATCAAAACAGATGTAGTATCATTAATCATACAGAGTACTATTTCTACGCTCAGGAAAATATGCAATAAAGCAGAACCAGAAAGGGGCAAATATGAGGAAAAGCATGCCTAACATGGGAATGTGAGAAGCATCCAAAATGTTGGTCGAACATAATACATGGATAATTTGACATGGAGAATATGATATCCAGCAGGGGACACAAAATTCACAATTTCAACCATGTTATGTGAATTCCTCCAAGACTCAATCTAATCAATGGCAGTAAAATCAAGGAAATTTCATACATTTAAACTGTATCGTGTATAATCTCCTCTTTTCTTCGTGATCAATACAATCATCAGGTGCAATTCGTTGATAACAGAGGAAACAAAGCAATTAAATCTTTGATTTCTAGCATTCACAAGATCTTCTAGGATCATAATTTTCAAACCAGATTATCACTGTCAGCTGGTATTGTCCAACAAAAATAACAGCTTCTTATCTTTCACTAAAGAAAGAGTTACTCATGCACAAATTTTCAGTCACTGAGAAAGCAAGATTAGCATCAAATGACATTCAAGCAATAAGACATTATCATAGTGCCAAGATAAAGCCTAATGGCATGATGTACAAGTAGGGTGCCATTTAAATGTGCAAAAAATTATGACTTAAAAATAGTTTACAATAACATACATGGGACAGGATAAAGGAGAACAATAATTGATCAATAATTGAAGACAGAAACACATGTACAACTCTTCTGCGAACCAAAAAATAAGGGGAAAAAAAGTCACTAGCTGTGGAAGGGTGAAAGAAGTGCCAGAATTAAGACCTTGCAAGCAAATGATGAGTCAAAATGTAACAACTTACGTCGAAAGTATAGTCACCCAAATGAGCTCCACACAATCAACCCACAGCAGCCTTTGTTCCACAGGAATGACACCATAAGTCACAATGTGTGCAAAAGGCCACAGCTTCCAACCTGCCTGCAAAACAAGCCAGTATGTATACCATCAGACGTAATGCATGTAAAGGGAGGCTACAAAAGTTTCTCAAACTATCAACAAGACTGCCAATCTAAGATATTTAAGAACAAGAAGAGATCATTCAATTGGAGGTTGTTTCTTTGTCAAGGGCAATCCTAAGCAATCTCCCACTGTCCTTGGAACTACGTCTTGTAATTAAACCTCGCCTTGAATATGCTTTGAATCCTTTAATTGTTAACCATGTCTATTTAAATATGAAAAGCTGATCATGAAAGGTTTGGAGGATCACCTGTTTCACTGATATCCATTATGGAATGCTACTCCAATCATATTATGCAAACAACTAAAAAAGAAAGGGACGAGAGGGGATGAATGAGAAAAATTTTCAGGAGATAAAAAAACGTACTCTCAGCAAAGGCCAAAATGTTGCCTTCAATTCCTTGAAAATAGTGGCAGGTGATTCAAACCGCATGAGCCCCAATGCTACAAAGTAAATACAATTCCAAATTCCTGTCCATATAGTTTGATCAAAGCCAGCTTTTAGTGGAATCGTCCACCAGCCTTTGACAGGAAATACTGCCTGAAAGAGATTCATTTGTCAAAAATTAAAAGACTTTTGAGCAGACAAGTAGAATAATTGTATTAGACCTACAAGTGCAACAAGTTATCAACATACCTCACAAAAATCATAATAGTAATGGGACATAGAACCATGTAGAGCAAACCCAGTGATTCCAGATCTCAACATCCGAGCACGATCAAAGTCATAAAGAGGTTTCCCTTCATAGCACTGTAAATTGAAAGAAAAGAGAAATTAGAATGTTGAAATCATCTGATTCCGGCCTAAACTTAGCGTTAAGAATGATAATTTTCAACAACCAACCTGCGCAACCAAATCTCCCAGGGAATAAACAACTCCACTAATAACCATTTTTACAAATAAAGGATTGGTTTTAAGTATCTCCTCATATGCATTCCAGTTGTGTAATGGTGCGTATCTCAATATTTCATAGACTGTCCAACCCTGAAATCAACAGGTACACAAAATCAATCACATACTTCTAATATATCTCTTTATTGACAGTTTTCATACATCTAAGCATCTTCATCATCAAAACCTTGTTTTAAGGAAAACACAAAAGCGATGTTGCAGCCTTGCAGGTTGTCCAAACAATCTAATACACATCCAACAGAAACATTTTCATAAATACACACGTATATTATCACTCTTGCCACATCATGACAAACATATAATATGAACTAAACTCTTTGAGATCCACATCATTGACAACACAAAACAAAGCCTCATCCAGTTCAGCTGAAAACCATAGGCATAATTAACATTGGCTTTTGATTTTAATTCTTAACAGAAACAAACAGCAAGAATTAAACTTCAGGTTCCATTTGATTTCAACTAAAAATCCAGCTAGCTGCTCCTGATCTTAAAATCTCAAAATAACAAACTCACTCATAAATTCAACATAAACAATCAACCTAGAATTATGGTAAGCTAAGAACAAAATCCATAAATGCTTACTGAATATAAGTACAATAAAATTTTGCTTATCGTTTAAGAGAACCAACTGAGTAAATAAGTCAAGACGAGCACATATTACAAAAGACTAGAACAAGCAAGTAATATCAAGGATCATAGAAAAGGTAAAAATAATTCCAACCCCACAAGCAAGGTAATACTACTATTAGTGATTATACATAGTCCATATACTCCCAAGCAAAGTCAAGGACACATTCATAGCAATCAAAACACATCTTTTGTCAGCTCAAGGACAACATCCATAAACTAGTAATTGAAAAAAAATAGATCTTTGGTAAGCTCTCAAAAGCCAACATACATAACCATCCAGTCAGCCACTAAGAAGTCCAAGCTCACCAAATAAAAGCACAATAAACAACTAAAGCAGCTTAATCTATTAAAGAACAAAAGAACCCAATTCGGAAATGCAAAACAAACAAAAAAAAAAATTTGAAATTACAGGAAATGAATCAAAAACAGCAGAATTAAGGAACAAATATCCAAATAAAAAAAACTGAATACTACATGTCAAAAAATAAAAAAAGCACATTACTTATTAAGTAAAATAAAACCCCATTTCACAAAATTAAACAAAAGCAGCTTAATTTATCACCTACAACTAAAACCCAATTCACAAAACTGAATATTACATGTCAAAGAATCAAAAAGTAGATTAATTAATCAAGGAACACAAAAACCCATGTCCCAAATTTAAACAAAGCAGCTTAATTTATCACCTACAACTAAAACCCAATTCATAAAACTGAAAACTACATGTCAAAGAATCAAAAAGCAGATTAATTAATCAAGTAACACAAAAACCCATTTCACAAAATCAAACAAAAGCAGCTGAATTTTACACCCACAGGCCACAACACTAAAAACCTAATTGACAAAATTAATCAACAGATCAAAAGCAGCTAAATTTTATCATCCGCAACTAAACCCCAATTGACAAAATTAATGAACAGATCAAAAGCAGCTAAATTTTAAAAAATTAGAACAACTTACATGCCAATAATCATGATCAACAGTGATCAACTTAGTAATAGCAAAAGTCCCAGCAGCAAGAACAAAGGAAACATTAATTCCTCTATCAATCAACTTTTCCAAATCATTACCACCACCATCATTTCCTCGTCCACCATCATTTCCACCACCACCACCACCACCAGCACCGCCACCAATCCCTTCAAGCGACAACTGCTGCCCATCAAACCCACCAACAAGCGCACCACCGCCACCGTTGATGCTGCCATCTGTCTCATTCTGAATGGTCATGATCTTCACTGGCAGCATGTCAGGGTCTCTCACGGCGGAGATGGCGAGAAATGGGCGGCGGAGAGTGGTGGTGGAGAAGGTGAGGTGAGTGGGGGGTTTGACTTTGAAGGGTTTGGTCAAAGGAGAGAGAGTTTGAGGGGGGGTTGGGTGGATGGAAGAGGAAGCCATTGGAGTAGGATGGAAAACAGAGTTACAAGAAATCGACTTGTTTTCTTTCTCCAAACTCAAAGGAAAGAAATTGAGAAGGGTGGATTTAAATGGTTTTATTTTTTTTGTATTTCCAAGAGATTCTTTGGTTTTGGGGGTTTTATTATTTTGTGAAAATTTTGGTTACCACGCAAATATGGGGAGGAGAAAGAGAATCTTATTATCTTGTCTTGTGTAAGTTTATGTGTGTTATCTATCAATTTGACCATAAATAATATTGGTGAGAGTTGAGACTTTATTATTTTTACTTTTGGAATGTTATATCGGAGAGAAATGCCTAAATTCTTTTAGGGATGATTTTTTTTTTCCTGAAAAAGAGATAAAAGAAATAAAATTTTATGTTGTATTCAGAAATAGTCAGGTCATATAATAGATGTCAAATGTTGTATACAGAACTATAGTTCCCATTTTTATTTTGGGTGTCCCAAAATATAGTTCCCATTTTCATATTTAGTTCCACATTTTTCCGTAATTTGTCTAGAAAAACTGTGTCCCATTATTTATTTGCTTCTTAAATTTTGTTTTTTGTTTTGTTTATTCAACTCAAGTGTTACAATTAATGCTCTTTCACCAATTATTCTCCATTCTCTCTCCTAAAATCATCTTTTCCCATACAACATTTATTAAAATAAACAAAAAATCTTTACTATCTCTCTTAGATTCTACTTGTATAAATTACCGTGAAAAAAGGGAAATGGGAACTATATTTTGGGACGGAGCCCGGAGGGAGTATGTTGTATAAAAAGATGGTTGAAGTTTGGTCATAATATGAGCAATTTTTTACACCAAAAAAAAATTATATGAGCCACTCAATATTTTGCCCATTCCCCAAGTCACGTAATGATACATGTGGATGCTTCCTTTATTGGTCCTAGTGAAGTTGTTGGGATTAGGGGTGTAGTCCGAGACCATCAAGGCTAATGGATCACGGGGTTTGAGAAAAAGATTTATTCTAACCATTCTCTTACAGCGGAACTCCTTGCTATTTTGGAAGCTTTGTATTGTGTTGAGGCACATAACATACAGGAAGCTACCATATATTCTGATTGCAAAAACGCGGTGGATCTCATCTCTGACGAGTGTGCAGACTTGTGCCTTAATCTATTAAATTCTTGCAGGCTATGGCTCAGGAGATACCCAGGGATTCTGATTAGGCACTGCAGCAGGAAGTTTAATCATGTAGCGGATTGTATGGCGAAAGCTTGTAGGATTATGTATGCGGCTTGTAATGTAACTAGGATTTTCCCCACTTCCCCTGGATTGTATGGCGAAAGCTTGTAGGGTTATGGATGCGGCTTGTAATGTAACTAGGATTTTCCCCATTTCCCCTAGTTATAGCATGGAACAATTATTGTCAAATTGTAATATTATTAACACTATGATTTAAGGAATGAATGGCTTTGTTTACCAAAAAAAAATTGTTTTGTTCATCTTATTTTTAGTTCTTATCAGAAAAAATTAATTCCAGTAAAATCAAATAAGTTTGGATAAATTCAGTTTAGTAAAAATAAAGTTTGACATTCTAAAAAAATAAGATTTATTAAGCTCTCTAAAAATTGCTCTTATACCCAATGAAAATAGATAATCTTATGCTTGTGTTTCTCTCAAAATACTATCCAAAAATAATCTGACCCGAAATAAATCTGGCGACGTAATCCAAACCCGCAATGAACCGAACCGAACGAAACCCCAACCTAGTCCTAACTCCTAAGCCAATCACAAATCTACAAGTACTCATTGTGAGGTGGAAAATTCTGAGTCACATATACCACATTCCCACTATGCCAGTGTGTAAATTGTCAATTTTCCGTACTAAAAATAGTTGTTATTTGGATCTCGAAAAGGCTGCCCGTCAATAAATGATACACGTCAGTCCCAATAATTTTATTGATTTATCTGATTCCCACATGTTTCTCGCATCAGCCAGCAAAATTTGATCCATGTCAGCCCATATAATTTTATTGATTTTTCCGGATACCCACACGTTTCTTGCAAGAACCAGCAAAACTTGCATGTGGTGAATTTTTCAGCGAAAATGATCAATAATAATAATAACAACTAGTATTTGGGCCCGAGCGTCGCCTCGGGTGGTATTTTTTCAGAACTTGATGTGTATTTTTTTTCCATTCGTATTCAAATATAATAAAGAAAACTCAACATATAAAAGGTACAAATATAATAATGTGGACATTTAGAGCATGATTAAATGTTGGTTGAGATGGTAATTGTGCTATGTATAATAGCAAGATGTCACGATTTCAAATCTTGTTGCAAACCAATTTACTTTTGTTAGTTGACATGATATATGTACACATCGGACAATTCTAATGGAGAAACAGATGTGCCACGTGGCGTGTATACGTTGTCAGACACGCCTTTTAATATATTAGTATAGATAAGAGTATGGTCCTATTGAGTTCAACATTTTTTTAGTCTTTATAAGAACAAATAAGTTCAGACAAAGATATATAAGTTCAAATATGTACGGTTTCGGGTGAAAAACTTGTAAGATGGGGGACTAGTCAAGATGGAGGGTCGAAGACCACTGCAGGCGACTAGGTGCTCGAAGAACGTCGTAAGACCTGCAAGAATGAGGGTTAGACTACCCCGGGGGTGTTTCCGGGATCGCCCCTCCGACGCTCAAGTCAGTTATGATGCTTAACCGTTAGTATTGAGCGGTTGGTCGAGAATTTATTACCTGTTCATTGATGAGAGTATGAGACATTGGGTATTTATAGCGTTGTGGATTCCCATAAAGGTAACATTGACGAGATGGGCTTCTGGGATACCAATGGATGTGCTGCTTTTTCAGGCAATAAGCCTTTCCAGCCCCATCTAGGGATCCCTAGGCAACCTGGAATTAGGTCAACCTCCATGCGGGACCCATTATGCCACCTGTCTGGGGGCCTTGAGATGCCTTCTCGTAATTATTAGGCTTTGGGAATATTGGGCCCAAACATTAGCCCCACGCGAAATGTGCGAAGGAGGGCTCCTCCGAAGTCGCATGTTTTGCGGAATGTTGAACCTTTCCTTGATTTGAGTCAGGGCCATCGTCGTGGGCATGTACCTCGAAGGGCGCCTTGATCCAGGCTCGAGATGTCTTGGGAGCTAATGAGCCTGATGTATCTTGAGGGGTGTCTCGGACCTCGTTCGAGATGTCTCAAGGGTTAATGAGCCCCAAATATTTCAAGGGGCGTCTTGGTCCTCGCTCGAGATGTCTCAGGGGCTAATGAGCCCCATGTATCTCGAGGGGCGTCTTGGACCTCGCTCGAGATGTCTCAGGGGCTAATGAGCCCCATGTATCTCGAGGAACGTCTTGCTCGAGATATCTCAGGGGCTAATGAGCCCCATGTATCTCGAGGGGCGTCTTGGACCTCGCTCGAGATGTCTCAGGGGCTAATGAGCCCCATGTATCTCGAGGGACGTCTTAGGCCTTGCTCGAGATGTCTCAGGGGCTAATGAGCCCCATGTATCTCGAGGGGTGTCTTGGCCCTTACTCAAGATGTCTCTGGGGCCAATGAGCCCCAAATATCTCGAGGGGCGTCTTGGACCTCGCTCGAAATGTCTTAGGGGATAATGAGCCCCATATATCTCGAGGGGCGTGGTGGACCTCGCTCGAGGAATGCTAGGTGATGGTTAGCCCTGTGTTCCTCGAGGGGCGTCCTGGACCGTCCCTCTAAGGTGTTTCTGGGGCCAATGGCATGTACCTCGAGGGTTGTTCTGGTGCCGTAGCACTTGACGGGCGCCGACTCCAATAGTTGGGGTGACTTGGAGTATCCCTCACTCGATCTGGGTGAAGTGCCTAATCGTTGGTCTTTAGACTTAGCTGAATTCAGTCAACCCAGTGGGCTGGGATGGGCTGGTTTGGGCAGCTAATGTTGGTTATCCCGGTTAGGGTGACTGCTGGGCCAGACGAGATCTTCGAGCATTGGCCATGGCTTTTTGTTTGGCTATCCCCACAGACGGCGCCAACCTGTTTCGGGTGAAAAACTTGTAAGATGGGGGACTAGTCAAGACGGAGGGTCGAAGACCGCTGCAGGCCACCAGGTGCTCGAAGAATGTCGTAAGACCTGCAAGAATGAGGGTTAGACTACCCCGGGGGTGTTTCCGGGATCGCCCCTCCGACGCTTAAGTCAGTTATGATGCTTAACCGTTAGTATTGAGCGGTTGGTCTAGAATTTATTACATGTTCATTGATAAGACATTGAGTATTTATAGCGTTGTGGATTCCCATAAAGGTAACATTGACGATATGGGCTTTTGGGAGACCAATGGTTGTGCTGCCTTTTCAGGCAATAAGCCTTTCCAGCCCCATCTGGGGATCCCTAGGCAACTTGAAATTAGGTCAACCTCCATGCGGGACCCATTATGCCACATGTCTGGGGGCCTTGAGAGGCCTTCTCGTAATTATTGGGCTTCGGGAATATTGGGCCCAAACATGTACAATTCAACAAAAATAAGGTACAAAATTTATTATACAACCAAGTGTACGTGTACCGTGAGCATGGTACACCCAATGCTATCTTTTTTATTCATTGCTCATTTGAAATCATCCAAATGAAATCTGGGATATGTGATTATCTCTCTCCTCTCCTCAATCCCCGTACCAAGACCCTATGTTTCATTTAAAACACAAAGAAAGAAGTATAATTTAGGTCATTTTTGTAGAATAACCCTTACATTTATATCCTATGCCAATTGCGAGTGGAGTTTTCTCTTTTAAAAGGAACTTTCAATGGTGTAAGTCCAAGGCAAAGTGCTTGGTTTGACAAGTACCAAGGTCAAACTTCTAGTTGCTCGGGACAGGGACTGATCGGAGGTGGAATATACTTAAAGATTTTGGAGATGACTTTATAGAAATTACGAGTTATATGTAAATACTCACAACATCTCATTTTTTCATTTATATAACTTTGTATTACATATATCAAATTACCATGAAAAAGTTAAAAGAAGAAAGCTCCCTAATATGTAAACGAAATTCTCGAAAGAAAATGTGGGTTGCAGAGGTTAGTTATTTAGGATTATTTTCCTTTGTAACGTCGTCTCCAAATTCGTTAAATTTATTTACGTTTTACAAATTGGGAATTACGATAGACGTTCAAATGTGAAAGTCATTCCAAAAGATATCCTAAAACACAAAATTACTTCATACAATTTTGCCAACGACAATGATACTCGTTCATCAGTGAGCATGCTATATTGGAAAAATGAAAAGTATATGGTCCTATTATTGGGAAAAGTTGATAAGGTTGGTCACAACTAGGTTCATTATACAATATTCAGTCCGAACTTTAAATTCTCCCATAACAAACTACCTATTGCGCATGTTTTTACAAACATGGTTACAAGAATTTCCTTCACAACGGTCATAGTTAGAACCAACATTATTAATTTTTCCTTATTTCCAAAACCTAAAAGTAAAAAAATGAGTCAATCTAATTTACCTTCCTGTGGATCAATGCATATATGCAAGTAATCGAGGAATGCCCAAAATGGGTATCATCTTCTAATTGTGAGTTGTGACAATCAAATTACATGTTATTTTTATCTCCTCCTTAACTTTATCTCTTTCTATAAAAGAAAACATGTACTACTATTTTTTTAGCCAGAAATTTTATTTATTATTTTATATATCAATCAACATTAAGTTTGTGTTTTCCTATAAAATACTACTAGAAAACATACCTATCTTTGTTTGTCTTATAAAAATAAGTGACTTTTAAGGAAGGGGGTGACAAACAATTAGACGGATAGCATATGGCATTCACTCTTAAATCTCAAATCTCAATTTCTTACCCGTTGAATGAATAATATCTGTTCACATTCTAAAGTGATATATACTTTCTATGTTCTTTATTTATCGAAATATATAAGTCTGGTTCACTTGTTAGGGAAATGAAAAAGATAATGGGGTTGGATAAAAGCACCCATGAGGATCGGTAATTTATGACAGTTTTAGTTAGATTTAGGAAGGACAGTTCAGTTCATTTGACTAGCTTTAATTACTAAAAGGAGAATTGTTATAACTAAGTCTAAAACTACCTTCGTTCTTTTTCTATTGCAACAATAGGGTTGGACACGATTTTTAAGGAAATGAAAAAGGTGGGTAATTAAGCATAAAGGTACCCTTTAATTTACTAGAGTAGGATAGAGAAATGATCACTTGATAAAGTAAAAGTACCCTTTAACAATAAAAGGTGGGTTGGTGAATAATTAATAAGAGTTTTAGTAGGATAAAGTAAAGGTAATAATATCAACTAAAATTGTTATTATACCAAAAGTGGAATTGTGCAATATATGTGAAACTACCAAAATAGTAATTGTTGCAATAGAAAAAGAATGGAGGAAGTATGAAATTAAAGTACTATATATCTCCCTTTTTTTTATTAATCGTAACATAAGGTTTTGACACACTTTTTCAGAAAATAAAAATGATGGTAAGGTGAGACAAAAATACTCATGTGAGTGGACAATTGTTAAAAGTTTTAGTTAGCCTTCGAAAGGGCAATTCAGTTCATTTAACTAACTTTTATTACCCAAAGAGGAACAAGGAATTGTTGTTCTTAATATGAAACTACCTAATATAGTATATGTTGCAATTATAAACAAATGGATAAAGTAAGACGAATTAAATTAATTTGGTGATAGAAATAATATATATCCACGGTGCATATATACTATCCAAAATATTTTGCATTCACTAAAAATCTAACAATACTTGCAAGTTACTAGGCTAGTTCGGTTAGCAATCTTTAGGCGTCTAGTTCATATAGTGGTATGAGTTTGGAATCAGGAATTAAACCAAGGTTGTATAGGTTTGGAACTTGATACCTAATATACCATGTGTTTGGTTTTATTTGGGAATGAAATGTTTTCTTTTATTTGATACCTAGTGGTATTGGTATGAGTCATACCCACCTCCCCCCTTGGGTTTCTATTTTCTAAACCCCGTACCTTATGGGTCTGATGTATGTGTTTTTTTTTTAAGTCTATCAATTTGCCTCCCCCTTGGGTTTCTATTTTTTTTTCTATATACTTCATTTTGTGGACATTAAAGAGGCAGTTTCAGGCAGATGAGCATGAAAAACTACCTCCACCAAAAATATAGAATTGCGGAGTAGATGCTGACCTGGTAGATCTGGCACGTATTTCAGACTCTAGATTTTTCTTTGAGGGGGTATTTCGAACTCCATATTGACATTTATATTGCCAATTTCACCAGCCACATATTTTTCTTCTTCTCGTACTCATTTTTTTGAATATGAGGATATTTTTGTATTTACTCTTACAAACAAGCCTTACATTTTTCAGTGATTTCTATGGCTGAATATATTACACAGCTTTGATATCTAGAATTAGGAGGTCACTCTCAATACGTTGATCACCAATCAAAAGAAGGGAATAAGAGTTGTTTCGGACAGTCAAAACCTCTTATCCGTATGTATTTGTGTTATTAGGGCCCTATGATATTTCTCTAGCAGTTTATGCCAAATTCTGATAGAAACATGAGATGCTAAGGAATTCTAGAGAGAGAAAAGTTTCCCCACTAAGAAAACGAAAAAAAAGGAAAAAGAAATGCCCTAAACCCATGGAATCCAAAACAGCGTCCCTCACACGCTTCCCTGCCTCCATTGAAATCTGTTGAGCCACTATAAGTTTTGATGATGACAAACTAAAGTAATAACTAACAAAGTTTATAAGTTTTATGTGTGCAAGGTTCATGAATTAATAATAGTGCTTTATAAAGATAATAAGTGAAGTTCATGAGATGGAACTCTAAGAGAAGAACGAAGTTCTTGAATTGGAACTATGAAACTGTTTCTTTGAATAAAGGAACTGTTCCTATGGAACTATGTTAGTGGAACCGGTATCGGAAACAAGTTGTCTAAACGAGTTCCAGAGGTGGAGTAATGGATAGCATGGAGCAAATGTTCAAGGCAAATCAATACACCCTCTACAACAGTTCCTAAGTGATGATTCATGATTACGAGTTCTCGATGAACAGCTTCCTCAAGGAACCGTCTCGATGTTCCCGAGTTGGGACGCATTATTGTTCAACAGTTCCTCAAGAAACCGTCTGCGCCGTTCCTCGAAGTGGAATGCGGGGATCTTCGTAGTTGAAGATTTAAAATGAAGACATAAAGACTAAGTTCAAGAGTCTGTACTTAGGATTTATGTAAGTATTTTATATTGCTTAGTTTTAGGGAACTAGATGGAACTTATTAAATGCAACAGTGGTTTTGAAAAATATTTAACTGAGAGTTTTTAGGAAATATTGTAAATAAATAAAACAGTTTTTATTTTCTAAATAAAAATCTTTTTTAATTACTGAGCAAGTAAAAATAAATTTCCTAAGTTAAGTCCTTGTTTTTCTCAACTACTAAACCACTTACTGTTAGTTGGTTTGAACATGTCTTTGCTTGTTCCTCAAGAAGTGTGAACGTGGGAAAATAATTCTACGTGGGTTACTGCTTCACACTTAGTGGAGGAATAAGTGGAACTAACATGAGAAGATTTCACTATAAAAGGAGAAGTCTCTCTCATTACAAACTACCAACTGAAGACATATTTCTTTTTCTAAATCTTAAGTGTTTTCTAAAAGGTCAGTTGCATTATTGAGTGAGTTCCTAAGTTCCTTAATATCTAAGTTCAATATATATACTAGTGTTGTTTCACAAATTGAGTTGTAATTTGGGGTTCAAGGGATGAGTGACTCTTGTAAGACTTAGAGTTAAGTCAGTGAGTGTAGGCTTCGGAGTAGAAGCAAGAGAGATAAGAGTTCCAGTAATCAAAGGGGATTATTGTGGGAAACTTGAGTTCGAGAGGAACTCAAGTTAGAGAGAGTAGAGTTACAGTAATCGAAGGGGACTACTGTGAGGAACTTGAGTTCGAGAGGAACTCAAGTTGTAGAGAGTGATTGTAATAGAGTTATTGCAATAATATAGTTTTTGAGGTTTTCTCTTCTTGATAAGGTTCAAGAAGTTTCCTCAATTTTATATTTCTCTGTCTCTCTGAGTACTGTTCCTTTGTTGTTTAAAATTCCGCAAGAAACTTTGGTAAAAGTTCCAAGTACAATTCAGCCCCCCTCTTGTACGTGTTCCATTGAAGTATCAATTGGTATCAGAGCCGGAGCTCACGTAATACAGGAAACCCTGTTGAGTAAAGTTCCTGAAGAAGATGGATACACACGAGAAACTCGAAGAAGGTTACTCCACGCTGAGGCCACCAATGTTCAACGGCAAATTCTATACGTATTGGAAAAATCGTATGGAAATTTTTATCAAGGCTGAGAACTACCAAGTTTGAAGAGTCGTCGAAGTAGGTGACTTTGAGGTAACAACAACCAATGCCGAAAACAAGGTAGTTCTTAAACCAATGACTGAATTTTCAAAAGAAGATTTTGAAAAATATGAAATTAATGCTATGGCTGTCAAAATATTGCATTGTGGTCTTGGACCTCATGAACATAATAGAGTCATGGGGTGCAGGAGTGCAAAGCAAATTTGGGATCTCCTTCAAATCACTCATGAAGGAACTAATGAGGTTAAGCGTTCCAAAATCGATCTTTTAATGTCTAAATATGAACGTTTTGAAATGTAACCAAAAGAAACAATTCAAGATATGTTTACACGATTTACTAACATCACTAATGAATTAGTTTCTCTTGGAAGAATTATTCCCACTGGTGAACAGGTTAGAAAAATCCTTAGGATTATGCCTCAAGATGAACGTTGGAGAACAAAGGTCACTGCCTTGTTTGAAACTAAGGACTTTACCAAGTTCAGTATTGAACAATTGGCAGGATCTTTGATGACCCACGAATTGCATCTAGGAACTGCTGTCCCTGAGAGTTCCAGGAATCAAGGATTAGCTCTTAAGGCAGAGGAACTCGAAGAGTCAGAACCTGATGAAGAAGAAGCTGTCATGCTGGTCAGAAGGATGAAAAGGTTGTACATGAACTACATGCCTGGAAACCATGAAAGAAGGAACTCGGCTAGAAAACCAGCTAGTTCCAAAACTAAAAATGGTTGCTTCAAATGCGGAGAAACTGATCATCATATAAGAAACTGTCCTCTTTGGGAAAATGAGAAAGGAAAAGGAAAAGGCAAAGGCAAGGAACTATCCAAAGATAGATACAATAAGTTGACTTTTGCCAAACCTAACTTCAAGAAAGCCATGATAGACGCGTGGGGAGAAACAGATTCTGAAGACGAAGAGGAACAACCTTATGAAGAGACTGTCAATCTCTGTCTCTTGGCAAAATTAAATGAAACTGATAAAGTTCCATCTAATGAGGTAAATTGCACTACTCTTCAATCTCTATCGAAAGCCAATTTAACAGAATTATCGTTGGAAACAATAGATGATTATAAAGGACTTGAAATATTAAAAAGCCAAAGTGATAAGGCTGAGGAACTTTGGGACAAAGGAACTGCTCAGTTATATCTAATGACCAAATTTGACTTTAAGTATAAAACTGAGTTATGTATGCATAAGTCTAATGTGTTTTCAAGAAAGGAACTCATCAAAATGTGGGTTCCTAATTTTAATAATTAGACGTTATGATTGCCTTAGTGAGGGGGAACAATATATGGCATATATTGTTCCTTGCATTTATCTAGTGAAGTATTTAAATTTCTCTCACTAAAAAGGCATAAAAATTGTAGAGATGATTTTGTTAAGTAAGTTATGATCACTAGGGGAAAAAAAAGGAAGGGCTGCGCAAGAAGGGCTGCGTTTTATTAAAAACGCAGCCCTTCTTGTATGAAGGGCTGCGGTTTCCAAGGAAACCGCAGCCCTTCTTGTGAAGGGCTGCGGTTAGCCTTAAAACCGCAGCCCTTCATACAAGAAGGGCTGCGTTTTCTAGGATAAGCGCAGCCCTTCCTATCCCGCCCATTTCAACCTTTTGCGCGCAACACACATTATAGCACTCACTCTCAAATTTCCCTCGCACACTCAGCTCACCCCTCTCCCTCACACTCACTCGCACACTCACTCCTCTCCCTCATACTCACTCACACTGCCCTAACGGCCATCACCGGAGCTCCGAAACATCGCCGGAGCGCCGTCCCATCGCCGGTGCACACTTCTTCTTCTCTTCTCTCAGCGTTGCCTGAGCTCCTTCTTCTTCACTTCTCTCAGCGCGCCTTGATGCCACCACCACCACCACTACTGCATTGTCGGTAATTCCCCTCTCACTCTATCTCCTCTTTGTTTTATTTAATTTCTATTCTATTTTGTGTTGTAAAATGTGATTATATTGTAGGGGGTGGGGGAGGGCTTGTGGAGGGTGGGTAGGGGGTGGGGGTCTTGGGGTAGGGGATGGGGGATGGCTGGGGAGGCCGGGCATGGGGTGGGGGGGAGGGCGGGGGATCTTGGAAAGGGGTGGGGAGAGGCTGGGGTAGCTGGGCATGGGGTGGGGGAGGGCGGGGGATCTTTGGAAAGGGCGTGGGGGAGGGTGGGGAGGCCGGGCATGGTGTGGGGGAGGGCGGGGGGGATCTTTGGAAAGGGGGTGGGGGATGGGCGGGGAGGGGTGGGCATGGGGTGGGGGAGGTCGGGGAAGCTGGGCATGGGGTGGGGGAGGCGGGGGATGCTTGGACGGGGGTGGGGGGAGGGTTGGGGGAGGGTGGATAGGGGTGGGTGAGGCATTGTTGTGAAGGCATTGTTATAAGTTGTAACACATGTTTGGTATCACTACTATCTTTCATTTTCTTTTTTGTTTTATAATGTAACTATGTAGATTTTTAGGCTTCGGAAATGAAAATTAAAGGTCATTTTACGCCTACATGGCAATGAGGGATTGCAGTGGGGGGCAGTAGTGGCGGTGGTGGTGGGACTGTTGTAAATGTGGAGAGTCGGGTCACATGGCAATCGAAAGCCCATCCGGTGCTCTCTGCGTTTATAACACTTCCAACTCCGCCGCTACCAGCTGATGGGCATTCCATTGCCATGTGACCTGATTAAATTCTCGGGTCATTTTAGGCCTATTTTAGCCTTTTCGCTTCCAAATCGTACTTACCGAGTCATTTAACCCTAAATTCTTTTTGAACATGATTATATGAGGTATAATGTAACTATTGTGTAGAGTTTTAGGCTTGCATTTGTTGTTTGTTGCATTTCGGGAACGAAAAGGGCATTTTAGGCCTATTTTAGCCTTTTCGCTTCCGAATCGTACTTACCGAGTCATTTAACCCCAAATTATTTTGAACATGATCATATGAGGTATAATGTAACTATTGTGTAGATTTTTAGGTTTGCAATTGTTGTAGTTAGAATTTTGGGAACGAAAAGGGCATTTTAGGCCTATTTTAGCCTTTTCACTTCCAAATCGTACTTATCGAGTCATTTAACCCCAAATTATTTTTGAACATGATTATTTGAGGTATAATGTAACTATTGTGTAGGGTTTTAGCCTTGCATTTGTTGTTTGTTGCATTTCGGGAACGAAAAGGGCATTTTAGGCCTATTTTAGCCTTTTCGCTTCCAAATCGTACTTATCGAGTCATTTAACCCCAAATTCTTTTTGAACATGATTATATGAGGTATAATGTAACTATTGTGTAGAGTTTTAGGTTGCATTTGTTGTTTGTTGCATTTCGGGAACGAAAAGGGCATTTTACTCCTATTTTAGCCTTTTCACTTCCAAATCGTACTTATCGAGTCATTTAACCCCAAATTCTTTTTGAACATGATTATATGAGGTATAATGTAACTATTGTGTAGAGTTTTAGGCTTGCATTTGTTTTTTGTTGCATTTCGGGAACGAAAAGGGCATTTTAGGCCTATTTTAGCCTTTTCGCTTCCGAATCGTACTTACCGAGTCATTTAACCCCAAATTCTTTTGAACATGA
Source organism: Beta lomatogona (assembly GCA_947646795.1). Taxonomy (NCBI): domain Eukaryota; kingdom Viridiplantae; phylum Streptophyta; class Magnoliopsida; order Caryophyllales; family Amaranthaceae; genus Beta; species Beta lomatogona. The sequence goes on along the minus strand of CANSNZ010000896.1, from coordinate 85,164 downwards.
TTATATGAGGTATAATGTAACTATTGTGTAGATTTTTAGGTTTGCAATTGTTGTAGGTTGAATTTTGGGAACGAAAAGGGCATTTTAGGCCTATTTTAGCCTTCTCGCTTCCAAATCGTACTTATCGAGTCATTTAACCCCAAATTCTTTTTGAACATGATTATATGAGATATAATGTAACTATTGTGTAGATTTTTAGGCTTGCATTTGTTCTTGGTTGCATTTCGGGAACGAAAAGGTCATTTTAGGCCAAATTTTGCCTTTTCGCGTCCAATTCGTACTTATCGAGTCATTTAACCCCAAATTCTTTTTAAACATGATTATATGAGGTATAATGTAACAATTGTGCAGAGTTTTAGGCTTGCATTTGTTGTTTGTTGCATTTCGGGAACGAAAAGGGCATTTTAGGTCAAATTTTAGGCCCTCCCCCCGCTGCACAACCCTCCCCCCACCTGCACGCCCCTCCCCCGCTGCGCCCTCCCCGCCCGCACAACCCCTCCCCCCCCACCGCACGCCCCTCCCCCCCCCTACTGCAGCACCCTCCCCTCCCTCCCCCCTCCCTACCCCCCTCCCCCTCCCCCCACCGCACACCCCCCCCTCCCCCCGCTTGCCCCTCCCTCCCCCCTACCGCACGACCCCCCCCCCCCACCGCACAACCCCCTCCCCTCCCCACTGCACAACCCCTCCCCTCCCCCCCCCACTACACACGCCCCCTCCCCCGCACACCCCTCCCCTCCCCCCACTACACAGCCCCTCCCCTCCCCCCTCGCCCTCCCCCTCCCCACCGCACGCCCCCCTCCCCACACACCCCTCCCCTCCCCCACCGCACAACCCCCTCCCCTCCCCGCACCTTGCACAGCCCCCTCCCTCCCCCCGCTTCCCCCCTCCCCCCACCGCACAACCCCTCCCTCCCCTCCCCCCCACCGCACACCCTCCTCCCCGCACACCCCTCCCTTCTCCCCACTGCACATCCCCTCCCCTCCTCCCCCCTACACCGCCGCCCTGCACACATAACCCCCTCCCCACACCCCACCCCCCTTAGTGGCAATGTTAATTATAATTTTTTGTTATATTATTAATGCATTATTTGTACAATTTCAGGGAGATGGCGGATGTGCATACGGATAACACCACAAGTGGTGCTGAACACACTACCGAGGATGAGTCTTTCGATGCGAGAAAGGAACGGGGTAACTTGTCTCGATTTCGCCGTGAAGAGATAAATGCACAAATGCCTAGGAAGTCATTGGCGACGAAAAAGAGAAAAGGATGGGGACCTACAAAGTCACTAGGGAAACACACAAATATGACTTTGGAGTACGATAACATGGGTCAACCTTGTGGAAAGTGGCGTCAAAAGTATGGCATGCAAGTTGGCATTTGCATGCATAAACTCTCCATTTTGCACTCATGGAAAGAGGTGCCCGAGGGATTGAAGCGGTGTCTATGGGAAGATACCATGGTAAGCTTCAAGTACAATAACGTTTAGTTTCTTAATTATTTAGTTAAATATATGTGTAATATTACTTATAGCATATAAATTACAACATTTGCGAAAACTAATTTGTGAACTGCGTTTTTGTAGAATCAATTCAATATCGAAGATGATAAAGCCAAGAAGAATGTATTTCTATCCGCGGTTGCCCAGAGATTCAGAGATTTCAAGGCTAAGTTAGTGTCTGGGTGGATCACTAAGCGGAGGAAAGTAGTAGGTACAAAGAAGAACATCTACGGCGGAGAAACACAAGCCGATCCTGAGGCTTCACCGGAAACATCATCTGCACCATCCAAATTACCATTTCAAATATGGAAAACTATCAAACCTGAAGAGTGGGAATCATTTGTTGCCAAGAAAACAACCCCACAAGCTATTGTAAGAATATTTTATTAAGATTTAATAAACTTAGATCCAAAGATATTGTATAGCACCGTACGTAGCCAACCTTTGTTTATAATTGTGTGTTTTAGGCAAGTCGTGAGAAAAGTAGCTCGAGTGCAAAAGCTAGGAAGTATTATCATCATTTGGGTGCTCATTCGTACAATGAGGCGAGAGAGAAGTGGATGTTCAGCCATTACCCCACAATAGGGTCGACAACGGCAACGGGGAGTGGCTCAATGACGACACAGCACAGCCTCGGAACCGAGATAGAGTCCTCGATTGGTGGCGTTCGATGCATGGGGTTGATGCAAAGGGAAACAGTCTTGCGACCCGGAACACAACAGATAGCCAACGCCATTGTAAGTACAGATTATATGGTTATATAAGGTATATATAATATAACTTTTACGCTCACAGGCATTTCTCTCTTATACTTATGTAGATTGGCTTGAAGGAAAAAGAGGCAACTGGTGAGTTCACTCCTAAAGGACACATTGATGCATTGCACGAAACTTTAGGACCGGACCACGGTGGACGCGTGAGGGCGTAGGAGGTGTCCGCCTCGGTTTGAGAAAGGTATATGGTGATCAATACACTACAGCGACAAAATCAAATGTAAGTAGTGTGAATTCGGCAGCGTCAGTAGATGTGGAGGCTATGAAAGCTGCAATTCGGAAGGAGCTAAGGGAGGAGATGACCCATAACTTCAACGCCATTTTGGAGCAAATGGGTTTACCGACTTTTGCTGCATTCAAGAAGGGTAGTGATACTACACCTAGCCAGCCTGATCCACCTGTAGGAACCGAGTTGAAGGTAATCACTTAATCCCTTTGCTTTGTAAAACAACTATTGTTACGTTCTTAAATGCATGAAATTCTTACTATATATATGTTGTTTCATAGACTAACTATAAATAGAGTTTTTTTTACAGGAAGAGACACCATGTGAACTATTAGCTCGAGGAGATGGTTATGATAGTTTCATCCTCGTAGCTCATGGCCATGCACAACCCCCTAGTGACCGAGTACGATTGCATAACCAATTAGTGGATCATAATCACTATGTGGTCACCCTCAATGAAATTGTGTCAAGTTTTGAAGAATTACCTCTTCCACTGCCGAAGCCAGAAGTTGGTCTACAGTTACTAAATGATGCCCTTGGCAGTTATGTTCTGTGGCCGCGTGCATTGGTGCGGTTTTCAGATGAGGTACAATGATTAACATTCATATATATATGCGTGTTTTCTTTTATAGTTCCTATGATAGTCAGTAATATCTTTACTTTTAACTAAATACTAGGTTTGGGGGAAGGCCGACTCACATGCCAGGAAGGGAAAGAAGGCATGTTCACCTTATAAGAAGGCAAGTTTACGTGATGAAGGTGAACGAAATGTGGTGACGGGAAATGTTTCTAAGACAAAAAATCCACTTATTATCGATCCAGAGGTGGTGCGGAGCCTTACTACGCCATGCTTTTGGTTACATGAGTGCGCTAGCGATTTACCCGATGAAAGCACAATTGAGGTTGCTTTGGGGGAGCAACAATTCCACTACCTTGAGGACACATCGACATTCATTTCAAAGGTTGATATTAAAGAATTCTTATGTGGGGTAGAGTTGAATGTTTCCATGATACAAACATTCATGAGGTAATACATAAGTATATAAATTAAACATTCATATATGCCTTAAGTAGTTTTCAAATCCATAATAAGTAATTGTTGGTTTACTTTTAATATAATTAATATAATTTCTCAGGTTATTATACAATGAATTGCTTGCAACATCTAGTGCAATGTTTGGTTGATTATGTCCAAACATAATACGAGATGACAATTGCTTACAAAACAAAGCCGAAGTGAAAGAGTATCTCGACATGAGTTTCAAAGCATCATCTCGTTTTGGATATCATCAGATCATTCTTGTTCCTTATATTGAAAAGTATGCTTGCTAAACTCGCTTTACTTTTATTATTCGAAACTTAAATTGACCTATTAATTGTTCTACGATTAATAATAACTATATTTTCTTGTTGTAGGGCTCATTGGACACTGCTTGCGATATGTTTGTCACGTAACGAAGTCTACCACTTTGATTCTTTGCGTCGACAACCACCACGGACCTTACTAATCAAATCATTGTTAAATAGGTAGCCTAATCGAAACTTAATATATGCGCACTTATTAATATTACACATTATTCATCATCTTTAAATATATAAACAGTTAGTACATCTAATCTTATAATAATGTTGTTGATGTAGTGTGATGAAGCATATTAGTGCAACAGGACTTCGAGCACCAAAAGCTCCTGTTTGGATATTTTATTTGTCCTTATATAGAAACACTTTTAGCCACATACTACACATCTAATTAACATGAATGTCATTGGATGCATCCTTTGGTGAACATTTAGTGTCCGCAACAAGAAGATGGACTTGCATGTGGCTATTACGTGCTGAGGTACATGTTCGATATCGTCAACCAGTGCACTAACGCCGATGATCTTCAAAAGGTATGTAACTTATTAGTATATGTTAGTTTAGATTAGATCGATTAGTAATAGGTATTAATTGGTTTAGAAACCAAAGTAGCACATGCATATATTTGGGAACGAAAATGTCATTTCTAGGCCTATTTTTGCCTTTTACGCTTCCAAATCGTATTTATCGAGTCATTTAACCCCAAATTCATTTTTAACATGATAATATGAGGCATAATGTAACTATTGTGTAGATTTTTAGGTTTGCAATTGTTGTAGGTTGAATTTTGGAAACGAAAAGGACATTTTAGGCCTATTTTTGCCTTTTCGCGTCTAATTCGTACTTATCGCTTCATTTAACTCCATTTTCTTTTTCAATATGATAATATAAGGTATAATATAACTAGTGTGTAGAGTTTTAGGCTTGCATTTGTTTTTGATTGAATTTCGGGAAGGTATATGTCATTTTTAGAACTACTAACTATGGTACGTAAATGATTGAATTCTTATATTATGTGTTTATTCCTTGGTTGTTTTGCAAGGTTTATATGAATAACACACCACGTTTGAGGGCCTTCACCACAGACGAATTACATGAAGTTCGGGATAAGTTGGCGTCCCACATTTGCGATGATTGCTTATGATACATCTACTAGTTTGTATTAATTCAATGTACATTTTTCACATTATTAAATATATACATATATAAAGTGAATTATTATATTACGTTCAAAAACTTGTCATATATTATTATTGCAATTTGATCGGTTTTTTTTTGTGTCGAAGGAGGTTTTGGGTGGGGGGTGGGGTGGGGGGCTGCCATGGTGGGTCATTGGGCTGGGCTATGGGGTTGGTTGGGTCTGGGGGTGGCTGGGCAAAGAATGGGTGGAGGAGGTGGCGAGAGGGTGGGCAAGCGGGGGTGGGGGTGCGCGGGGAGTGAAGGGGGTGGGGCAGGGTGGGGGCGGGGGCAGGGGGGGCGGGGTGGGGGCGGGGTGGGGCTGGGGTGGGGGCTGGGGTGGGAGTGCGGGGAGTGGGAGTGCGGGGGTGGGGTGAGGGGGCGGGGGGGTGGGGGGGGTGGGGTGTCTTTGAAGCGCGGGGCGGGTGGTGGGGAGTCTTTGGGGTGGGGGGTGTGCGGGGGTGGCGGGGGTGGGCGGGGGGTGGGGGTCTTGGGCGGGGGGCGGGGGTGGGGTGGCAGGGGTGGGGAGGGTGGGCGGGGGTGGGCGGGGGTGGGGTGTCTTGGGCGCGGGGGTGGGGCGGGGGTGGGGTGTCTTTGGCCGGGGGTGGGCGGGGGTGGGGGGGGTCTTGGGGTGGGCGGGGGGTGTGGTGGGGCTGGCAGGGGGTGGGCGGAGGGTGGGGGGTCTTGGGGTGGGCGGGGGGTGGGGTGTCTTTGGGGCAGGGGGGTGTGCAGGGGGTGGAGGGTGCAATTTATTTTTTTAAAAAAAAAAATTTGAATGTGAAGGGCTGCGGTTTTAAGCCTAAACCGCAACCCTTCACTTAAATAGGGCTGCGGTTTAGGCTTATAACCGCAGCCCTTCACATAGAGAAGGGCTACGGTTTAAGCCGAAAATGCAGCCCTTCAAGCTTATAAGGGCTGCGTTTTTGGCCTAAACCGCAGCCCTTCGTTGTGAAGGACTGCGGCTAAAAACCGCAGCCCTTCTTATCTATTGAAGGGCTGCTATGGAAAGGGCTGCTGGCCAAAAACGCAGCCCTTAGGGCTGTTTTGACCGCAGCCCTTCCTTGTTTTTCCACTAGTGGATGTCTTGTTTTTCTCTGAATGGCAAATTCATCTAGCGTGTATATGTAGAGTGTTTGTGATATGTCTTCCATATGAATGTGTGTCACCACAATTGTTTCTATGTTTTATGCATAGTCATGAGTTAAATTTAAAAGATGACTCACTGATTTCTTTGTAATATTACCCTTACTGTCCATATTGCTAATTGTTTGTCAAAAGGAAGAGGAAGTAAAAAGAGTAGTTTCTTTCATCCAAGGAACTCATTTGTTAAACATTCCATCCACTCTAAGTGCATTGCATATGAATGTCCAATTATGTGTATAAGTCAGCAATATCATTCTCCAAATTATCAAACCTCTCATTCCATCATTTATTTTTAAAGATCTCAAAAAATCCTCCAAACCTTTCATATCACATTTACATACCTTTTTCTTTGTAAATCACTTCACCATATATTCAAATCTTTCAATTTGTGTTCCTCCACTATAACTTTAAATATTGATGATGATGCAACATTTGAGGGGGAACTAAGGAGATGAAAAAGGAGAGATTGAGGGAGACAAAGAAGAAATAAAAATATGAGAGCAAACAGGAGAATAAAAGGAGAGATGTGTGAGAGGGAGATAGAGAAGAGCTTCGACGTTCCATACGTTATTCAAGTTCCTACTTCTACAAAGCTGTCATAAAATCTATGGGTTCTAGTAGTCCCATGTATGTTCCTTTAGTATCAAATCTAAAGTAAACAAAAGGAATTAATTAGTTCCTTGAAACTTAAAGCAAGGAACAGACAGCTGAATCTATTCAAAATACCGAAAAAGAAGTAAGGAACATCATGTTATTTGAAAGGAACTGATGTATGTTTTCAAAGGCAGATCACAAAGTAAACTGCAAGTTTAGGAAAGGTAATGGTGGAGGAACAAGTGACCAATTTATATAAATTTTTTTTCTTCTTTCACTTAGCCTATTCCAACCATTTTTTCATAAAAATGAGCCTTTGATCTTCTATTTGAATTTTATTGGACATTCTATTTGTTTTCTACCCTATGGATTGCACTTTGGTAAAGTGATGGTTTATGTTTAGTATGCTTTAGCTTCTTTGACAAATTGATTAACATGTGCATGAGGATGGCTAATATTACTAGATTGATGTTTGAGCAAATTGAAAAATTTAAACTCATGTTTGACCATTAATTATATATTTATGGTGGTGTAGTGTCACTATAAGTTTGGAAGATTGATCACAAATTCTTGAGAAACAATACGCTTTTTGATGATGTCAAAAGGGGGAAGATAATGGCAAAGTAGCTTATTTATTGTTCTTATTCTGGTTCATTCTCTACATAACATGATCTTGCATTGTTATATTATATTTGTGTTAGTTTTTATATTACTTTGCCTTGGTTTGTCATCACCAAAAAGGGGGAAATTGTTGAACCACTATAAGTTTTGATGATGACAAACTAAAGTAATAACTAACAAAGTTTATAAGTTTTATGTGTGCAAGGTTCATGAATTAATAATAGTGCTTTATAAAGATAATAAGTGAAGTTCCTGAGATGGAACTCTAAGAGAAGAACGAAGTTCTTGAATTGGAACTATGAAACTGTTTCTTTGAATAAAGGAACTGTTCCTATGGAACTATGTTAGTGGAACCGGTATCGGAAATAAGTTGTCTAAACGAGTTCCAGAGGTGGAGTAATGGATAGCATGGAGCAAATTTTCAAGGCAAATCAATACACCCTCTACAACAGTTCCTAAGTGATGATTCATGATTACAGTTCCTGATGAACAGTTCCTCAAGGAACTGTCTAATGTTCCTAAGTTGGGACGCATTATTGTTCAACAGTTCCTCAAGAAACTGTCTGCTGTTCCTGAGCTGGAATGCAGGGATCTTCAGAGTTGAAGATTTAAAATGAAGACATAAAGACTAAGTTCAAGAGTCCGTACTTAGGATTTATGTAAGTATTTTATATTGCTTAGTTTTAGGGAACTAGACGGAACTTATTAAATGCAACAAGTGGTTTTGAAAAATATTTAACTGAGAGTTTTTAGGAAATATTGTAAATAAATAAAACAGTTTTTATTTTCTAAATAAAAATCTTTTTTAATTACTGAGCAAGTAAAAATAAATTTCCTAAGTTAACTCCTTGTTTTTCTCAACTACTAAACCACTTACTGTTAGTTGGTTTGAACATGTCTTTGCTTGTTCCTCAAGAAGTGTGAACGTGGGAAAATAATTCTACGTGGGTTACTGCTTCACACTTAGTGGAGGAATAAGTGGAACTAACATGAGAAGATTTCACTATAAAAGGAGAAGTCTCTCTCATTACAAACTACCAACTGAAGACATATTTCTTTTTCTAAATCTTAAGTGTTTTCTAAAAGGTCAGTTGCATTATTGAGTGAGTTCCTAAGTTCCTTAATATCTAAGTTCAATATATATACTAGTGTTGTTTCACAAATTGAGTTGTAATTTAGGGTTCAAGGGTTGAGTGACTCTTGTAAGACTTAGAGTTAAGTCAGTGAGTGTAGGCTTCGGAGTAGAAGCAAGAGAGATAAGAGTTCAAGTAATCAAAGGGGATTATTGTGGGAAACTTGAGTTCGAGAGGAACTCAAGTTAGAGAGAGTAGAGTTATAGTAATCGAAGGGGACTACTGTGAGGAACTTGAGCTTGAGAGGAACTCAAGTTGTAGAGAGTGATTGTAATAGAGTTATTGCAATAATATAGTTTTTGAGGTTTTCTCTTCTTGATAAGGTTCAAGAAGTTTCCTCAATTTTATATGTCTCTGTCTCTCTGAGTACTGTTCCTTTGTTGTTTTAAAATTCCGCAAGAAACTTGGTAAAAGTTCCAAGTACAATTCAGCCCCCCTCTTGTACGTGTTCCATTGAAGTATCAAAATCACCTCACACCACGCTCAACCACCCCTCATCAAGGCCATTTCGATGCAAATCCAGCCTCATATTCCACCTAACGATCCAGTTATAGTGCGAAGTTGTTTAAACTCTTTCAACTCACTCTGTCAATCTCCTTCAAAGGCTCTGCTCGTTGCTATGTGCCGTCTGTCGTCGCTCGCCAGTGCATCCTCCTCCATGCCTTCACGCAGGTAAGTTGGTTCTTTTTGTTTTTGGTTTTAACTGGTCCTGGTTTCTATTGATTTCCCATTTAATTGTTAGTTCCAAAATCTTTTCAAATATTTGGGTTTATCTTGATTTTAATTTAGTTGTTTTCTTTGTCACCGTTGATTCGAGTTCTACTAATCTGAATATGTCTGTTTTGAGCTCACTTAATCAATATGCGCTATTAATTTTCACAAATTACGTATTTCTAAGTTTCATTCTTCGGCCATGGTCTACTGATTATGCTCAATCCCTCATTTCTCATGCCTTCATTTGGTTTGGGTACGTCTTACTATTAATGAATTTGTATCACTTTGTTATGGATCTATCTGGTTACTTTGGATTCACTAGTTCCATCTATCTCGCCTTCAAGGTATATAGTGGGATTTCAATTTCCCAACTTAATCCTTTTACGGGTAAAGAATGCCTTGATCTGCACTTTATTTATTGGATGCGGTCTAGCTATTATACTCACCTTTGGGTTATTATGTTCATCTCATTTCTAGTTATGTGGTTCTGCTTTGATATTATGTTCATATCTTTCCTCGCTATGTGGTGCTTCTTTGATATTATGCTCATCTCTTTTCTAGCTATGTGGTCCTTCTTTGATCTTATGTTCATCTCTTTGATAGCTATGAGGTTATTTGTTGATACTATGGTATTTTCTCCTCTATTAATAAAAAGTTATTATTTTTGGGTCTATGATTTTACTCTCCTACATTTGGCTAGTCTTTCTCCCATGATCTCAACTCTTATGTGTGCGAATTATATAATTCGCTCTTGTTGTTGTACCCATTTCCAGTCTACTATATTAGTTTCATCTTTACCTATGTGGTTCTTCCTTACTATTATGGTAGGTGCTTCAGTAAAGATGAGTTTGTTAAAAATAATTAGTCATTATATCTTATGCCTAAATTGTATCCAATACGCTTGCAAAGCTCAGATTCTCTTTGCCAACGCAAAAGGTCCATCGAACGCCAAAAGGTTGTTTCCCAAACTCTTGCTCTCTAAACTGGATTGGGCGTTAAAAACCCATTGGAATCGAGTGCTCCATCACTCACTATTGAACTTTTACTTATTGCACTCCGTTTTTCTCTGCTTATCTATAATGTTATATAAATTTGTACTCTCTAAACTGGATTGGGATTTAAAATCCCATTGGACTCGAGTGCTCCATCACTCGCTATTGAACTTTTACTTATTGCACTCCGTTTTGCGATGCTTAACTATAATGTTATATAAATTTGTACTCTCTAAACTGGCTTGGGATTCAAAATCTCATTGGACTCCAGTGCTCCATCACTCGCTATTGAAACATCTTTTTAATTGCATACGAGTTTTCTGACTTTGTGTATACCTATGAAGATCTTATGTTGGAATATTCAAGGGGGGGAAAAACCCCAGGCAATCGCAAAAATCATTTATCTGAAAAATAAATTTAAGCCCGATGTCATTTTTATAACAGAGACGTTAACTAATCATCAAAATAGTAGGAAAATACTAAATGCTCTTCATTTTGATAATAAACTTATTATCGATCCATCTAATCACAGTGGTGGTCTTTGGATTACATGGAATAATACTAATATTATGATCCACTCCCATGGTCTGTATCCTTTAAGTGAGTTGGGGGGCGGCGATGTAAAAAGCAGGTCCGATTTCGCCTATTCCTAATCCTAGATGGAATGGAACGACGCGGGGCCCCCCCGGAAGGGGGCCTTCTTCGCCTTCCACCTAAGCTGCGCAGGAAAAGCCCCAGGTTCAGGTCCATAAGCAGTGACAATTGCCCTATGAAGACTCACGTCTCTCTAAAATTGCAGTCTTGGTAAAATCTTGGTTTATTTAATGTTGTTAAATTGATACCGTCCGTTATTTCATATGGGACTACGGGTCGAACCAAAACATCGATAAATTGAAGAAACAATAGCCGGTCCAATAGCTGCTTCAGCAGCTGCAGGGGTCCGAAGCAGCTTTGCCTGCCTAGGGGCACGGTTTATTGCCCGGCAAAGGAAAACGACAAAGATTCCTTTTGGAATTTTCTTCATAACCTTGTCTCCACACAACCGTATCCATGGTTATTAGTTGGAGACTTCAATGAAATGTTAAGTAGTAATGACAAGTGTGGAGGGTACCCTCTTCTTCCTTATCAACTACAACGCCTACCTTACCTTTTAGATTCTAACAATGCCATCGACATTCCTTGTGTTCAAGGTCAATATTCTTGGAAAAATAGTGATATAAATGCCCCGATTAATGAACGTCTTGATCGTGCTATAGCACATAGAGAATTGCTCGACTACTTCCCCAATAGTACTCTCTCTTATATATGGTAATTTTACAGTCTCAGATCATACTCCACTTTTCTTCGCTTCATCCCATGAACGTCAAAGATATCATTATAACTTCAAGTTTCTAAATACTTGGATCTTAGAAAAACAATCTCATACTATTGTAGAAAAGAATTGGCAGGCTAATCGCCCAGGATTGCGCTTTTATCGCATTCAACAGAAACTTAGTCACATTAAAGACGACATCAAAATATGGGCAAGAAATCACTATCGTCATTCCACAAATAAACTTATCCAAAATGAAAACAAAATTAATGAGCTACAATCCATTTTATGGACACAACCGTTCAACCACATTGTTCGAGCCCATATCAATCGCTTAATTATTCAAAGGGAGAAACTACTGCTCTTTGATCAATTAAAATGGGGATCACAAAAAAGAAACACTTGGCTGACCCAAGGGGATCGTAACTCTAGATACTTTCATAACAAAATGAGGAAAAAAAATTGCTTACAATACCATTTTTAGACTCAAAAATGACCTTAACCAATGGGAAGACTCTCCTGATGAAATAGCGCATATACTCACTAACTCCTTCAAAAAGAGATTCACATCGTCTTTCAATCATGATCGTACCTTAGATTTGTCCTTAATCGACCCCTTAATTTTTGAAATTGACAAAAATTCCCTATTAGCTCCAATTACAAATGAAGAAATTAAACAAACGACCTTCAATATTAATCTAGATAAAGCACCAGGATCGGATGGATTCGGGGGAAAATTCTTCCAAGCTTATTGGCACATAGTTGGGACTGAGGTTACTACAGCAATTCAAAGCTTTTTTCATCATGGCAAACTTCCTCCCTCGCTCAATCATACACTCATAACGCTTACTCCAAAGAATGATCATCAGGAAAATCCCAATCATTTCAGACCAATTAGTTTAATAAACACGCTTTATAAAATTATTTCCAAGATTTTAGTGCAAAGATTAAGTCCTATCCTCCAACGAATAATTAGCCCATATCAAAATGCTTTCACCCCGGATAGGTCTATTCATGATAATATTCTTATAGCAAAGGAAATTTTAAACACATTTCATAAAGCGCAAAATAAAACGGGGTGGGCGGCCCTCAAGCTTGATATGGAAAAGGCTTACGACCGTATCGAATGGGATTTTCTTTGGGCAACTCTTAACGCTTTTGGTTTTCCTCCACGTTGGATAGAATGGATTAAAGAGTGTGTCACAAACGTTTCATACTCCATCAAAATAAATGGAAAGCCAACTCCATGGTTCAAGCCCTCTCGGGGGCTTCGACAAGGTGACCCTCTATCGCCTCAACTTTTTCTTTTATGCATGGAAGTATTTATTTCCATGCTCAGACTTCATTCTCAGAACATCGATTCAGGAGTCGGCTTTAAACTCCGCTCTCTCTCCTCATCGATACCTTGTTTGATGTTTGCAGATGATAGTCTTCTCTTTTGTAAAGCTACAAATATGGCTTGCGCAAATCTAAAATCAACTATTGATTCATTCTGTAAATTATCAGGACAATTGGTCACTTTCCATAAATCTTCAATCATCTTCTCTAAGAGAGTAACACCAGCAAGAAAAATGACATTAGCTAGCAACTTCAATATGCTACCCAATTCAAACTTGGGACGCTATCTAGGGATCTATTTCAGCTCCTTCAAACCAACAACAACGGACTTCAAACATATTATTCAAAAAGCTGAACAACGCATACATAATTGGGAGACAGGATTCATCTCCAAAGCAGGGCGGCACACCCTTATTCAAAGTAATTTAGAGGCCCTTCTTGCCTATGTTTGCTCTTCCTCTTTGCTCCCTCATTCCATTGCCAATTCTATTGATAGTATGCACATGGAATTTTTTTGGAGGCAACAAAAGGATAAAAATGCTATTCCATTAATTTCATGGGAAGAGATTTGTAAACCAAAATCCAAAGGTGGCCTTGGTCTCAGAAAGACTATGGCCCTCAACAAAGCCTTCATAGCTAAGCTTGGTTGGAAAATCTTAACTGATAATGATAACCTATGGGTTAATATAATGAGACAAAAATATTTATCCAATACCACCTTCTTCCAATGCAAACCAAAAGCTACTGATTCCCAGATTTGGAAACATATTCTTGCTCAAAGAGATATTATTAGGAAAGGAATTCGTTGGAAAATTGGAAATGGAAATTCCATCTCATTTTGGTTTGATAACTGGATCACACACTCTCCTCTAATAGAGATCCTCAATATTCCACTTCATCAAATTCAAGAGGACTTAAAGGTTAGTGATTTCATAAAGAATTCCTATGAATGGGACGTTCACAAACTCAGACAATTGCTACCGGACAATATTGTCATTATTGTTAAAGGTATTCCGTTACCCTCTATAACGGATACTGATCAACCCGTCTGGGGATGCACCTCATCTGGGGTTTTCTCAGTCAAATCAGCAACTTGGCTAGCTCATAATTTAGACCCTGCTGAGCATAAATGAAAATACAATTGGATATGGAAACTCGATATACCGCCTAAGCTCTTAATTTTTCTGTGGCAAATTTGTCATAATAGCTTAGGAGTTAGAAATATTTTGTTCACATGGAAAATTATTCCGTTAAAGGAATGCCCCCTTTGTCATTCTCACCCTGAAAGTATTGACCACCTTTTTAATAATTGTACTATCTCCAGATCAATGTGGGACTTACAAGAAACTTTAGGTTGGATCAATTACCATCATAGGGAGACATCCTTACTGGACACTATTCAATCTCTCAAAAACAGGAAACATAGTTTAACCAAATTTATCTTCCTTCTATGGTTTCTTTGGAAAGAGCGGAATGACATCATCTTCAATAACGCTTCTTTCAATAAATTCAGGATCCTTCATAAAGCCAAATTCCTTTTTCAGGAATGGTCTATTCGCACAAAGCTTGATTCTTGTCAACTCGCAGGTACACCATTTTCTTCCTCCTCCACTCATTCCTATTCGGCCCATCAACCTTCTTCAATCTTGGTTGCCTGGTCTCCACCACCTTCATCCACTTTCAAGCTCAATTTTGATGGTTCCGTTTCAAAGAATTCAGCCGCAGCAGGAGTCATTATCCGCAACGATAGTGGAGACCTCATTCATGCCACAACCTTCAATTTAGGCACTGCACCCGTTTTCGTTGCTGAAGCTACATCTCTTCAAAAAGGATTACTCCTAGCTCTTCACAACCAAATTGAAGATCTACACATCGAGGGCGACAACTTATTAGTAATAAATGCAGTCAAGAATATCTGGCAAGCTCCATGGCAAATACATCTCATTATTGAAGACATAAAAGCACTCCTAAGTCAATTCAAGGCCTATACTATTTCTCACATTTATCGTGAAGCAAACAAAGCAGCGGACTGGATAGCCAATGTCGGTCACCTAGTTAGTTATGCTTTCTATTTTTGTCAAGTCTCTTCTTCGACTTTAAATACAATCCTTGTAAACGATAGTTTAGGAGTTCCCCTGGTGAGGAAGGTCTCCTAGACATCTTTTCATCTTACCTTTATAAAAAAAAAAAAAAAAGAAAAAAAAGTTTATGCCAAATTATGAGCCTTTGACTAGGGTCATCTCAAACAATACAGAGGCCCTATGTTAGTTTTTAAATTGGCCCTATTATTTAAATTTTTGGTAACCTCTATCTATTTTATGAAAGCACTGAAATAAAATATTGAATATTATACTTCCTTTTCTAAATACAAATATGTAATACGTTGACTTTCACACATACCAATACACTACTTTGACTGTTGATATATTTAAGTTATCAATTAATAAAACTAATAAAAAATACATATTATGAAAAATCATCTTGAGACTAATCCAAAAATATATTTGTAACACCCCCAAAATCCATACACGTCTAAACTACGTTGCATCGACTTTGGGAGTGTTACCGCCGCGGTGAAACGCAAGGCTTATTGAAATTAAAACACTAACTTACTCTCTACTATGAAAACTAAACTGCAGCGGAAATAAAATGTTAACTTAACTACAACTTGGGAATCAACAATGACCCCTTTTTATTAAACCATTAACTAAGTTAATCATAAACAAACTCTAGAATGTTCAACCAAAACACTTTAAAAGTTTATAAACCAGTGAATATCCCCCGTATGCCCAAACTCATGCAGCACCACCAGCATACCTAATCTGCTCCCCACTGAAACATCAATGGTTCATCACAGGTCAACAAACAACACAAATAACAAAGAATCAGCTATGCTGAGTACGTACATAATCAGTTACATAATACACTAAACATAATCAGAATAATAACAGTTCCTAAACATGATTCAACAAAAACATTAAATTCCGTTTTTACAATTTATTTGGCATCGAACGGGCACCGTCATCTTTCTAGAATCATACGGGCTACTTAATCCTTAATAGACAACTTGGTCTATTAGATGAAATGTAAATACGGTTTCGTTCCGTTCTACATCCATCACCTTAGTATGCATACCCCCAAGATCGTACGGAACCTTCCGCCTACTTGAGTTATCAAAATTTATAAGGACGCTACTGTCGTCACAGTAGGCCTGCGTAGGAGTGTAGAACAAGTCTCACACTCCCCCCATTGTTCATACTTGTAGGGATTCCAACTACAAGTTTATCGCCAAAGATCCTTCTTAGTGATATTCATCCATACAACATTAAGCATATAATCATTTAATTTTCCTTCTTAGGTACATTACTCAATTCTCTAATGTAAGCAACCTCTTGTAACATCCTTGCTACAACAATTAAACCATAGGATTCCAATCCAATTCTCATTTCATGCTTGTGATACGATAGAATTACGCATACCAATAATAATTCATTCTAACTCACAAGTCATACTGTAACGCCCCGACTTCTAATCAATGTTATTAAGTTAATTAATCAATTATTAGCAGCGGAACATAGATAGTCGGCGCGTTACTGCCATACTTTCCATTAGGAAAATACAAGGCAACATAGTTTCATAAACTTAAACATATTATAAACATGAAAATATAACAATTATTTAGTCATTAATAAAACTTTGTTGCTAATAGAGTCTGACATAAATTTAAACCATAAAAGTCAACATAAGTCTAAATACTATATTACTCCTCACTGCTACGCCATCCCGTTATCACCGTCGGTACCTAAAACATCAAACAAAACGTCGTGAGCCGAGGCTCAGTAACATACTACTCTAACAACGTAAATTCATTTCACATCATTTTATTTATAAACAGGGAGGAGAGAATAAGTAAAACCATTTCATAAACATACCATAATATGTTACATTATCTTCTTTATCATGTTCATCATCATATATCTTTTTTTCTTTGGTAACTTGGCTCGTACAACAGAAGGGACGTCTCCCCAGAACATAGTAACATCGTAAACGGAAGGCAGCCACCCGAGGACAAAAGCCCTCACTAAACGGAAGGTGGCGTTAATGCCCAAAAATGCGCGGTGCCACCCGAGGACAATAGCCCTCACTAAACGGAAGGTGGTTAACCGGCCGGAAGGTATGTGCACTACCCAGGATAACGGAATACTTGCCAAGAACCGTCTTTCACTTGAATTTATCATGTTTCATTTCTTTTAAGCATATCATAGTCATCATGAAATAATTATATTATTTCATTTCATCCATAACATCATCATCATCATCATCATCATTTCATAGCATCGTATCATCATAACCATCATAAAACATTTCATTTCCCGCAATCCATATATAAAACATAATATTAATCATGATCATAAAACATACTTCGAAGGGGGATGCGGGTGTTAGCAGTAGACGTTACCTGAACTCCTGCTTAATAACTTTGATAGCCGGGGGAGGCTTGTAATATCCTTTATCTTCTTTAATCTATTCAAGAATAATTTTATTAATGAACGTTTCGTTATTTAGCTTTTAAACCTGAATATTAGTTAGAGCTTATTATAGTCATAGCATTCGTCTTATGGTCATAAAAGGTCTCAAATAATAGTCATTATCAACTTAGTTGTCATTAACTTATTAAGGTGACTCTTAAACAACTAATTAGGTGAAATAACTCCTTTAGTTATACTTTTAGAATTATCGAAACCTTAAAGTTATATTAATACATAACCAATAACCATTCGAAAATATATTATTATTCGAGTTCATAGTTAATCATTAAATAATCATTTATTATTAAACTAATTAAGTTTAAAGCTATAATAGAACTATTAACATTATTATAACATTATTTAATCGCATAAAACTCGTAAATCAAGCTATCTTGTAATATTAACTATTAGTGAAGGTAATAATATATTAAACTCATATTATAAATAACAAGCTTATTGGATTTTAATTAGTTTTAAACAACTCAATTAGTTTAGTAATCATGAAATATAACCCAATAATAGTTTTTAGGAGTCAAGTTAAGTGGTTTAATTAAACTAACCAAATCAGTCCATCGAATAAGTTCAAGCATCTTTTTAGCCGAACATAATAAAATTCAGATTATAAATACTTAAGTTTAGTTCAACTTGGGTTCTCCTAGGCCCAAAACTTACCCTTAGCTAACAATGATATATTGGGCTTGAGTTTGTAACTTAAGGAAATCAGGTTTTAAAACTTAACTTTAAGTTCTAGTGTAGTCTCCTAGGCCCAAACTAATATTGACTAACTAAGAATAATTGGGCTTGGGTTAAAACATAAAAATCAGAAAATCTATTAACTAAAATCGAATGTCGTTACCTCTCGCTTCTTAGAGCAGGGGACGACCGCACGACTCGAAGGCGAGAGGGAGGACGGAACTCCCGGTGGCCGGAGAGCAAGCGACGGCGGCGAGCTCTCTAGTCTCCGGCGAGAAGCAAGCAAACACAACGACAACCAAGCAGCAGCACTAACAACAATGACGCACAAAGAACTAAGCTAACAACAACAACGACGCACGGCAGAACGGTAGGGTTGCGGCGTCGCACGGGGAAGCTCCGGCGAGTGGGCGACGAGGCAGAGCTGCGGCAGCAGGGTAGTGGTTCGTCGCGAAACCGGCGGTGCAACCGGTGGTGGTGGTGGTGTTTGAAACCCGAAACAGAGGATAGAGAAAAATGGGTTTTCTTTTTGGGTTTCTTTGGGTAGCGTTTTCCGGTGAGTTGTTGACTGAAAATGTGAATGATGATTGAGGTGGTTGAATGTGATGGTTCGTAGGTGGTGGTGAGGTGAGATGGGAAGATGAAAGTTGTTGGTGATGGTGTTTTTGATGAGAGATTTTCATGTAACTTGTTCTGATTTTGTTTGTGTCTAGATGATGAATACTTGGTATTTATAGAACTTGTTGGAGGCTACCATTGCTCTGTTGTTAGTTTATAATTTGAAATACATGAACTTTGGTCAAGGTTCATTAATGGAGGAAGATTGAGAATTCAAAATTTTGGGGCTTCTTCTAGATTTTGTGAGATATTGTAGCAAGTTTTATTGACTATTTGAGAATAGCTACTGACATGTGTGTTGGAATATAGAGGTGAAGTGTTTGATTTTTATGTGTGAACATTTCACAATAATGTGCAGGAGAAGAAAATTGGAGGAAGGAAGAAGATGGCTACAGCTATAAAAGACATAGGGGCATTCATGTAAATTTTGTTAATATTACTTTCTTTCTTTGTTTAAGTATATAATTGTTGTATTATAGTCATGTTTAATATAAGAAATTTGAGATAAATTATTACACCTTTTATAACCCTTAATTCTTGTTTTGCTAGTTTAGGAAGTTTTAATTTATACTTAATTTGACAATTAGTATTATTTAGATACGGGATATTACACATACAACAAGGAAATACATACAGATTTCCAATTGATTTCATGTTACCAAACAATCTCATCAATCATAATCAACCATAGTCCCTATCATGATTCTACGTTCCAATAAAACAATTAACCTAACATGATACTAACGTATCTACTTGAATTAGTACGCGTACGTACCTTGTAACGGAGAATCTTCGCTGACTACTTAAAACGTTCCGCTTATGAAATTGGGACCTAATCGAATAATAAAAGTATTTCAGTGCTAAGTCCTTGACATTATTAATAGAGAAACGTCTTAAGTAACTATGTAAAATATGATGTTTTGAATATTAAGATAATCAAACTTGTTGTTAAAACTTACTTTTCATAAACTTTATTGAAACTAACATATTTAGAACTTAATAATAAGGTGCTTATAAATCTGATTTCGTTTAACTTTTACACTACTTTGTTTATAATAACAAAACTTAAATAGGTACATATATAAGAACTTATAAAATCAGAATTGAAGAATTAAAAACAAAGTAAGAACTAGTAGTATATAATAAATTTGATTTCTTTTAGTTCATAATATGTACCTTTATTTAAAATCACAAACTTAACCCAATATACATAAGTATAATAAAAATAGAATTGAGAATTAAAAAAAATCATCATAAGAACTATTAGTATAATTACAAATCTGATTTATATTCTTTACTTTATGCCTTATTTAAAATCATCAAACTTAATCAAAGATAATCAAAGAATTACAAAATCAGATTATATAAATTAATTTAAAGAAGAAAAAAGAGTGAGAATCTCCACCGGAAGGACGCCGGCGACCACAGACAACGCCGACCACCATCGCGGCTGAATATCCGGCAAGTAGGCACACTAGAACTCCGACGAACCGCGAACACCACCACCCAGCACGCAGCCTTGCACGCGCGACTCCTCCAGCAGCACCGCGCTGCAGGTCGACACAACCTGAGACGATAGTTGGACCTCCGGCAGGCCCGCGAACTCCGACCGACGTGGGTGCAGATTCCGGCACTGGGGAAAGGAGTAAGAAAGTAGTGCAGTAGAGAGAACAAGAGGAAAGTAGAGGAGAGAAGAAGAAAACTCACGTGGAAGTGGAGAAAAGAGGAGAGAGAAATTCCTTAGTAAAGAAAACGGCTGGCTTAGTAAGTTAGGTTTTAATTTTTTTTTTCTTTCTTATTTATAGCCTGAGAAACCCAGGTTTAGTAGGATTTGTTTCCAAATTCCGATTTCTTATTTTATTTGGAAATTAAAACGAAACCAAACTATAATATAATTGGGTACAACAGTAGGTTATATAGTTAAATTATAACTGTAGGCTTACCCAAACTATATATTTTTCAAAAACATATTAACAACACTTTCAATTTTATTTTTTATATTTTCTTATTTATAAAAGAATAACTCCCAAAAATACGGAGTATTACAGGCTTCCCCCCTTAAAGGAAGTTTCGTCCCGAAACTTTGAGGTAGCCAGTCTTAACGACGATATTTTGCACTTCTAAGTCCCAATATTTCACTAGTGTTTTCTCGTTTTCGCAAGTCATATAAGCAATAATACACATAAATAACAGACTTAACAGACTTAAGCAAACTTTTTGGTGGAAGCGCGAAATTCTATCGCATTCTTCCCCCCTTAAAAGAAAAGTTACGTCCCCGTAACTCACCTTCCCCTTGAAAGAGCTCAGGATACTTCATGCAATCGAATGACATACATGTTTAATGTATGCTTTGGCTAGGGCTTTCATACTCCACGTATCTTTCATGGGTGTGAACCTCGCAGTCTTGGTCAATCTGTCCACTATCACCCATATTGTTTTATTGTCTCCCCGATACCTAGGTAAGGCTACGACGAAGTCTATGGATATCGAATCCCAGTTCCGTATTGGAATGACCCAAAAATGATACTTTTTTTAACCAAAATTTACACTTCGAAAACTTTGCATATAGTTGGTTCTCCCTAAGTGTCTGTAAAATAAGCCCTAAATGTCCCGCATGTTCCTCTTTACTCCTTGAATATATCAATATATCGTCTATGAACACGACTACGAATTTATCGAGGTAGGGTCGAAAAACCTTATTCCAAAAATGACGTCTAGGTTCGACAAGTTAAACTCTATTAGATCGGAAGGAAAGAAGCCCTCCCTTATTTTCAGTGAGACCTTAAGAATTTCTTAGAGCAATTAACAGTATCCCCAGACGGAATAACTATAGGCATAGAAATTGACTCGGACTCAACTAGTGCTAGAGTTCTAACAGTTGTATGGCAATAAAAGACAAAGATGCTCTATAATCGAACAATACTTTAACAGGAATTGAGTTGATAGAGAAAATACCAGTGACAACATCTCTACGAGCTTCATCTTCGCTAGCCGTCATCATATACAGCTTTCCTTTGCCCTTATTATCATTGTTGTTGGTCACATGGTTCCCAGATGGTACCTGATTATTTGTATTGGTTGGTGGTTTGGAGTAATTAGAGTTCCCTGACCCATTGAATGCATTTCCACCATTCCCATTCTCATTCCTAGGCTTTTCTCCATTGTTCCCCCTTTCTTGACCATTGGGGTTAACCTTATTCTTCGAATAGCATTCGTACGCTCTATGCCTCATTTTCCCACATTCATGACACTCCACCTTATTACCCTCGCAATCCTTCCCAGGATGGTTGTATGGGCACTTCTTACACATGTACACACGCTCAGGTCTGCGGTTATTGGTGTTATTGTTGCGGTCATTGTTATCGTTGTTGGGTCCCTTATCGAAGTTTCTTTGGGAGGTCTGGTTGTTATGGTTCCCATGGTGTTTCTTTTCAAATCTTTGAACCACGGGGTTTGGATTCTCCTTTCGCTTCTCACTTTGTTTACCTCCTTCCTCTCGTTTCCTTATTGCATATAAGTGGGCAGCTTTGCCAAATACATGGTCCAACGAGGTGAAAATATCTCCCCCAGTCTCCCTTGCAGGTCAAGGGTGAGCCCTAATTCAAAGCGTGAGGCCTTAGCTTCCTCGGTAGGGGAAATTTCAGGAGCAAATCTCATCAGTTCTATGAACTTGCGGTAATATTCCTCAACAGACAAGTTCCCTTGCTCTAGCATCATAAACTCTTGGGCTTTCTGCTTTTTGAGGTATGATGGGTAATACTTATCCCTCAGAGCTTTCTTAAAAGTTCCCCACCCAAAGTCAGGCTGTTTTAGGAGGTTGTCCTTAGCTTGAGTCCACCAAAAGTGGGCATCCCCCTGTAGGTAATAGCTTGCTAAGGGCACAGTCTTGTCATCTGGACAGGTGAGGGTAAAGAAAAGCTTATCAAACTCCCCAACCCAATTTTCCAATTCTTCTGGCCCCCCTTTCCCATTCAGTACTGGTGGGTTCTTACGGGCAACCTTTTCAGACAAATCCTCATCCCGATTATGTCCTTGGGCTAGGTTATCTGTGATCTGCACTAGATCACGAATCGATTGCTCGATATTCAGAGAGGTATCAGGCGTACCGCCTTGACGAACCATTCTGCGCTGAAAATGATACAATGGTTGTCTCAGTGACATACAAATAGTCGTTTATTCACTTAACTACTACACATTGCACGTTCATACAACACGTTTTTATTGCGAACAATCATTAAGTCTCTATTGACTTGCACTATAAACATCTCAAATAAGATGTTACATCAAATAAGAGAATAACAATGTTGTATTATTATTAAAAAGGGTAAAATTTATTGTTTCCAAGGAAAACATAATATGAATAAATAAAGGAATAAAAGAATACTAATTTGCTATTTGGCATGAAAGCCTTATTAAAACTGAAATAAACGAATAAAATAATATTCTGATCCCAATTATATAATCAAAAGAAACTAGGGACTATAATGGTGAGCTTCGTCATCTGAGTAAGGATTTTCTATTCCTTCTTCCATGTCAGCTTCGTCTTCAAAAGGCTCGTCATCCTCTATAGGTTCATCTTCCTCCATGGGTTCTTCCTCTTCTTCTATGGGCTCTTCTTCTTCTTCTTGGTCATTTTCCTCAATCGGATCCCCTTCAGCAGCCTCATTCTCATTAGGATCTCCCTCTTCAGCAGGCTCATTTTCATTAGGATCTCCCTCTTCCTCATTTTCTAAGTCAAGTATAGGTTCAGCATTATCTTCCCCAATCACTGCGATGAATGTCCTATTATTCCCCTCGTCATCGGAAATGTAGGTAACAGTTCTGAGGGTTGACGCTGTGTGGTAGTCCTCAAGTATGAACTCGTCCTCAAAAGTTTGGTACCTAGCTCTTTTTGCAGCTCTAAAGGACGCTTGCGGCTCAGATTTAACTCTAGGGTTCTCAGAATTCACATTAGTTCCCGAGCTTTCCCCCACATGATAGGTTCCTCTAACTAGAGGTGATGAGGTAGAGGGCTCCCAACTTCTTTTCTCACGAATTCTCCATTCATTTTCACAGTAGTTAAGATCAGTAATGAAATGTCCTACAGTAGGAAGGTATGGGTTCCAGTAAGTGTGTTTGGCTCTGTTAAAACCTCCATTTTCTGACCATATATCTCCATATCTACGGTGTACGAAAAGGTAGGGTTCCTCCCTAAGGACGTAGTGCAGCATAAAATATATTTTCTCCATTTCAGTCCTTAGTCTAGTATCTCCCTGTAAGGTCCTATATTCCATGGCAACTTTCATCTTATAGGCCCAGATGTCCCAATCCTACGCTATTCGGTGTTTCATCAGGTATTCCTGAGGACCTAGGTCGTCAACCATCTTCGAAATTAAAGAAAGAAAATAATCTAAGTTTTTGTGAAGTAAAGGTTTTAAAATATATATATTATATATTTACATATATAAGAGATAAAACGATTATTTTCAATTTTAGAACTCCTTAAACACGTCTAAACTACGTTGCATCGACTTTGAGAGTGTTACCGCCGTGGTGAAACGCAAGGCTTATTGAAATTAAAACACTAACTTACTCTCTACTATGAAAACTAAACTGCAGCGGAAATAAAATGTTAACTTAACTACAACTCGGGAATCAACAATGACCCCTTTTTATTTAAACCATTAACTAAGTGAATCATAAACAAACTCTAGAATGTTCAACCAAAACACTTTAAAAGTTTATAAACCAGTGAATATCCCCCGTATGCCCAAACTCATGCAGCACCACCAGCATACCTAATTAGCTCCCCATTGAAACATCAATGGTTCATCACAGGTCAACAAACAACACAAATAACAAAGAATCAGCTATGTTGAGTACGTACATAATCAGTTACATAATACACTAAACATAATCAGAATAATAATAACAGTTCCTAAACATGATTCAACAAAAACATTAAATTCTGTTTTTACAATTTATTTGGCATCGAACGGGCACCGTCATCTTTCTAGAATCATACGGGCTACTTAATCCTTAATAGACAACTTGGTCTATTAGATGAAATGTAAATACCGTTTCGTTCCGTTCCACATCCATCACCTTAGTATGCATACCCCCAAGATCGTACGGAACCTTCCGCCTACTTGAGTTATCAAAATTTATAAGGACGCTACTGTCGTCACAATAGGCCTGTGTAGGAGTGTAGAACAAGTCTCACACTCCCCCCATTGTTCATACTTGTAGGGATTCCAACTACAAGTTTATCGCCAAAGATCCTTCTTAGTGATATTCATCCATACAACATTAAGCATATAATCATTTAATTTTCCTTCTTAGGTACATTACTCAATTCTCTAATGTAAGCAACCTCTTGTAACATCCTTGCTACAACAATTAAACCATAGGATTCCAATCCAATTCTCATTTCATGCTTGTGATACGATAGAATTACGCATACCAATAATAATTCATTCTAACTCACAAGTCATACAACAAGGAAATACATACAGATTTCCAATTGATTTCATGTTACCAAACAATCTCATCAATCATAATCAACCATAGTTCCCTATCATGATTCTACGTTCCAATAAAACAATTAACCTAACATGATACTAACGTATCTACTTGAATTAGTACGCGTACGTACCTTGTAACGGAGAATCTTCGCTGACTACTTAAAACGTTCCGCTTATGAAATTGGGACCTAATCGAATAATAAAAGTATTTCAGTGCTAAGTCCTTGACATTATTAATAGAGAAACGACTTAACTAAGTATGTAAAATATGATGTTTTGAATATTAAAATAATCAAACTTGTTGTTAAAACTTTCTTTTCATAAACTTTATTGAAACTAGCATATTTAGAACTTAATAATAAGGTGCTTATAAATCTGATTTCGTTTAACTTTTACACTACTTTGTTTATAATAACAAAACTTAAATAGGTACATATATAAGAACTTATAAAATCAGAATTGAAGAATTAAAAACAAAGTAAGAACTAGTAGTATATAATAAATTTGATTTCTTTTAGTTCATAATATGTACCTTTATTTAAAATCACAAACTTAACCCAATATACATAAGTATAATAAAAACAGAATTGAGAATTAAAAAAAATCATCATAAGAACTATTAGTATAATTACAAATCTGATTTATATTCTTTACTTTATGCCTTATTTAAAATCATCAAACTTAATCAAAGATAATTAAAGAATTACAAAATCAGATTATATAAATTAATTTAAAGAAGAAAAGAGAGTGAGAATCTCCACCGGAAGGACGCCGGCGACCACGGACAACGCCGACCACCACGCGGCTGAATCTCCGGCGAGTAGGCACACTAGAACTCCGACGAACCGCGAACACCACCACCCAGCATGCAGCCTTGCGCGCGCGACTCCTCCAGCAGCACCGCGCTGCTGGTCGACACAACCCACGACGATGGTTGGACCTCCGGCAGGCCCGCGAACTCCGACCGACGTGGGTGCAGATTCCGGCGCTGGGGAAAGGAGTAAGAGAGTAGTGCAGTAGAGAGAACAAGAGGAAAGTAGAGGAGAGAAGAAGAAAACTCACGTGGAAGTGGAGAAAAGAGGAGAGAGAAATTCCTTAGTAAAGAAAACGGCTGGCTTAGTAAGTTAGGTTTTAAAATTTTTTTTTTCTTTCTTATTTATAGCATGAGAAACCCAGGTTTAGTAGGATTTGTTTCCAAATTCCGATTTCTTATTTTATTTGGAAAATAAAACGAAACCAAACTATAATATAATTAGGTACAACAGTAGGTTATATAGTTAAATTATAACTGTAGGCTTACCCAAACTATATATTTTTCAAAAAAATATTAACAACACTTTTAATTTTATTCTTTATATTTTCTTATTTATAAAAGAATAACTCCCAAAAATACGGAGTATTACAATATTAGTATATGAAACCATAGTATTAAATAATCATATTTAAATTGTTTGATAATAAATTAATGGATAAAAAATTTAAAACTAATTAAGTACTCAAGTTCATCTTGTTTGCCAACAATCCGTTCAACTTTTTCTCAAAAAAAAAAAAAAAAAAAGACACAATACAACTCCAAAATAAATGAATAGAATGAAAGAAACAAAACAAAGAAATTTATAAGAAGAAATCTTCAAACAGCTAAATAAATCCAATCCTCAAACTCTAGACTAATGCAAAGGCAAATGCAACAGTTTATAAGAAGAAACTTCCAATAAAAAAACCAAATTAATTCAATAAGAATCAAAGCAAAAGAAATTAACCAACCAAAAGAAAATAATTAAAGATAAACAAAACCCAACAACTACAACAAAAATAAAAAGCAGAAGCAACCAACAAAAATGAAAGAAACGCAAAAAAAAAAAAGACATCTACAGCTAATTAATAACTAACTTGAACAACCAATGGCCAAATATTGTAGTTATACTCAACTGGAAGTTTCAATTTGAAGATCTAATTTTTCTTCCTCTACAAAAAAAGATTGGAAAATTGAGATGGTTGAAGAAAATGTTTTGACATACATAAAAACTCATCTTCAACTCATACAAGATTATCTCTTCCATTTTAAAACATAGAAGTATGATTTTAAGGTTCGGGGAATAGTCACCAAATATGCATCTAGGACCAATATATTTGTCCCCATGAACCAACATAAGTCCTCTCGGCGCATTTTATTTTCACTTACATGTAACCCGGAAACTTCCCAGGAGGCCACCCATTGCAAGACTACTTCCAGTCAAGCATGCTTAGCACCACAACTGCAACAAATATCGTTTTTAAGTCAGGGGTTCTTACCATCAGCAGTCATGTGTTAAAAAAAGAATTGCTTTTTTTCCATGTCGGAAAAATTTGCATTAATGTAAAACTTGAATTACAACTTAAGGCTGTTACAACCGAACGAGAAACAGAGAACAAACTAACACTGAAGTGAGCTTCACTTGCTCTTATATACCCTATGAAGAAAAGCAAACTTGTTACTTTACCATTCCAAATGAAACCCTTCTTGGGCGATATTTGATGGGGTTGGCTTATATGTCTTGCAAAAAAAGACCGAATATAGTGAGATGGAGTCTGTTGAGATGCTAGATTCAGATGATCTTCAAAGATAGATTTTCACATCCCATCTTGTAGAACCATATGTTGACAAGATGATAAATCCCAAGGTTCTTGAATGGAAAAATCTTCCTGGGATTCCACATATTAAACTAACAAAGAAATCAAGTTCTTTTCTGACTTCAGACCCTGCTGAGAGGGTGTCCTGAGTTTTTTCTCGCGAGGCTGAAACTCATAATACGTGGAGGTCGAAACTTGCATTGCCCCAAATCGAATTGGAGGGCCTTCCACAAGATGTAGCATTTTTGAAGTGTGATGACTCCTAACGTCATCAGATGAGCTTGGTTTGAATTATATTGTTTTAATTCACCCAATATTCGGAATAGGAGACCGAATCACAACAAATATAATTTCTAAACGAAATTGCAAATCTCCTCTCATCTTAACCAACACTAGAACCCCTAAAGCTGCATCTGCTAAGCAATGACAAACTCCAGGAGCGTTTTCCTTCTTCACCTATCTCCTAGATCTTCACTCGTTATAGGAGATCTGGGTCCTTCTGTTGCCCAACTATCACTTCCAATACTAAGTAGCACCCAAAAACAAGCATAGACAAATTAGCAAGGAAAATTGGGACTGGTTAAAAGTAAACGGATGCTTAAACAAAACAATAAAATTTAAGCAAACTGAGAAACTAACCATCATATTCAAAAGACAAAGGCCTTCAACAACTACTCCTCCACTTAACAAACTAAAGGAGAACAAAGATATGGAGAATTACACACACACACACACACAAAGAACCAGGTTCCAATGAGAACCAAGTCTATAATGAGAATGAGAACCAAATTCACCCCTTAAAAGTAAACCAAAAAGACAATAAAGTAAATGATATTGACTGGAAACCAAATAGGTAACTTATTATACTTGATGTTCTTCGTTTTAAAGGAAAAAAAACACATTAATGACCATAAAATATCATCATTGACAACAAACGTTTCAATCTATTTTGTGAAACTACCATTTTGGATAAGTTTAAGTTAATTTAACATTATATTACAGGAAAAACAAGTAAATGTAATTTGGTCCAAAAGTAAATGAAGCTTATGTAAAAGTAAAGAAATTGGGAAACAGTTTGAGAATTTGCGTAATTACGAAAATGCCATTAATGATAGGGAATGATGTAGACCATCCGCTTTTAATGGTCTAAGAACCCATATTGGTTCTTAGTTCTCATTTTAGAGTGTGGTTCTCACCAAATCTTGATATATAAGTATCATTAGTACTCTATTAACTTTGAAATAGAGAAAAGAGAGAAAAAGTAAATTAAGTTGAATGGAGAAGGAACAAAATAAAAATAGGTAATGCATGAAAAAAGAAAAAAAGGAAAAATAAAATGCTCTAAACCAAGATTCAAACTTTAATTCTGCAGAAGTTCAAACTAGGGTTTAGCTGCAATCAACGGCTATCAATCTACCATGAACCAATACACTGTTAGTGGTATATATATGTCTGTGAACAAAGCCTATAAGCATCATTACTGGGCCAGGTGTATAATGTACTAGGTACACCAGATGTCTGATGCATGGACTCTTAGTGACGACTCACCTAACTTCAGAAAGAATTAGTAGCTTTAGCACCAAAAGAAACTTCAAAATGGGGTTCCGATATGGGTTTGCATTGACCTATGTGAGAAATAAAGTAGAAATAATCTTTTACATTAGTACATTATACTCCATCCGTTGGCCCATCCCAATTTAATTGTAACACTAGTATGGGCACACAGTTTTGGGAAGTGGATAGAGTAGGGTATTATGATATATTATTTTTGTAAAAGGAATTGTGATAGAAAGTAGTGGAGTATTTTTATATTAATATGGTAATCGTGTGGGTCCTTGGAGGATGGTAAAATAGGTGTTATTTTAATATATTTCTCAAATATCAAGAAAGGAATGAGGTAATAATGCTTGTTGAGTGATAAATATTAGAATATTAGTGAGTCTATGCCCAAAATAGAAATGTTGCAATTAAATTGAGACGACTACATATGAAAAGTGTTGGAATTATATTGGGACGGAGGGAGTACTAAAACAAAAACCAATAATGACATATGCCAGTAATTAAAAATTTCTTTTATTTTGTTTAGTTTCATCAAAATTTGTTAGCATATCTGCAAAAGTGTGATTGATACAATATCATCAAAGATATGATTGATTGTAAAACTATTTGAAAAGAATTATAGTTCCCTTTGTCACAACTATAAAACCTATATCTTATATTTTTGAAATAAGTTAGGATTATTTAACTACAATCATAAAAACTTTAGCCGCTTTCCCCATAATAATGCAACTTTTCTATTTTTATTTGATATTTCAAACTATATACTAAAATTCCTATAGTAGGTCAATATGACTTGCAACCTGTTAAATAGGTAAAAAAAAAATTTGAAGAAAAAAAATACAAAATCAACTTTCTCTTTCTCCCTCCTCCCCCAACCCCCCACCCACCTAAACCACGTTAGCCCCTCCCCACCCAACAGCCACAACCGAAACCACCCTCCAAGACCCCCACCGACACCGCCACTTCCCCACGCCATCAAGACGGGGCCATCAACCGTCTTCCTCCTCCTTATCTTGATGCTCTCTCTCGCCTCTCACCTCTCTCTCTCTCGGTCTCACTAGCTTAGGAATATCAAGTGTGCATTAAGAATCAATCGCTCGCACTAGCTTTCCATTATACAACATTTTTCAGCTTGTTTGGTAGAAAGAATTTGGAAGGAAAAGAAAGGAAGTGGAAGGAAAGTTGTTAGTTTCCAATGTTTGGTTCAGAAAATAAATTTAAATGAATGGAAGTGGAAGGAATTGAAAGGAAAAACTCCTTAATAAATTTTCACTTTCCTTTCTTCTCAAAAGTGGTGGAATTTGGGAGGGAAGAGAAAATTTTAACCAAATATAGAAAGTTAAGGTATTTCCTTTCTCTTACCTTCTTTTCCTTTCTCTTCTCTGCCTTTCCTTTACTAAAAATGAACCAAACAAGCTATTCCAGTTGAAGTAATAATCAATAGAAACAACTCTGATTCATGAATATTATGTAATAGATTTGAAAATTTTACATCTGGTATTAACGAAATTGAGGTTGAAGTTTGAATTAACATTTGAAACATAGTGAAAATAAGTCTATAAGTTAGAATATGTACAAATTAGCAAACAATTTACAAAAATACTTTTTTCCTAGTTAAGAAAACTTCAGAGAGAGAGAGAGAGAGAAAGAGGGGGAACTAGATTGAGATGATCGATGGTGGTTGTTGCTTTCATCGTTTGAGTGGTGGTTTTTGGGGGGTGCTAGAGAAGGAGGGCTGGTGGAAGGGGGGCTGAAGAAGGTGGCAGGGTAACTCACTATTGGAGAGAGCAGGCGTATAGAGGTGAAGGAGAGCAGGCGTATGACTTGTTGCCGCCG
Source organism: Beta lomatogona (assembly GCA_947646795.1). Taxonomy (NCBI): domain Eukaryota; kingdom Viridiplantae; phylum Streptophyta; class Magnoliopsida; order Caryophyllales; family Amaranthaceae; genus Beta; species Beta lomatogona. The sequence continues at coordinate 53,933 of CANSNZ010000896.1, read as the reverse complement.
CTAATCACCGCCCCTGCCAGCCCTTTCTCCACTACACATCAACCCTATCTTTCTCCCACGAATCCCACCACAGCTGTAACCCCATCTCTCTCCTTCCACGGATCAACTGGCGGGTCGGTTTGGTGGTTTTGGGAGGTGGGGGAGAAAAAGGGTGGTGATTTAAGGGGAAGGGAAAGGGGTGGTTCTTGGGGTGGGAGAGGGGGTTGGTCTCCTGCTCTCCGGTGGGCAAGAAGGAGAATGAGAGTGGAGGAGAAGCAGGAGGGGAAAAAAAGAAAGGATTTTTTTTTTGTTTTCTAAAATTTAAATAAAAATTAAAAAATCAACCAATGAAATAACGACACGTGTCCTAGTTAGTGCCACGTCAGCTAATTCACCTCCTACAACAAGTTAACAACCGGTCACGACCCACTGAGGGAATTTTTATTATAAAAGTTTGATATACTAACTAATAACGGAAAGTTTGTATTATTTCGGGCGAAGCGGCTAAAGTTTGTATTATTCTAGTTAAATAATCCAATAAGTTATGTATGTACAACCATTTTATTTTTTAACCGTAATCTGATTATACTAAAACAAAACCAACAATGGCATATGTCAAACTCTCTAGCTTATTAAAACATTTTCCGCCTAAAACATTTCTATTTATTTTGATTTATAAATTTTGTAAAAGATCTATCATAATTTCTATTAAATTTTGATTGATACAATATCTTCAAAAAGATGATTGACTGTAAAAAAAATATTTGAAAAAAAAAACTAAGATTTTCATAAATATTACTCACTTTTTTTTTTTGATGGGAAAAGCAAACTAATATTAATTCAAAACTAAATATCTGAGTACATAAGAAGCCATTTTCGGAGAATAGTTGCAATAGCCCAAAGTCTAAGCCGCTTTAATATAAGGCTAATGAATTTCATTACCTAAATTAAGTCTTAGTTTGTTTTATTAGTGGTGTATTTTGACTCTTGAGGAAATTATGAGTTCTATTATACAGCTTGAAAACCCTTTTGAATTACTTTTTTTAAAAAAAATAAATAAATAAGAAAGAAAGAAAAGGAAAGAGCTTCAAGAACTATCTAGAATTGTCATGAAAACCAAGGAGCCATTTCTTTTAAAACCCTCCTTACTGAACCAAGTTTCTAATGACATATCCCTTTCAAGCATTTCCTCTCTCTTCCTCCCATCGACTGATTTTCTTTTCGTGCTCCTGTAATTTCGAGTGGTGGTCCTTGGGCGGTGGCGTCTCGTGCTCTCTTTCGTCCGCTGCAGGCTAGTTGCGGTCTGCCCTGCTACCGTTCTTGTCCTGCTGCCGCGTTTTGCCGCTGCCCTTCTTTTTTCTTGCGCCTCTGCTTCGTCTCTTTGATGGTGTGCTGCTGCCGCCGCTGTCCTGGTCTGCTACTACCTGTTCGGCAGTGCTGCTAGTGTCGGTGGTGGTGATACATGTACTTGTATAGTCATATTTCACTTATAGTTGTTCTTGTAAATCTGAAAGGGGTTTTACTTGTTTTTTTCTTTGATATTCAAGAGAAGCAACATCTAGTTTATGTTTACTCATGACATAAGTTGTACTCATCTTGTCTTTCTTTTCTATTATGAAAAAGTTTAACAAAATATGCCGAATTTGTAGTTGTACCTTGTTAAATTCATACTAACAAATGAATTTTGAGTATAAGTTTTACAATTAGTCTTGTGAAAATAATTTAACAAAGTTTAAACTTATTTTGGGCCTCATTTTATTAGTTAAGTTTGAACTAGCAACTTTGATGGTTTGGATTAGAATAGCCGAGTTATACAAAATAAAAGATTATGTATAGAAGAGTTATGGGTATGAAAGTGGTTCTGTGATTTGTGATGGAAATCTGTATTATTGATATTAGCAATATGAAGAGATGAATTAATAGTAGTTATTCTTTTGATGTGAGGTGATTACATGGAACTCAAAGTTACAGTTGGTGATCAAGAATTTTGGTATGGATGATGAATATTATGGATGTCATTGGAAATTTATCTCAGAGTCGAAATGATATTTGGGGTTGAGTTAAGGTATACATTGTCCTTCCACCTTATGAACTCAATTATGTTTCTACAACTGTAAGATGTATGAATTTCATGAGTTGTCAAATAAAATTAGTTTTTTGACTTGAATTTGTTGTGGTTTTATGAACCTAAGTTCATTGTTATTTGAAATTGCTGTGGTTTTAAGAACCTAAGTTCAATGTTATTTGAAAATGTGATTATGATATCTGAGTTTGTTTGACTTCTTGAGTATATGGTTTCACGCTAAAGTCAGGTGTTTCGGTAATATAAAAATCAGCATTGACTTTTCAATTGTGATTCGAGATATGTCTATAAGTTTTGGCTATGAAATATAGTTTTATTCGAATATTTTGAAGTAATCAACTTATTAAGTCAATCTTGTTCTTGAAGAATATTTTGGTTTCTGAAATCTAATAGTTCCCACATGTTAAGATATTATATGAAAGTTAGGAATGTTTGATTATAAGTACTTATGAAATGTTGGTACAATTCTCAGTTTATTTGTAAGAGTATTATAAGTGAGATATTATGAGCGATTTCGTGTGCTTTGCAATAAGTGATAGACTTAAGTCAATGGGGTTGATAAGCTTGTGGAACTAATTTTATTTTCGCTGCGAAATTCATCGATATATTGTTGTATGGTGTATAAATGTTCCAAAAGCTTCATTTATAGTATATTATTGAGAATCCAAGTATATTATAAGGGTCGAGTGTTCCCTGATTCAAATTCGTTATATAAATTCCGAAATATGCTCACGATATAATGATTTAAGTATATTGGTGACCAACTTTGAGGAGTATGGACTTGACTTTTGGAAGGTATGAGTTTGAAAGTTTGACGATAATACAAGATTTCGGATATATCCTATTATAAGTTTTGCATGTTTGGGATTGTTGGGCCATGAAAAGTTCGGGGTTAGAGATTTCAAAAGTAAACTATTATTTGGAGGTGTTAAGTATATTATAAATTATGACTTGGAAGATTTAGCTATATATTTGGATTTATGATAATAACTGAAATTAGCCAGAAATCTTTGGGGATATTAAATGGAGTGTACATTGGTAAAGTTATAAAATAACCTTTCTTTTCCTGTTCTTGTGAAGAAAAGAATTTTATACTAAAAGTTAAATTATATTATTTCGAGGTATCTTCGGAGAATCTCTGGGATTGGGTTATATGAGATTGAAAAAAACTATGGTGTGGCATGGTCATAGGATAAGACGATAAGTTGCTTGTGTGAAAAGTTTTACTTTGGAATGTAAGTTGTTATCTGATAAAGTTAAGTTGGACAATTAGGGTTGTAATTTGGAAGTAAATTTCGGAGTTTAAATGTCGTTTAGTAGATTAAAGGAATTTCTCACGAGAACTTCAAGTATAAAAAAGTAAAATTTGATATGTGAGGTTATATTAGTGATATAATAACTCAAGAGATGAGTGAAGGACCGGAGGAGTAGGAGAACAATATAATGAGCCATAATACCTAAGTTGTGAGGAACTATATCCGAATCAGGAATCTTCTACTATGAGTATTGAACGGGGATAAATAAAATGTTTTAGAGATATCATCCTCTAATTGGAAAAGTAAGCTAAAGAATGGAAAGTAGGGGGAAATATAAATTTTAGGTAATGTGGAAATTAGTGTAGTATTTAATAATATAATGAATATAGATTTAAGATTTATATGAATATGGAATATAGATATTTGAGAAATGTTGTTATGAGTTATAGATTTAAGAATAATATGGGCTATGAGTTTTAAGTTAGATAATAAAATTTATTGAAACGGAAAGATGGAATAAGATATTTTTGACTTATAATAGTAGTTGTAGATTATAAAATATGGTAGAATATGAGGACATGGAAGTATGGAGTATTGAGGCAAGAAAGTCAAAAATACAAATAACTATCATATGATACTAAGGTTAAAGTAATGAGGTGTGAGCTCTCACGAGTTCAACTATGAGATGTCGTTTCAACTATTTTAGATCCTTCGTCATTGGGGCTACTAGAAGTTGGAAGTTCAACTAAGAGAGTTCATGATAATTGAGAGAAGGGGGATAAACGCCACATTATGATAATGGAAGAATTAATTATAATGATAATATATAAGTTCGAACTTCACAAGTTTTCACCTAAATTACAGATTTATGTTCTAAGATGTTTTGTACTAATGAGACTCACGTAGATGTGACATGTATTTTTAAATGTAGAGATGTAAGAGATGAAAATTTAATATTATTAAATTTTGGCCCTGTTTGGCACTAGCGTTTTAGGTAGCGGGTAGAGGTTGGACAAGTCAAAAAGCTGCTTAAGGAAAATTAGGAGTGTTTGGCAAGGTAGCGATTATGGTAGCAGGTAGAGATTAGGGTAGATTATGGATAGCTTTTGTGGAACGTTACAATAGGTAACGTTTGAAGCAGAAAAGCTAGCGTTTGCTGCTATTGCATTCATTATGCTTTTGATCAACTCTTTTTTCTTTTTTTTAATCAATAAATCTATAATAGTATTGTGTAAAATGCTTTTAGTTGTACTACTTGGGAGTTTTTTGTTAATTTTTTTTTCTTTTACAAAAGGGCTAGCTAAAGTTTCATAATATTTTATGACCCAAATTTCACAAGTATCTAAGTTAATCTAGCTATTACAAACAAGATATATGCCTTTTTTTCTATGATTATTAGTATTATTAAAACGTTTAGTTTACATATATATTTAAAAAATTGATTTATGTTGTGTTTCTTGATAGAGAATATACAGGCATACAAAAATAAGTATATTATTACAAAATATACATAGAATATATACATAGAATACATAGAATACTAATGATTCAAATATGACATCATACATACATTCGACTCTGTATATATACTTCTCCTGATTTTTTTAGTTGTTTCATTTCTCCTCAACACGTTTATCAACGCACAAATTATACCTTTAATATCTCTAATTGTACATAAGTAAAAATTATAAAAAGTTGATATTTGAAAAATATATATATTGAGACGAATCCAACAAGATCCCACTTGACTATGTTTTTTCTTATGAAAAAATAACCAAAGACGATCAAACTACATAAGATGAATAGTGTAAAAAGTCAATATGTAACAACTAAAAAAACAGAGGAAGTATGATTTATAAATGATGACCATTTTGCAAGGGTGAAGGATTATCTTAAACTTGTACGTTTGTTTGAGTAGTAAAAGTTGTATACTCCTTATATGTAAGTTTCATTGAAAATTAATCATTGAGTTTAATTATTAAACTAATTAATCAAATTTTATAATTAATTCCTATAAGTGAATGTATGTCCTTTTTTGTTTTTTGAAATCCTAACAGCTACTTTTGCCAAACACTTATATTTTAAACAACTACTTTGAACGCTAATCGCTAACAACTACTAGTTGACCGCTGATAGCTACCTCAATAGCTGAACGCTACTGCAACAGCTAACAGCTACTGCAACCGCTAGTTTTGCCAAACAGGGCCTTTGACTATATAAAGTTTGTATAAGAGTTAAATTCTATTTTACTGGGATTCTGATTGGTAAGCTATGTTTTGAGCTTCAATATGATATGCTTGGACTATATTTCCTTTAAAGTCCGTATTTGAATGGGTTTTAGCAAATGAATATTATGAAGGGTTGATTTATACTAAGTTACTAGAAACTCGAGTATATTATGTTAGAAATTTATTTTGTATATTAAATACCCAAAAGCAATTATGTTATGAGAATTTGAGAATTACGAATCTGAGTTTTCAAAAATATGAAATCATGGATTATGTATTTCGATTCTGTTTTGTGACGGGAAGAAGCTGCTAGAGCAGTGATGAACAACATTCTGTATTCTGTAATTCTTTATATTATGGGGATATGTCCTGAAAAGTCTTGCAAGCTGTACATAACGGAAGAGGGAGACGTCCCTTGTAAAAGCTTAGAGAATGCGCCTGGATGACAACTCTATTCGTGTTAATAGAATATGTATTTGAATATGCAAGTGGTTTTGTGGAAGTTATTTCAAGCTTTATTTCCGAAGTAACTCTCCCAAGTTTATGGAATTCCTGGGATGAATATGGGAATGAATAATTAAGGAACTTGTTAGGAATTTATGAAGGAGTTAGCTATGTTATGCATATTTGGATTGAAGGTTATTGAAATTGAAATACAGAAGCGATAGATATTACTATGTCTTCGAATATTATTAGAATTGATTCCGGAAATCGTATTATGTTTTGGGATCCTTGTGGTTCTCCCAATTGAAAGTGTATATTATCTATTTTGTGAGATACTCGAATTACTATTTTAAACAAGTATCATTGTATTTTGTGTCAAGTAGTTGTTATATGATTCTTTCATTATGACTTTTCTATATATTGATTTCAAATGTCTCGTAAGATAAGCTTAACTCTGTATGTACTTTTTAAGCCACCAAAATGATTTTATGGTTGGACAGTGTGTACTCAGTTTTGCTGATTTTGTTCTCGAAACCTGTCCTGGTTGGGGCAGAGTTCATTGTTAGCAATTTTGCAGGTAAGTGCGCTCCAGAGGAGATTAATGATTGAACTTATAATGTGAGAGGTATCCAGTTCAACCAAAGATGAAGATTGTACGTTTTGAGAAATATTCTTATGATGTATGATTGTATCTATTCGGAGATTTTATTGGTTCAGTTCTTGAAGTTGTATATACTATTTTGGGTTGTTGTGTCGTGGACCCTAAAAGAACTACAATTGTGTTTTAAATTATGGTCCGCTGTAGGTGATTGTGTAATTGAGGTTAATTAATGATAATTGAGCCTTGTGAATGCTAAGTGTGATTAGCTAGGAGCTCAGTTTGCTCTATCCTAAAGGGAACTAGCTTAGCTAAATTATGAGCTACATAGTTACCATCTCTTTTAACATGAGACAAAAAAAAAGAGCAAAAAAAGCTACAAGAGGAGAGAATATCACTATGGATAAAGTCCAGATCCGATAAAAACAAAGCATGCTTAGAGAGACAGTTTATGGCACTTGACAATCTGACTCCAGAATTATTTCTTTTAAGCCATGACGCTTCCCCAATTTCACAGCTAGCGCAAGAGCCTTAGCCTCGGCCACTTCAGGATCCCAATAAGCCTTCACACGCCTTGTAGCCGCAAAGAGAACTTCACCATTCGAATTTCGGGCAACGACTCCGAAACCAACCCACCCGTCTATGTCGAGCGAAGCATCAGAGTTTAGCTTTATAACTCCAGCAGGTGGAGCAACCCAATTATTAGCGTTGGTTAGTCATGGCCACGGTCCGAGCTAGGCTGGTTTAAAGGACGGGCCGGTTCAGCGAGGGAATAATCTGAAGTGGACTGGATAGTTGACCGGTCCAGTCCGGTTCAGGTTCAGGGCTAGGAGTGGCAACCCTGAACCGGTTTACAAACAGTTCACTACGATTCAATGGTTGGTCCGGTGCAGTTCGATTTAGGGCCAACCCACCGGTTCATTAGTTCAAGCCCCAACCCCAATCTTCCCCAAATCAAGCAAAACCAAAAAAGATTTTCACAAATCGAAATTTCTCAAGACCAACCCCGATTTTTGCAGGTTTTCACAACTCGAAAAATTTCATCACAAATTCATCCAATATGTCAATCTTTTGCTTTTTTGCTAAATCGCAAATTGAAATTTCGCAAAAAATCACTCACTCATCTAAAGATTCTAAACCTAGAATCACAAAACAACAAACACACCAAGTTCAAATACCAAAAAAAAATTCAAAAAAATAACAAAACCCGCCATTCATAAGAGAAACAAATTAAGCAGACAATTAAACATGAAAATTGAAAAAAAGTGGCATTTGTAGAGAAAGAAAGAAACCTGGAAGAAAAAGAACTGTTGACGAATTCGTAAAGACGACCATGAATCGTAAACAAAACCTAGAAAGAATTTCCCAAATCAAACAAAACAAAGATAGTTTTGACTCTTGAGTTGTTGAAGATGGTGAATAGGTGAAGATTCTTCCATGGCCGATCGAATCTGTTGTAGTGTTGTTTTTTTTTTGACGGACTGTTGTAGTGTTGTTGAAGATGGTGAACAGGTGATTAAATGGAAATATGTTTCCTTGATAATTTAGATTTAGGGCTTTTATTGAGGAAGGGGCCTTATGCCCTTATGGCCAGACCTGGCAAAGTCGGTCCTGATCCGAAAATCCAGCCCGAAATATCCGATCCGTGGTCCGAACTAGACGGCCGAAATCCGAAATAATCTTGATATGAAACTCATCAGAAATCCGAAGGATCCGATATGAACTTGCCCGATCCGAAATCAATCCGATCCAAAGGTAACCCGATCCCAAAGCAATCAGAAATTATTGGCTTCCATGAGGCTTTGATCCGAAGTACCCGAAATTGACGTGTTTAAAAAAAACGATTATCACAAGTACTCTTTGGCACAAGTTATGACTATGCAAATTAGTTATGTATACCTTTAAGAAGCACGAAGAGTAGCAGTTCCATATATACATAACAAATGCTCATAGTCAAAGAAACAATCAGACCAAAGGAGTAACAACTCCATACATAATAAAGATGAGACAATCCACCATCCGATCCACAACCGCCCGATCCGAAAAGCATCCGAATCCGATGATGATCCGAAACATAATCCGAAATCCGATCCGATCCGAAACGGTTCGGTCCGAATCCGGTCCGAATATAACTTGATCTGAAAACGATCCGATCTGAATTGGTCCGGTCTGAATTCAATCTGATTGGTCCGATTGCCAGGTCTACTTATGGCTATATCTTTAAACGGACCTAAACAACGACCCACAAGCCACTAAACTACCCATTTATATTTGATCCACCTAGAGGTAGACCATGAATCCACAATTGTGAACTTTTGCGGTTATTAAACGGGCTGCGAAGTAGACCTTGAATCCACAAGTTTATTTATATTTTTTTAATATTTTTGCATAGTCCAGATTTTTGGTGTGTCATTGAGTATATTGAAATTATTTTTTTTTTATATATTTTTGCATAGTTTAAGCATGGGGGAGACACATAGGGCTCCCAAAGAAATACTACTAATTTTGAATTTTGAGCACAATTAAATAATAAAGAACGAGGAAAACCAACTATTGAGAATTAATAAGAATATATAATTTTGGAATAAGAATATATAACAAATATTTCATAACAATAAGAATTTACAATATCCAAATAAGAATATGCAATATATAAGAATTTACAAATATGATAATTTCAGTACAATAATAATTTATAGTACGTATCTAATTTAATTTGTTTGCAATAAGAATTTACAATACAAATTTAAATGCTTACACAAATAAGAATTTACAATATACTCCCTCCGTTTCTTTTTAAGTCTACACACTTTCCTTTTTGGTCTGTTTCTTTTTAATCTACACACTGTTGCATTTTCTATTTTTGGTAACATGTCACATCTACTTTATCATTTTTTTTCACCCATGTCATCCACTTTTTGATATTTTAACCCACCTTTTAGTTTCTCTCTCTCACTTTTCAATTTCTCTCTTCGCCTTTTCAGTTTTTCTCTCATACTTTTGCACTTTCTCCTTGGTTTTCCCCCAAAGTGAAGTGAGTAAATTAAAATAAAACGGAGGGAGTATATGATTTACAAGAATAATAACAATTTGTAGGAAAAATTCACATAAATAATCCCAACTATGGCCGGTCTGCCAATAATAATCCCAACTAATGATTATTCTGGTATAATCCAGATTATTATGTTTTATCCATAATATTAGTCCTTTAACCTGGTTACTTGCTAAATAAGTCACAAGATTTCCTTAACTCCCTATCTCCCTCCAAAAGTTTAATTTTTTTATTTTATCTTTTTTTAAAACGGACTTTACTTAGTAAAGTAAACCCCTAACTACCCAAGTAAAACCCTTTAATTTACCACAACCCACCATTATTGCAACTTTGCTACAGTTGCGTGGAAGAGAAGAAGTACGACCACCATTGACGACATTTAAAGAAGCTGTTTTTAGAAGCAGAAAAGGCAATTTCGTCCAGTATTTGAACAACAAAAAGGTAATTTTTCTCTTCATCTCTTTCATACTTAGTAATTCGCATGAATTTTAGCATTTCAAAATTCTATCTTTTGCAAATTTATCTATTATTACAGAGATGAAAAGTTGAATTTTTTATGTTGATTAGGGTTTAGGGCTGTTGTGAATAGCAAATTTTACAATTGATTACTTTTATTTTGTTATTTTCTTTGATTAGGGGATGGATACTATTTCGGGAACTCTTAAATTGTGGCATGGGGGTTTCTTTAGTAAGGATAAGCATGGTGTTCTTTGATATTATTCTGGGCAATATAGGACTTTTCCTATTAATTTTGATCTGATGTGTTGGTTTTGGTTGGTTGAGTTAGCTAAGAAATGTGGAAATTATGATGAAATTGCCGAGGTTCACTATTTGATTCCTGGGGAGGATCTTGAGGTGGGACTTAGAAGGGTTAAGAGTGATGAGGAGGTGAGAGAGTTGATTTCCCATGTAAAAACAAAACAGGGTAGGTGTATTGATTGTTCTGTCATTCATGGCATTCCTGATGTTAAACCTGTGCTAGGGGAGGGTGGAATAAGAAATTCACCAAAAGTGACAGTTGGAAGGAGAAGACCATACACCCCAAAAAGAAAGAAACAAACAAAGGTTAAACAACCAAGTGAACCTTTGACTAAAAAGGGTGCTGACTCAGCTTTTGAGCATTCCACACCTAGGGTTTCTGAGGTGGACAAAAAACCAAGCTCCTCAACTGTTGAACCTCCCCAAAATACTGATAACTCACAAAAAAGGAAAGAGCCCATAGAAAACACCTCTGAAGAACCACAAAATACCCAATCTCCACAAATCACCCAAGTCACTCAATTATCTTCACAAATTACCCAAGATAACATTCACAGTCCAAGGACTAATGAAGTACCACTTGAGGCAGAACATGATGGTGGGTTTGCATATGATTGGATAGATCCAAGGACTGATGAAGTACCTACTTGGGATGAGTTTTTGTCTGGGTATGATTATGATTTTGAAGATTATGATCCTACTGATCCTGAATTTAAATTAGAGGTAGAACTGGGCAGATTAAGTGAGGGAGAGCAAGAAGGACTTGAGGGAGGTAACAATGGAGAGGGACATGTCAGTGTGGAGGAGAGGAGTGTTGAGGATGAATCTGATGAAAATTTAGAGGAGGGTGTGCCTTTCTCAGATGGAGGAACTAGTGATGAAGAGTATGTGAGAACAAGGGAAGCATTGAAGGGATGGAATGCAAGGGCTTTAGAGATTGCAAGCAGGCTTCAGAAAGAGGCTGAAGAAGGAAGGCTAGCTGGAAAAGCAGGACATATTGGTGGGAGTGATGGTGAAGCCACTGAGACAGGTGACTTTTTGAGTGAATATGAAGACACTGATGAAGAGATACTCACTGATACTGATGAGGAAGACAACATACTTACAAGGAAGATAAAAATGAAAGTACTTGTAGTTGACAACAACACTGACTACAACACATTACAGTGGACAGTGGGTATAAGGTTTGAGAACAGGGAGAAGTTTAGGAGTGCAGATGCTATTGCTCAAGGCAGAAATTTATACTGGAGTGTGAGCAACAAGCAGAGGCAACAAAGACTTGGGGCAAAATGCATGCCTAATTGTCCTTTCAGAATATATGTAAGCTGGGAGAGTATGTGATCTTGCTTTGTGGTTAAATTAGTCACATTAGAGCACACTTGCAACAGAAATATGGAGTCCAACAGGAAAATGAAGACAAGGTGGGTGGCTGAGCAGTTACTTGAAATGTTTAAGTCAAGGCCACATTGGCCAGCAAAAGACATACAGGAGACAATCAGGAGGTCTTACAAGACCATTGCAAAGAAAACTATGCATACAAGGTGAAGTATCAAGCTCACAAGAAGCTTCATGGTAGCATGAAAGAACACTACAATAAGATTGGCAATATATAGCAGCTCTAACAAAGTCAAACCCAAACAGTGTATTCACCTTGGTGACTGATCCTTCTGCAGCACCCCCTATATTTCAAAGGTTGTTTGTGTGTTTTGAAGGGGTGAAACATGGTTGGATGCAGGCTAGCTGTAGGAAGGTCCTTTGTGCTGATGGGTGTTTCTTAAAGACTTTTTTTAGGAGGGCAATTATTAGCTGTTGTAGGTAGGGATGCAAACGACCAAATGTATCCTTTATGTTGGGCTGTGGTTGAAGGGGAAACAAATGACTGTTGGTTGTGGTTTTTCAATGAATTGAAGAAGGTGCTTGGTGAAACTGATGGCAGTGACATTAGAATTGTATCTGATGAAGCTCAGGTAACTTTCTATGCTTCTATTTGTTTTCTTTTAGTAACTACTCCCTCCATCCCAGAATACTCTTGACACTTATCAATGCACGTAGTTTTAGATGATAAGTTGTTGTTTGGTTATCAATTGTTATTTTATTGAAAAGTAGATGTGATAGGAGTAGTAGTTAGTAAAGTAGTATTATTTTATTTTAAGGAGAGAGAGTGTGGGTCATGATTAGAGTTGGTGTGTAGTAGGAGTGGTATTATTTTATTTGGAGGAGAGAGAGTGTGGGCCAATGCTCAAAGATAGAAGGATTAAAATAATAGTGGGTCATATCCAAAAATAGAAGTGTAAAGAGTATTCTGGGATAGATGAAAAAGGAAAGTGTAAAGAGTATTCTGGGACAGAGGGAGTACTTATTAGATATTAATATGTTAGTTACCATGGATTACAGGCCATTTTGAATGCTGTGCACAATGTCTTGCCACAGGTAGAGCATAGAGATTGTGCAAGACATGTGTTTGCTCATTGGCATAGGTACTTTAGGGGAGATGAAATGAAGATATTATTCTGGAATCCTGCAAAGGCTTACAGTGAGGAGGAATATGAGGATACATTAGAGGAGATGGAAAAGGTTGATCCTAGTGCAATTGTATCATTCAAGGCTTATTACCCAAAGTGCTTTTGCAGGGCAATTGTAAGGAGTAATACTGAGTGTGATGTCATAGTGAATAATATGGCAGAGACTTTCAATGGTTATATACTAAATGCAAGAACAAAGCACTTGATCTTCATGCTTGAAGATATTAAGACAGATTTAACGCAAAGAATGGTGGTGAAGAGGGAAGAAATGGAAAAAAGCAAAGATCTTCTGTTCCCTAGGATTAAAGCTAAACTAAACAAGGAGAAAGTACTAGCTGCTGAGTGTTCTGTAATTCCATCAACATCCACTTTGTTTCAGGTGTCACACAGGTTAGACACTTTGGAAGTTGATGTTGATGCAAGGAGTTGTACTTGCAAGAAATGGGATATCATTGGTGTGCTATACTGCCATGGGTGTGCTGCTATTTTCTTCAAACATGAGGAGCCTAAAGCCTATGTGCACGAGTGCTAGACTAAGGAGACATACATGAAGATTTATGCAGCCTTCATCCTACCATGTGTTGGAGAAAAACACTGGCCAAAGGTGGACCTGCCATTGGATCCTCCTCCTATTAAGATAGGTCCTGGAAGACCAAGGAAATAGAAGAAAAACCTCCATTTGAAGATTCCAAGAAGCCATGGAAGTTGACAAAACATGGTTTTGAAATGAGTTGTAGTGTGTGCAAGTCAAAGAAGCATAATAAGAGAAGGTGTCCTGACAAGGACAAGGTAGTTGAGCTAGAATCTAAAAGACATAGGGGAAGGCCCAAAAAAGTGGGGTCCAAGAATGATGGAGGTTAATCATCACAAGCACAACATCACCAACAAACAGCAGAACCTTCTGCACTTGGGAGATATGGGAGAAAAATCATAAGGGGAAGGGGTAGAGGGAGGAGAGGAGGTGGTGCCAGTGGTGGAAGGGGTGAAAACAAGTAGTGTAGGCAGAGGTGGGAGGGGGGCAGTGCTGTTAGAGGGGGAAGAGGTGACAGAGGTGGCAGAGGTGGAAGGGGTGGAAGGGGGGTCAGTACTGTTAGAGGATGAGGTGGGTGGGGTGTTATAGGTGGAAGAGGTAGGAGGGGTGTTAAGGGTGTAGGAGTTTACTTTCATGAGCAAGGAAATCCAACTACTTTCAATAGTGGAGTGCAAGCTAGCCAACTGTCTCAAGCAAGTACATCAACAACAAATGCACCTGCTAGTCAACATAACTCATCAGCAAATCTTTGATCATTTTACTTTTGCTCTTAATTTTGGCTTCATTTAGGTTTAATCTTGTTGTGTTTGTAATGGAACCTTGGATTGTTTAGGTCTGATGTGTTGAGACAACCTTTTTTGGGTTTACTTTTGCTTGTGAAACAACACTGCATATTGTTGGCTCAATTCTGTTGGTTTATTTCAGATTAATGGATTCATTTTGATTCTCTTACTTTGGTTATAATTGCAAGTGTTGTGTAATATGCACAAGTTGATTGAAAATTATGCTAAAGTGTAAGATTGCAAAAACAACAGTTGCAAAGATTGGAAATAACTAAATATCTCATTTACTCCATTGAATGAAAAATACACTTCATTGAGCCAATACATACTACTACTTTGTCTTCCTAACATCTTTATCTAACAAATTCCACTTCCTAAATGACCATAATAACCAACAAAAAATTGCACACAAATTGAACCCATTGTCAATTCCCATAAAACATACAAGCCAAAACAACCCACGAAAAAAATTAGGGCGTAAACCAATTTCTTCATCATTGCTGCATTCTTGAACCTTGTTTCAATCAGTTCCACCTTCAACATTTCACTCTTCTTCTTCTTCAATTTCTCAACTTTCTTAAGTAATATGGTATTCTCTGCTTCTAACTTCTAAATAACTTTTCCTCTACCATCACTAGTTCCATCATCAACCATATTCACATCATCAAGGTACCATTCAAAAAATTTACACTGCAAAAACAAATTAATTTAAAGATATAAAACCCTAAAATAATCAAATCAATTGCAATAAAAAAAAGAAAATTTATAACACTCATCGGTGGAAATTTAGGGCATCCCCAATATCGTCTCCCAACATTTTCTCGTCGCTTGACAACCTTCACAACAACATGAAGACGATGAAGGCATTGTAACCCAACTGAAGAAGAATCACTTGCCATCTCCTTTCTTCCTTCTATAATTTTTCGTTTGCCTTTTTTTTTCCTTTCAACTGGTTTCAACGGCTTTAAATGGGGGAGTTCACCTAATTAAAGGCAAGCAGGTAACTTAGTTCACAATCACCGGTTATAACAAGTTAACCGGGTTTAAGGACTAATATTATGGATAAGACATAATAATCTGGATTATACCAGAATAATCATTAGTTGGAATTAATATTGGGAGAGCGGCCTTAGTTGGGATTATTTATGTGAATTTTTCCAAATTTGTATGTAATTCTTATAATTAAATTAATAAATTATTGGAAAACACCCCCCCCCTTTTGATGGGAGGGGGGCTTGGACTTACATTTGAAAATTACAATATAATTTGTCAATTATATTGGAATTTTCAAGGAGTAAGCTGCCTACTTATCCCGAAGAAATCAAAGCCCACGTAGTTCTCTACGTACCTTATTTTATTTGAAGTCGTGGTTATCAGTTGACTATTATCCAGCATCCGTATGTTCCCCTGCATTGGATGAACTAGATGATTCGGTGTCCATTAGCATCCAAGGATCATCTTCTTCTACTTCATCTTCCCTTAATTCTTGCGTTCTTTTTCCGGCTTGATCCTGATCTTTCTTGCAATTGCAAATCTCAATGCTTTGTAGAGAAAGATGAGATCTTTTTTCATCCAGGACTCTTCTACCTGCACTAAAAGCAGACTTCGAAGCAATAGTTGATGCTGGAATTGCAAGTATGTCGCTTGCAATTCTAGCCAAAATGGGGAGTTGATTTTCCTTAAGTTTCCACCATTTAAGATTGTGGAAATCTGCACCTGTTTCAAATTGATAGGACAAATAATCGTCTACCCCGCGCAAGCTGATCCGAAGACACTAGTTTTTTGTTTCTTTAATATTTTAGTAATTAAAGAATCAAAGCGAACAATATTTGCATGTCCGAAAGTTGGAACGAATTCGGGGTCATAAATCGAGACATAATGATCATGAAGTTCCTCCAAAAGGTGTCTACACTTTAAAACATAAGTGCCATAATCATAAGAAACACCTAAACATTGATAATAGATATTTAGCAAGTTTGATAGGCCATCAAGATTAAGCATCGGATCCAGTAGACAAGCAACAACATAAATGTTCGGAAATTCACTAAAATATGCAAACCACTTTACCTTCATGCTATCAAGCACAACTTTGATTTCACTCACATCCAATTTCTCATTGATGGCATGTACCACCTTAATGCATTCTACGATTACCAAATGAATGTTGGGTTCATAAACCAAAGAAAATGTGTTAGTAGCATTGTGAAAAGATTTAAGAACATTCAGAACAAGCATTGTAACTGTCCAATGATAATCAGTGATCAACATATTTTCTTTCGAAACAACTTCATTATATGAAGGAGTCATAACATCGCGATACCTGATTGCATCATTAAGCAGTTTATAAGTAGAGTTCCATCGTGTTGGAGTATCAAGAGACCACACCTTCTTAGGCAAGCCAAATTCCTTACATAATGCCATGTACCTGCTCTTAACTTGGTTTTTCTTAAGACCTTAACGATATTTCTAATGGGCTCTAATAAAGGTTGTAAACAAGCTATACCTTTATGAACAGACAGGTTGAGTATATGAGCACAACATCTAACATGTAAAAATTGACCATCTAATATAAGCTTAAATGCACTTTCCTGCTTCAAGAAATCAATGGCTTTAGTGTTTGCCGTTGCATTATCCATAGATAACGAGAATACTTTATCAAGCAAATGGTATTTCTTACAACACTCCATTAAGCGGGCTTTTATGTTCCACTATGACTCTCTTCCATAAGCTCAAAAGTAACGATAAGTTTCTGCAAATACCACTCGTCATCGATCCAATGGGAAGTAACACACATAAAGGGTTACATGAGGTCCATGTGTCCGTTGTCAAGCTAATGCGACAGTTGAAGGTACGGAACATCTCCATAATATGACTTCTATAGAGATGAAATGCAGTTTGTATGCGACGCTTAAGTGTGTTCCTAGGGACTTTCCTAAATGCTGGTTGCAAAGCAGTTCTATTGAAATATTCATATGCATCACTTTCCCAAATTTGAACAACAATTCATCAGAGATAACATATATAGCAAATTCATCAATCATACGATCTCTATTGTAGGAGAAAGGCATACATGCGTCGGACATCTCACCAGCATACATGTGGAGTTGTGTCTGGGTGTTTCGGTCCCCGCCAGTGTTAACGTTCTCTACCGTAAATCCATGTTTATTGGTCAAATGACAGCCCAAGGTCCCCGGTCCACCACCGTTCCTCCAGTTGTAAGTAGGAGGTGGGTTGACGCCTGCGTTCTTGCAAAGCTGACAAATGCACTTCCAATTGTGCGGGTTCATTGGTAGCAACCTTTTCAAAAAATGGCCACACCCATGACACTTTTTTCATTCCTTGAGGTTGTGAGCCAGGCCAGCTCCGCCGTCGTTGTTGCCCACCCCGGTTTCACTGGCTTCATCTACAATATTTAAGTAAACATATATTACTCATTGTCGATTAACAATTAACACTAATCAGGTAAGTCAAAGTTTACTTAACATAATTTAACATAATCATGATTAATTATCTTAATTTTTTCGATTACCATAATCATAATTAACTAGCTAAGTGTTATTTGATTTACATATACATAAATGTTATTGCTAAAATAATATTAATTTGACATAATCATGAGTAATTATCTTAATCATTACCAGTTAACACAATTACCATTAATTAGGTAAGTGATATTTTATTTACATAATTATTATTGCTAAAACAACATTAATTTAACATAATCATGATTAATTATCTTAGTCATTGTTTATTAAAATAATCACAAATAAGTAGCTAAGTGATAGTAGTTGATTTACATAATTATTTACATAATTATTATTGATAAAACCCATTAATTTAACATAATCATGATCAATACTCTTAGTCACTATCTATATATAATCACTAATAATTAGCTAAGTGAAAGTTGATTTACTAATTATCAAACACTAAACCGATTGTTGCATGTTTGAAGTCTGTGGTTGTCGGTTGGGTGGCTGCACGGAAATTTCAATATCATCTATTAACTCATGTCCTAATTCTTCTATGAAATCGCTATTGTCGATGGACAGTGAATTAGAAGAACCATCCCTCCGGCTACTAGAACCAACTCTTACCTCTGCTGGTTATCTTTTTGAAAAATTTAGACATTTTTTTAGAGAAATAAAAAAAAGTAATAAAAGTAATATGATATTATTAGAACAAATAAGGTAATAATGCAGTAATCTAATATATTGAAGAATTTAAAAATTTGCTAATTATACAATAGAAAGAAAAAGGAAAATATTGAGAATTAAGAAAAAAAAAAAAAGAGAGAAGCGTGAATATTAGAGATTGAGAGAATGTATGTGATTGAGAGAATATGAGAGTTGTGAATAATGAGAATGGTGGAAGGGGTATTTATAGGATTTTTTGGGTGGAATTGAGTTTGAAGTTGAATTATGGTGGAAATGGGTGATAATTGATGAAATGGAGTAGATGAATGATAATTGATATGTTGGACCTTATCAAATGGGGAGCAAAAGCTGCAAAATGCAACTGCAGTTATGGTTAAAGATAAGAAAATTCATGACCCGTAAACCATGCTATTGCTACCATAGTGATGATAAAATTTAACATTGAAGCACTGTTGTTTCTCTTCTAAGTTGATGAGCAAGCTAGAAGACAAAATAAACATCAAAAGTTTAAACAAAACAATACTAATTTTTTTTAAGAATTTAACTACCCCTTCTCTCTCTCTCCTACGTTATCCATTTCATTTTCCCTCCCCTCCCTTCTCCAGTTCTGCCTTTCCTATGTCCTTCTCTCTCCTGCTTCCTTCATAGGCGGCGAAACGCCGGTTCAGTCCTAACGCCTTCAGTCCTCCTTCCTTTGTTGCTGGAGTTTGCCTAGTTTGGTGCGCGCAAAGATTCAAGGAGCAGGGTTCGAGGGTGGTTCGGCGACGGTTTCGTGGGCGGTTCAAGTTTGACGAAGGTTAATTGGGGGTTCAACGACGGTTAATTGACGATCCCGCACCGGTTACGTGGGTGGTTCGGCCTTCGGTTCTCAGGCGGCCAACCCATGGTCACTCACGGTCCACTGGCTGGTTGTGCGGTTAGTTTGTGCCGGTTTCTTTCCCCAACTCTCTGACCCACCAAAAACAGCCATCTCCCTAGGTTATGGGCCGATTTAGGCCCGGTCTTTGGTGATTCAGTGCCGGCCTGTGCGCTTATAGGGCCGGGTTAGGGCTGGTCCCGATCTGACCCGCCTAATGGCCACCTCTAGCATTGGTAGGCACCGAAGCTAGGGGTTGCGTTGGTAAATACGAGTGGTATATATCCCTTGTTCATCGATCAACCTGAGTACACGATCAATCAGCACATGGTGGGGGAAGGATTTACCCTGGAACACCTTTTTATTACGTTCTCCCCACATAACCCAAGCTAAATACATACCTCTTTGATGCACCTTCGGATCCACATGCTGACAACTGACCACCAACTCACTCATGGACAAAGTAGCAGCTTGATTGCATAGCACCTCACAACCACAGTCCTCCCATAATTAGGCTACTCGAGGGCATCCAAATATAGCACGAGCCTTTGTTTCCACTTCGCCACATTCCCAAGGGCATGAAGCATCATCAATAAAGTGTCGGTGGAGAAGGAGTGCTTGGACAGGAAGTGAGTTAATGCACAACCGCCAAAAGAAGTGACGCACCTTCGGGCTAGTTTCCGAACTCCATATGTCAACCCATACTTGATGAAAGTTGTCGAGATTGCCTCCCTTCCCAAGCATGTAAGCTGTTTTAACCGAATAAACTCCATTCTTTGTGAGTGCCCAAGTTAACTCATCATTCCCAATTGTGGAACTAAGGGGGATGGCAAGAATGCCTCGCACATCATAATCATTGAAGTTCTCCTCAATCAAAGGTACCATTCACTCCATATTATCAAAATCTATGAGATCACTAACATAACTTATCCCTTCTTTTCGCGCGCTTGTAATTAATCGACCTTCATCTCCGGCAATCCAAGGGTCGGACCAAATGTTGATCTTTGAACCACTACAAATTCTCCATATGCACCCCTCTTTGATAAGAGCTTTTGCACTCCAAATGCTTTTCCAGGAAAAGCTGCATGAATATCCCAACGGAGACTCAAGAAAGTCACAACTGACCTTAGTGAGTATAAATCTTGTGGTCATTTTTTCTCTTGGTCTAACAAAGGCAATGGTGATTCTAGAATTAGTAGTAGAATTGATAGGTGCCTAGTTAACTCCTATTGGTTAACTAAGTATCCTAACTTGGTTGTGGAATATATGAATCCTGGTCTTTCAGACCACTCCCCATTGTTGCTTCATTGTAATCAGAGGGCTGTTGGTAGAGGTAAACCTTTCAAAATTTTCAATCACATGGCTGCTCATGATTAATTCCCAGCTTTGGTGATAGAACAATGGCATACTAGGGTTAGAGGGCAGTGTATGATGAAGAATATGTGGTTTAAGCTTAAAAATGTGAAGGCTAAGCTAAAAACTTTGAACAAAGCTGAATTTGCAAATGTAGAAGTTAGGATTGATCAGGCTAGGGCTGATCTTCAGAGTGTGCAGTGTCAACTCCAGAGCATCCCTGACTGTCCTGTGCTTACTCAAACAGAAAGAGATTGCACTCAACAGCTTCATAAATTTATTATTATTAAGGAATCTGCTCTAAGGTAGAAATCAAGGATTTTATGGCTGAAACATGGTGATTCTAATTCTCGATTTTTCTTCCATGCTATGAAAGAAAGGTTCATGCATAATAGCATTGATATGCTATATAGTGCTGCTGGAGATAAACTCACTACAACTGTGGATATTGAAACTGAGGTGATTGATTTCTACCATAAGTTACTTGGTTCAGCTGCTCCTACTCTCCCTGTTGTGGATATTGGAATTCTAAGGGCTGGAGCTCAAGTTAAGGTTGATGATGATGCTATGTTAGTGAAACAAGTGACTAGGTAGGAAATTGATGAAGCTTTATGGGTTATTGATGATGACAAAGCCCCGGGTATTGATGGCTTTAATAGACATTTCTTTAAAAAAGCCTGGCAGTATATAAAAAATGATATTTATGATGAAGTGCTTCAAATTTTTGAGTCTAGTGTTCTGATGCCTGATATTAACTGCACTCTTGTCACTTTGGTTCCTAAAGTTCATAATCCTTTTCTTGTGAAGGATTTTAGGCCCATTGCTTGCTGTACTATTTTGTATAAGATCATATCTAAGATATTGACTAAAAGGATGCAGACTATGATTGGAAGTGTCATTGATCTTTCTCAAGCTAGGTTCATCCCTAGGAGGACCATTTCAGACAACATCTTGCTTGCCACTGAACTTATCAAGGGTTATACTACTAAGAACATTTCCCCTAGATGTATGTTGAAGATAGATCTGAAAAAGGCCTATGATTCTATTGAGTGGCCCTTCCTTGAAGCTGTTATGAGTGAGCTAGGCTTTCCTACTCAATTTGTGAAGTGGATAATGGCCTGTTACTTTTGTCTCCTTCTCTATTCTCATAAATGGAGTGCCTCGCAAGCCCTTTTCTACTCAAAAGGTTTGAGACAATGAGACCCTATGTCTCCTTTTCTTTTTGCTATGGGAATGGAGTATTCGTCTAGATGCTTAGGTCAATTGAAGTCTAATGCTGACTTTAATTTTCATCCTAGGTGTAAAAGACTTAGTATTACTCATTTGATGTTTGTTGATGATCTCTTGATGTTTACTAGAGCTGACACTAGCTCCTTGCAACTTATGTTTAATGCTTTTAATAAATTTTCCTAAGCTTCTGGGTTTGATACTAATCTGGATAACAGTCATCTCTATATTTGAGGGGTTGTTATGGATCAGAGAAGTGTGCTTCAATCTATTGAGAACATGCCTCTTGGCACTTTTCCTTTTAAGTATATAGGAGTGCCTCTTACAACTAGGAAGCTCTTTTTACCATGAATGCAAGCCTTTGATTGATAAGACTATGGCAAGAGTAGCTTGGTCAGTTAAGAAGCTTTCTTATGCAGCCATGCTTCAGCTTGTTACTTCTATTCTTCATGGCTTCCATCTCTACTGGTGTCAGATTTTTGTGCTCCCTAAGAAGTTAATGAAGGAGATTCAGAGCATTTGCAAAACGTTCCTTTGGACTGGTCAAAGTTCTTACTCAAAAAAAGCTCCTATTGCTTGGGAAGAAACTTTATGTTTACCTAAGACTGGTGGGGGTTTGAATATTAAAAACCTTGCTCTATGGAACAAAGCTGCTGTTGCAAAGCATTTTTGGGCTATTTCCCAAAAACAAGATAGATTGTGGATTCAGTGGATTTGTGCTTATTATATCAAGCATCATAACATCCTCACTATGAGCATTCCTAATAGACTTTCTTGGGCACAAAAAAGATATTGGAAAGTAGGCAGGTGTTTCAAGAGTCTCATTCTATGCATATGTTAGCTGCTCCTTTCTTCTCTATTAAGAGTCTTTATAACAAGATGTGTGGTGAGCATGTTCTCGTTAGCTGGAAGAGAGTCATATGTAACAATAAAGCTAGCCCAAAGGCACTATTTGTTACTTGGTTAACTCTTCATGGCAGGCTTGCTACCAAAGATTGGTTATACAACTGGGGAGTCACCACTGATAGTATTTGTCCACTTTGTAATGCTGTTAATGAATCTATTCCTCACTTGTTCTTTGAATGTTCCTTTGCAAACATAATTTGGTCTGATTGTCAGCAACATTTGAATGTTCCTGTGACTAGGAGGCAGTTTGAGGCTGAAGTTCAGGTTGTGGCTAGGAAGAGCAGAAGGCAGAATTCCCATGCTCAGCTCTATTGTATGATGTTTGCTGAGACTTTATACTAGGTCTGGCTTCAAAGGAATGCTAAGGTCTATGGAGGGCTTGTTTTGGATGCTGCAACTAACTTCAAACAAATTAGTTTTAAAGTTTCTAGTAGATGTAATGATCATATGAGAACATTACTTATTAAGTAGGTGCTGTTGCTGATTGTTTGCTTTGCTCCTGTGCAGGGCTTAGTTTAGGGGCTGCTTTGGGTCTGCTTGTTCTCAAACCCTTCCTAGAAGGTGGGGGGAACTTGCTTTCCTTTGCTTTCCCTTGTTGATGTTAGGTTGTATCATTATCTCTTTTTTTAGTTATCAATAATAATTTTGAATCGCCAAAAAAAAAAAAAGTCACAACTGGGAAAATATTACTCACTTTGTTACAACTACAAACCTACTAGCCCTATATGCACGTGATGCGTGCGTTAATTTCAAAACTTGTTATTTTATTATATACTCCATCCATACGACCGTACTATAATTACAATAACACTTAAAATGTGAAAGATTAATAGTTAGATGAATTTATATATATTAATTCGCTAATGTAAAAATACTAACAAAGGCCGTGAGTGATTTTTAATATTATTTTTTTGTGGATGAATTTTGAACAAAAGGAATAGACATAATGAGTTGGTTTGACAGAATTAAAGAGTATCAAAGGTAGTTAGTGTTTCAAACTTTTTAGGTGGACGTCATGTATACTATCTTCTCTTATTAAAAAAAAGGTCAAGATATTTTGTGCATTTAATTTTTTGATTGAAATATTTGATGCATATATTATTTTAACTTGTTTAGAATGACAAGTTGAAATGAAAAAGGGTTGTTAAATTGTTCTTTTGTAATTTTTTCCATTCCATTAGATCATTAAGGTAACTTAGTATTTTCAGGGGGGACACCATCTTTCTCTCCCCATGATTTATATAATTGAGATATGTTAGATATTTTTAAAGAAGTTATGTACAAATTATACAACTATTAAAATTGTATTCTGAGTATGGCATGGGCAAAACACTAGTACAGTATAATCAAGAATAAATAGCGTACATTGTATCATTTGAATAAACAGTTTTAGTAATTTTCGCAATTTCTTCTTACATATTCTGATTGTCATTATTGGCCTCTTTACCAGTTACAACTAGCTTATTGACGTTGATGCTTCAATTTATAAATTCTATGAGCCAATATTGTACTATACTGTTCAATATGATGGCAGACTATATCATTTAATTCCATCTAGACTTTACAACGGAGAAATTTACATCATATGTCTACAGCGGACAAACTAGTTTCGGGTTTGAGCCTTGGTGATGCAGCAACAATTTGCTTGTTGGTAGGGTTTTACCTCAAATTAGGCTTTTTCAACTTTAATCCAGATTAGTTGGAATCTAGTTTACTATATCTAATTGGATGGTTTTTGTTTGGGTCAGACTTGGATTAGGTTGACCCACTAACCCATTTATTTTTCCATCCAAAAAGGCAATTTTTCAAGTTAAATGAACAATAAAAAAGGTTGTATTGTATTTGGATTTGTCTTCTTGTTATGTATAGACTCTTTGTAATTCAATGTTCCTAGAATGTAAGATATTTAAGTAATTACTAATCAGGTCGCAATTAATGAAAAATGAAAAATGCTATTAAATGGGTTAGTGGGTCAATTTCTAGTCGGCTCATTTATTATCAAGTTTGGTTGGGTTGAGATTTTGAGAATCCCAACCCGTTTAACTAAACAGGTTGGGTTGGGTTGAATATCTCAACTATTTTAAGTAAATAGGTCAACCTGAACCCAACCCAAGTCAACCCATTACCAGTCCTAGTCAGCTCAGGTCTTGGCCTAATTAATGGTAAAATGACTAAACTACCCGTGTTAACCTCAGGTTTTCCGTAACAAACCTCATTACTCTTAACAAGGCCATTTATATAGGACAAAGGTTTACTTAGGTTTTTACTTTTCCAAATAATGTTTTCAAGAGGAAACCAAGGTTCTCTCTCTTTTTGGAAAATACAGGTTTTTGGGTGTTAAATAGTTTAATTTGAAGGAAAAACCACCCATTTTGCCGAAAAACCAGTTTTGGGAGTGAAAGCTACTTGTAGCATATAAAAAGTAGTCAAATTGAACAAAAATTACAAAAAATAGTTAAACTTATAATGTGCATCATAATAGATAGTTATTGACAAAAAATCCTATATATAATGTAGATTTCCAACAACTACAGGGGTACAATACGAAACAACCTTATAGTAGTATATATCTTGGTGGATGTAATGTGGTAATAAATTGAAATGTAGGAGAAATTCAGTCATAGGACGATGTTGCTTTGTTTTTTCTAAATCAATTAAATAGATAGTTAGCGTAGTTATTTTTTTATGTAAACATAAAAGTGATTATTTCGACCGAGTCTCTTTTTTGGGGTTTTCTACGATATACACATGCGTTTTTTAAAATTCTAAGTTGTACCATTCAGTATTTTTCTTCTATACAGTACCCTCAAATTTTTAAGTTCTCCACATAGTTATTCTCTTATGCATTAATGACGATGGACGTTAATGATAATTTGAAATTCTCACAACCTCCATTTATTAATCTTTAAGGCAAACGTAATTTCCAAAGAAGTACCTAATTATTGTTGCCTGGATCCCCATTTGTGTGATCCCTAACACCATCCTTTTCTTTTGTATTATCCTTCCCTTATGGTTCATGAACCAATACTGCTCTGGGTTATGCCCCTTCTTTTTACAAATGTTGCTATGCTTCATGATTTACCTGAGGTACTCCAGGCCTCTTCATAGGAAACCTTTAGGGTTTGAGTTTCTTGGAGGTCTTAAACATGGGCAAATCACCCTCGAAACAAGAGCATCACCCTTGTTCCCTTTATGACGAGATTCCTCTTCTGGCTTTAGATGATTCATTAGCATCCATACATATAAATGACCTTCATCAACAGGATGTTGTACGGTCTACAAGATGGAGGAAGCTTGGAAATGATGACATTGACATGAAACTTTTTAGGGGGGACACAGTTACACCTAGGGTTGACGAATTCCAAATTACATGGACCATTTGAGTGATAAGAGTTAGAGATTGACATTGTAACTAATGCAGGAGAAGATCTATATTCTATAACAATGAGAATTTGAGAGAGAAAGAAGACTGAATGCTTTTGGAAAACAGGGTTTAACAGTAAACGTTAAGTAAAATTACTACACGTTAAGTACATTTAACCAAGGGGTACTATATGGAAAATTTAGAAAATTGAAGGGTATTGTGTAGAAGAAAAAAACATTAGGGGTAAAACTTAGAATTTTAAAAAACACAAGGATATATGGTAGAAAATCCTTTTTTTTAACCCAAAGGAAGCCCGTCAAACGGGATAATGCAATAAATTGAAATTAGCCATGTTTACAATACTAGACGGAAACTAATCAACCTACACCCGGGGACCATACCCAAAGGTTTAATTTGGAAGTGAGTCACGACATACATGAGCTATGTTGTGACTTGTTTCTATCTCTTTTGTCAAAACACTAAAACAATACTAAAATTGGAATCAAAATCTAAAAGATCATCAAGAAGCAGATGTAATCTATTCTTAATCGCGTCCTATTATGAGTTTTTATACTTAAGAAATTAAAAGTGCTAGTGCTCCGGTGAGGATAAAAGTAATCCAGGGAAACCAAGATTGTGGAATTTTTCCCCTGGATAGTGAAGTATTAGGTAATTTGCTATTCTGGATCCAACGAGCTAAAATCTTGATCTCTTCTTTCCGTTGGTTTTCAGCCATTTTGGATCGTCGGATTGTGCAGGACCAAAATCTACGCAATGAGATCCTTTGGACAAAGATAGGAAATGAAGAGAGAATACATTTATTAGTGAAATCATAATTAATAAATGAAAAAAAAAAAGTTAACGTGGAAGTCTACTTTTTTTTTTTTTTTTTTTGACAGTAAGAAAAAAGATTTCATTAATCATAGCGCCAAACGACACTTACAAAAATTTCGACAAATTTAAAAAACTAACGTACATACATGAACCTTCATAATTTACTACATCACGGGTTTGATAAAATTTAGCCTTAAAAAATTTCCCTTCATCCGAAGCAATACGATTACCGTGAGTTCGGCTCCGTTTCGGCATTCTATCTATTGATGCATAATTAATCCGGTGAACATACACCCGCAGTCTTCGCAACTCGGCAAAAATCATGAAACCAAGTGATTATGAAACCCTAGATCTTCATTCCTCGCGACGGACAATCAAAGAAATTAATCTTCTACGCGAACCGCAATTACCAAATTCTAATCTTCCATAAGGGAAGAGAAGAAAGTCATACTCCAAACTCTCACTAAAGGAGAGAACAAACCCAAACCTTGATACCATTATACTATCATCTATATGAATACAAACCTTGTTTAGTAGTCACTGCCACCAAGGTTTACGAGACATCTTCTAATATCCTATTCCATGAATTTAAGTGAGTTAATCAAATTAGAATATAATAATAATAATTTACCAAAATCAATGCTGAAAATAGTATCCGAAAGTACTAAATGGATTCATAAGCCCATTTGAGAAAATTATGTTGCTAGCAAAGTTTCTAAGAGTTGATCGCATATCCGCCTATTAAATAGAAAGGGTGCACATAATTATCAAAATCAAAACATAATAAATAGTAAAAAAAGAATATACTTGTATATAAGATATAAAAAAAAAAATACAGGAACATACATCACCACCGTAGTAAGTCGATATCCAGTTTAGGCGTGGATTACAGTTATATTTCCTGATGCAATAACTAATAGTATCCGCCATGTTGAAAGGGCTTGGCTGAAACATTGTTCCATTTCCACAACCCTGATGCATAACGAACTCATTGCACATCTACAAATCAAGAGACAAACAAAGTTTATAACACTCCTACAATCCTACTAAATAATAATAAGAATTATACTTGTAATAATGATATTGTTTGATGCCTTCGTGGCTCATATGGATCAAAAATAATAATGAT
Organism: Beta lomatogona; assembly: GCA_947646795.1. Taxonomy (NCBI): domain Eukaryota; kingdom Viridiplantae; phylum Streptophyta; class Magnoliopsida; order Caryophyllales; family Amaranthaceae; genus Beta; species Beta lomatogona. The sequence goes on along the minus strand of CANSNZ010000896.1, from coordinate 25,872 downwards.
ATTGTTTGACCAAATGTTATTTTATCCCACTCGACTATTGTCTTATGTATTAATCTTCTTTTTTCCTTCATTTGTTTTTATAACTATTTCACTTCTAGGAAAATTTGTACAAATATTCAACTTTTACCTAATATTTGCAACTTTTATAGCTTTTTATCTAACTAATTGATAGTTTGACAGTATTGATATATAATTTGAGTTACCTGCCAGTCCCATGCCTTACTTGAATTTCCATCTAAAACTTGCGGATGTAAGAAACTTGCTGGTAATGAACTCTTTTCATAGCATGAGCCACCATCTTATTTGATTGCTGCACGAGCAATGCCTCCTAAGATATCACTATTTAAGGCATCAACTATTTTCTCGCAAACACCGTTGATCTGAGCGTTGAATCGTCCATTATACTGTGCCGCATATGAATATAAGGTGGCTAAGCTTGATGTTAGCTCCTCCACTGTCAATAATGGACTAAACTAACAAAAGATTATTAATGTATTCTTCAATATTAATTATTGAAAATATGAGGCAAAATCATAGTCGTAAATTTAATTCGTTACTCAACTTTTACCTGCAAGTGCTGAAAATATTGCTAAGTTCCTCAAGACCATTGGGTTGTAAACTTAGGTTGTTGATGATTTTCCATGATTCTTGTATTCTTTTGTAGCATTTTTCATTTACAACCTGTATATATGACAAGGGTCAAGGAAGGTTTATGGTTTATTTAAAAAGAAAATATCTCTGAATTTTTAGTTATGATCAATTAAACAAATACCTTATCATCAAATCAAAAATGATATTGGATAACATATAGTATAGTAGTAGTATGTTATTAGTGTGTAAATTTATATACCTTGAAATCATTGCTAGCTACTGCACAATATTCATTCTCCCATGGAACATCCATGTCAAAATAGAATATTGGAGCCGAAGAGGCTAGTGCCCTAGTAGCAATATGGGGGAACTTGAGCCTAAACCATGCGGCTGACACTGGATACAAAAAAAAAAAAAATATCATAGTATATTTTAACAAGAATCAAAATATTGTAACTTTATCTATAAAGTTCATAAATAATAGAAAAAACAATGGAGGTCAAATAACCTACTTCCAGAATAGGAGCATCCAAAAACAAATATGGGTGAAGTCTGATTTAAGAATTCCTTTTTCACCATGAGTATCACCTCCGCATAATCCATCAGTGCTTGTTCAGAAGTAAGACAACTTCTAATCTCGTTATCTCCTAGCGTTATGTCTATAGACCCAAAGGGTAAAGATCTTCCATAACCCCGATGCTACAAAAAATAATAGAAAATAAAAAAAGAAATGAAGAGTAAACATGATTGAAATTGGTTGCACATGACAAATTGATGGTATGATTGAAACGATCTTTGAAATTTTCTACCTCATCACATTAGAGAAGTTATATACCTCAATGTACAACATTAGAGCCCCAAACCTTTCGGCAGCTTCATTTATAGTTCCTAGTTGTACGTTAGGATCTACCGGGCTTTCTCCCCCCAAGTAGACAAGCAATGGTTTATCAGACTTTGAGTCGGCCCAATATGTACGATCAAGGAAGTATCTTTGGCTAAACTTGAATGTACTCATGTTTCCACTTCCAAAGTGGTCTAGTGTTTGTTGGTAATACAATTCTTGGACAAGGTTATTGGCTGTACACATATGAAATAACATATACATAATATACTCTCGCTTAAAAAAAAAAAATTAGCTTGCCAAAAGTACGTAGTAACGGACAGGTGGACACAATGTAAAAAAATTAGTGAGTGTAAAATGTATTGTATATATTCTTTTAGAGGAAAAAAATATTTAAAATCTAATTTACGCCTACTTATATAGTATTCTGGACTTGCCATTGATTAGTCATGTCTTCCTCAATACCAATGTAACCTCTATTATTTGTGTTAATATTTATATTCCTAGATCAACTCGAGTTTGCATAATTTCTAAAACTATTTTCTTTCCTATTTGGGGATAAAGTAAGAACGAAACCAATTAAATATCAAACCTTATGGTTAGAATTCCCTCTTATTTCCAGCAATACTCTAGAGCCACCAAAGTAAGTTTATAGGACCCTAAAACTTAACCAAGTATCTAAAGACCACCAAACCAAGGGACTTATGAAACACCAAAGTGAATTTGTGGATCGAAAAACCGGCCACCAATAAGAAAGACCATCCACACCGTGTTAAAATCCATCTAAAATAAAAATTTCTAAAAAAAAACCACTCAAGTAATTTTTTTTTTGTAAAGAATCTAATTAAATTATTTCAAAAAAAAAACATTAATAAATTTTATGAAAAGAATGTGGTAGATGACAACCTATACATTCGATTTTGTTTTAACATTGTCAACTATAGTCTTTATATTAAATTCTCTTGAATATGTTTTCCTAAATTAACAGTTTTCTTAATTTTTATTAATATGTTACCAAGTCGTACGTATTATATTGTAATTTTTTGTTAGCAATTAATTAGCAATCTTTTTCTTTTGTCCAACCGATACGCCTAACTGTGGATTCAACCAAATTTTTATTAGTTTTTTATTCATAAAGTTTATGAATTTTTAATAAAATATATTACATTCTTTATAAAAAATTAATCGAGTGATTTTTAAATATTTTTATTTACGTTTGATGGTTTTCAGGTCCTCAATTTCACTTTAGTGTTTTATAAATCCCTTAATCCTAACTTTGTTGTTTTCTTTAAAGAGTTTTTCTAAACTATGCACTTGGTACCCATGTTTATCAATTTGTTTTACATTTACTCAGCAAAACGGATATATATGGCAAAGTCAATTAAGGATAATTCTCATAATTAATATCTAAGGAGATAGGAAGCAAGATGAAATTGTCATATATGGAATTAGATATCAGTTATGAAAATAATGTCTTTAGTTAACTATGTCGTTGAGCAAATGTAAGAACAATTATCTAAACCTATGCACTTGGTGTATATGTTAAAAAAAAAATCTGAATACTTATAGTTTCTATTAAGTATATTTTAGGTGATCTCCATAGCTCAAGTTGGTTGCTGTAGAGTACTTTAATTTGCTGCACTTTATTCTATTAATGTTTAGCCCTACGATTTGCCTAAATGATAGCCCGTAATTTCTCTATCTTTTTATTCACATGATATAGTACGGTGTTTCTATTCCTGCTCAATACTTACTCCCCTATTGATTATCTTAATTATCGCTTTGATCATTTTTACACTGTTGAGTAGCAAAATCTATATTTTTGGAAATGAACAATATTACTTTCATAAACTACACAAATAATATAAATGTTGAAGTAAATCGATCATAATTTTTACCCTTTCTGTATGGGTATAACCCAAGTATGTTGACGGACCCAAGAGATGGATCCGCGAACACTTTACCGGACGCGAATACTTTATGTCTCCCGCAGCTCTATCAAGTCAGTACATCAACATAGTCCGACAACGTTGGCGGTCGCCTAACAAGACAAAATAAGGGAATCTTCCCAGCTGTCATGAGCATCGCAGCCGTACACGTGTAAAAGGATTACGCACCCTGTCAGGTGAATAGTACTTCTATAAATAGCCAAATAGTACTAGTTTGCAGGTACATTCTCTCACACTCAGAATTCTTATCTCTCTCTCTCTACTCTCTCTCTCTAAATCCTATTTGGACACGTGCTGACTTGAGCGTCGGAGGGGGTTTCCTCGCATCCCCCCCGAGGGTAGTTCACGTTTGCTTCTTGTGCAGCTATTCAGCCAGTGGACGCTAACTCTAATCTTTGGCGGACTTATTTCAAGACCGCCAACCGTTTCAACACCGAAACAATTTGGCGCTAGAAGGAGGGGCCTCCTATTCTTGTGAAGCAGTCATGGAAGAAGCAAACGATGCAAGTCGCGGTCCACCTGGACTGGAGATCGGCCAAGGATCCTCTCGTCTTGCAATTACTAGATCTGCCGGTGCACCTCAGTTCCAACCCAACGACGATCAGTTTACTCCTGAGGATAATGTAACCTCGGGTGAACCCCGGTACCGTCCCTTTCAATTTAGCTCGGTTGAGCCAATTTACCCCAAATCGCCTACAAACCTGCCGCATCCTTCATCCAATTACTACAAGGCACTCGGCCTAATAACACTCCCTGCTAACACAAGAGGCGTTCGGCAGACCGTAAACGATCACTGGCCATGGCCGGTAGAAACGTTGACGGTTCGCCAGTTAGAAGGATGCGTACGTTAACACCGGAAGATCGCCAAAGGGAGGAACAGATTGACAACGCAGAGCGCAACGAGGAAATCGATCCGGAAAATGAGGATCTTAACAACTCGAGAAGAGCATCACAACGCACGGACCGAGAGTACAAAGCACCACGAGTGTTAGTAACTATTCGGGTGGCGGATCTCTGTAATCAAGCCGAAACTTTCCCCTTTTGTTCCGAAGTTCTTAATTATCCGATGCCGAGAATCAAGATGCCATCGTGCAAGTTTGACGGCAGCATGAGACCACGACGACCATGTAGCGACCTATGAAGGACACATGTACTTGTACACGCGAGATTGACGCCATCGGGTGTAAGGTCTTCCCGTCCACACTAACCGGCCTAGCTCGGACGTGGTTTAAAAGCCTCAAGCTCGGTAACGTATCCAGCCTTCTCTCAACTCTCATCCATGTTCAAGACTCACTTCGTAAGCAACAGGCGCCGTGAGCGCACTACTGGAGAATTATTGTCGGTCAGGCAGGGAGAGACCGAATCCCTCCGAGATTATATCAGGCGCTTCAATGTAGAGGCTGTATCTATTCCCAGGCTACAACAGGATGTAGCGGTTTTAGCATTGATGTCGGGATTAAGGGAAGGAACTGCGTTTAGAAGTTATCTCGGCCGAAAATCTTTCACGTCGCTGGGGCCAGTGCTTGGCAAAGCAAATGATTTCATAAGAGGAGAAGAATTCGACAAGGCCGCGGGCAATCAGTACCGCGAGCCAGAAAAGAAAAGGGAAGAGAAGCAAAAGAAAGACAAAGGTCGAGAAGGTGATCGCGGCCGAGAGGAAAGAAGGCAAGAATCTAATGTTGTCAAGAGAGGAAGCGATCGAGAAAGAGGAAACGATCGTGAAAGGGGGGACCGCGAGAGGATAGAAAAGTTTGACGCGTATACCCAACTCACCACCTCCAGGAGTCAGATATACTTGATGAACAGAGACAGTGATAAATGGCAGCGTCCAAAGCAAATGTTCCACAAAAACCGCGACAAGACCAAGTGGTGTGATTTTCACGGAGATCACGGGCACTTGACTGAAGATTGTCGTCATTTGAAGGATAACCTGGAAGATTTGATAAGAAGAGGCTACTTCAACCAATACAAAGCTCGGACTAAGGATGGAGACCCGGTAAAAACAAACAACCGAACGTCCATTCACGGATCGGTGAAATCCATGTTATTAGCGGCGGTCCAATTCATGGCAAGCGTCAATGGAGCCAAGGCAAGTCCGAAGGAATTCGAGCACCAAGTCAATTTCAATGAGAGCATGCGGGGAGAAGGCCACCGCAATGCCCGCCATGTCTTTCACGGTTGAAGATGCAAAGCATGTCGTCTACCCTCACGATGACCCTCTAGTGGTCGCGACCGAAAGTGTCAAACCTGTTTGATTCACTGCACTCGGGTAGACGGAGGAAGCTCCGCTAACATTTTGTATTACTCAACTTTTGAGAAGTTGATGATCGGCCGAGAACATTTGAAGCCCGTCCGTTACCCTGTCGGTTTAACGGGTGCATCGGTGATTCCCGAAGGTTTGATAACCCTACCGGTCGGGGTAGGAGAAGATAAAGATGCCAGGGATGTAATGGCGTAATTTATGGTTGTTGATGTACCCGGAGCTTACAACGCAATTATTGGGCGCCCCTTTCATCCATGACGTCCAAGGAGTGGTGTCAACTTATCATTTGACTATGTTGTACGTTTCCAATCTAGGGACGACAGCAAAGTTGAGAGGAAATCAAGAGATGGCAAAGTCATGCTATCTAACAAAGATTGAAACAAATTCAAGCAAGGAGAATTCCAAGAGAAGATTTGAATCCGCCAACGCGGAAACAAAGGCGAGCTCGGAGAGGAGAGCTCGGAGTGAATGAAGAAGAGCTCGAGAAAGAGGATGAGGAGATGGATGTTGATATGGAAGAATTAGAATCTAGACCCGACGGCACGCCAAGGCCCGAACCGGATGGAGAAACAAAAACAGAAATGTTGGCGGAGAGGATCCGCAAGGACGGTAGCTGTTGGAACGGACATGGACCCAAAGGTCGGGATCAACTTGGTGACTCTCCCTAAGAGAAAACGCGGATATTTTCGCGTTCTCGGCGGATGAGATGCCGGGAATAGACCCGGCCGTGATGGTACATCGTCTAAATGTGGACAATCTTTGTCCGACCTATTAAACAAAAGAAACGAAGTTTCTCGGCCGAAAAGAACAAGGCCATCAAAGAGGAAGTTGATAAGCTGCTGGCTGCCGACTTCATTGAGCCATGCGACTACCCAGAATGGTTGGCCAATGTGGTCATGGTGAAAAAAGCTAACGGCCAATGGAGGACGTGTGTAGATTTTACGGACCTCAATAGAGCCTGCCCAAAGGACTGCTATCCATTACCCAGAATTGACCGGCTAGTGGACTCAACTAGCGGTCATGCACTTGCTCGCCTTTATGGATGCGTTCTCGGGCTATCATCGATCGCCTTGCTAGAGGCCGATAGAAAGAAGGCAGCATTCATCACGGATTGTGGTGTATACAACTATAAGGCAATGCCATTCGGACTCCGTAATCTTTGGAGCAACTTACCAAAAGCCGGTCGATAAAGTGTTCGCGGATCAAAGGGGGAGAAATATTGAGGCATATGTGGACGACTCTATCGTCAAGAGTAAAACTGACCGCGAACACCTAGGCGATTTGGAAGAAACCTTCAGAACATTGAGGAAATACAAGATGAAGCTCAATCCGAAGAAATGTGTTTTTGGGGTGAGAGCGAGGAATTTTTTAGGCTTTTTAGTAAGCAAAAGGGGAATTGATGCAAACCCAGACAAAGTCCAGGCCATTGTCGACCCGCCCGAGCCGAAAAGCGTCAAGGACATTCAAAGGCTAACAGGGAGAATGGCGGCCCTCACTCTCGGTTCATTTCAAAGTCGTGAGACAAAGCCTTGCCTTTCTTTGCACCGCTAAGGGGAAATAAGAGGTTCGAGTGGGGAGAGGAACAAAGCAAAGCATTCCTAGCGGTAAAAGAGCATTTGAAGAAGCCGCCCACCATTACAAGGCCCGAGACCCGGAGACACATTGCAACTATATATCTCGGCCTCAACAAAGACAATCGCGACCGTGTTGTTGGTGGAAAAGGAGAAGAGGCGCAGCCCAATTTATTTCATCACCATATCCTTAACGGTCCGGAAAGTCGTTACAAGTCGGTAGAAAAAATGGCCTTGGCCGTGATAATAGCCGCCAGGAAGCTCGGACCATATTTTGACCGTCATCCCATCCAAGTTTTAACCAATCAACCGCTAGAGAAAGCGTTGCGAGAAGATGGATAGCTCAGCCGCCCGTTGAAATGGGCCGTTGAACTATCGGAGTACGATATACGATATAAGCCCAGGACCGCTATTAAAGCCCGGGCCCCGGCGAATTTCATTGTGGAAGCTTCGTATGAGGAAGAAGAAGTGAAGCAAAAGGGAGCTTGGTCAGCTGGAAGTCGACGGATCTTCCGCAGCTTAGCGGATCCGGAGCGAGCATAGTAATGACTAGCCCGTAAGGAAATCCATACCAAGACGCCATCAAGTTCGCTTTCCCGGCCAAACAATGAAGCGAGAATATGAAGCAACGATTGCGGGCTTCGAGGATGTGCTTGGCGGCGGGTGCTAAGAGGGTGCACTTAAAAAACAGATTCACAGTTGGTCAGTGGTCAATTAAGAGGAGAGTTCGAAGTTAGAGAGGCCAATATGAAAAAATATGTGGAAAAGGCCAAGGAGTTGATAGCTCAATTGGATGATTTTCGATTCAAGCTATACCTAGGGCCGAGAACACAAAAGCGGACGCATTATCCAAATTAGCAAGTTCCGACTCATTCAAGCATTGAAAGATCCGTCACAAGTGGACATCTTGAAAGAGAAGAGCATAGCGGAAGCAATTGTGACCGTTAACGGCATAGACCAGCAAGGTGAGTGGTTTAGCGAACCGGTGGCATATAAGTTGACAGGGATGCTTCCCAAGTAATCCTTCGTCCGCCAAGAAATTAAAACGACAAGCAAGTCGGGTACGTTATATATCGAGATGAGCCGTACAAAAAATCATTCAAAGATGCCTCTCGCTTAAATGTACGACCGCATGGGAATCCACGAAGATACTTAAGAAATACATGAAGGTATATGCGGCAACCATATTAGCGGAAAAGCTTTGGCACTCAAGGCACCGAGAGCAGGTTTCTACGCCAAGCATGTTGGCGGATGCACAAGCCTACGTCGGGAAATGTGACAAGTGCCGGAGATATGCTCCCGTCATTAACCGACCAGCCAAACGATTTACACCTTATCCTATGTCCGATTCCATTCGCGCAGTGGGAATGGACATTCAGGGACCGTTCACCACAAAGAACCTAGGTGGGAGGAGATTCCTAATAGTGGGCATTGATTATTTTACAAAGTGGATAGAGGCCGAGCCGACAAAGAAAGATCAAGGCAAATCAAGTAAAAAAATTCATCCGGCAAAATATTATGACAAGGTTTGGGATTCCCATGGCTATTATTTTTGACCATGGCGTCCGATTCGATTGCCGTCCTATACAAGCTTTTTTAACGGAATTTCGAGTGAAGTTTGCATACTCGCTTGTTTGCCATCCCCGAGCAACGGACAAGCGGAGGCCGCGAACAAACAGATCTTGAATGCATTAAAGAAAAAGCTAGATGAATTCAAGGGCGGATGGGCCGATATGGTGCCGACGCATACTATGGTCAAACGGAACAACCGAAAAAGAAGCGACGGGGAGAGCCCTTTTAAGCTAGCTTTTGGAACAGAAGCAGTGTTACCAGTAGAGGTGGGTTTGCCCTCTTACCGGATTAAGCACCAAAATTCCGGAATGAATGATCAGGCGCTCAAGGAAAATCTAGATTCTTGCCGGAAGTAAGGTTGATGGCGGAATTAAAGGCGGCTGCCTACAAAGACAGAATTAGCAAGGCTTACAACAAGAAAGTCTTGGAGAGGCCATTGGAAGTGGGAGACCTAGTCCTTCGCAGAACGGCAGCCACAGGTAAGGCCCATGTTGATGGAAAGCTAACCGCCAATTGGGAAGGGCCATACGTCATCGCTAAGAAAATTGCCCTGGTTCGTTCATTCTCAAAGGCATGGACGACAAGGAGCTCAAAAATTGTTGGAACGCTAGTGTCTTGAAGAAATATTATGTTTAATTTTTTGAATGTAATCGGCCAAGAGCCACCTTTTTATTACAGAATACAAACCACTGCTAGCATTCCGTGAATTGTCCTATTGTTTATATATATTAATGGATTGCGTGTCGGTTAATATTAATTATTAAACAGCCATATGACAGGCCAAAGTGCGTTAACGGTCACATAACAGACCAAGCACAAAAAACCAGCCATCTAACAGGCCAAAGTGCGTTAACGGTCACATAACAGACCAAGCACAGAAAACCAGCCATATGACAGGCCAAAGTGCGTTAACGGTCACATAACAGACCAAGCACAAAAAACCAGCCATATGACAGGCCAAAGTGCGTTAACGGTCACATAACAGACCAAGCACAGAAAACCAGCCATATGACAGGCCAAAGTGCGTTAACGGTCACATAACGGACCAAGCACGAAAAACCAGCCATATGACAAGGCCAAAGTGCGTTAACGGTCACATAACGGACCAAGCACAAAAAACCAGCCATATGACAAGCCAAAGTGCGTTAACGGTCACATAACGACCAAAAAAAAAAAAAAAAAAAAAAAAAGAGCCACATGACAGGCTTAAAGAATATAAATGGTCATGACAAACCAAGTGTGTAAAGATTAGAGCGCTAACAAAGCGATAACAGAAACGCAAAAGTACTTTCCAATAGAATAAAAGCTACTGGCTTGGCGGCCAACTACAAAAAATGATGGCGGCCAATAAAAGGCTTTCACGAGTCAAGTACTTTCAGATTAAAAACACAAAATCAGTTTACATACGCCAGAATGGGCCGAATAAAGTGTTGATCAAAATAATACAAGCTATAAACTATTGGAGGAGTAAGAAGATCTGAGAGAAGGCCGCCAAAAACTTCAAGAAGGGGGGGGGATCTTGATCATCTTGCTCCGCCACGTCACGAGGATCTGCATCTGCTATAGCATCCTCGTCGGCAAACTTGGGATCCCCCTCGAATGGCGACGAGATGTTGGCCGGCAGCATGAGCCTCTTCAATCACATTCCGGGTCAAACCCCGGAATTGTCTTGCACACGCACCTCATGGCGGCCGCCCAACCACCATCGTACCTCTTGTGGAGAACCGCTGCATATTCTTCAGATTGCTGGAACTCAGTGATAGCCTGAGCCCTTGATTGTGCCTTGGCGTCCAATACTGCAATCTCCTTCTCAGAGTTAGCGGTCTCAAGAGCCTTGGTCAATGAGTTAACATTCTCCTCGGTCTCTTCCAATAAGGCGGCCCCTAGATCTCGGCGTTGTCGGCTCATCCTCCAGGGGCTGCAACTCTGCTGTCTTTGCCGACAGCTTACCCTCTGTCTCCTTCAGCAGATCTTGGCAAGTTTCCAAAGACTGCTTATAGGTGTCCGCCAACTTCTGATACTCAATATATTGTCAATCAGCTCAATGGCAGCATTATTGGCCTGCGAAGATGAAAAAAGTGTCAAGATAAGAAAGCGGCAGAAAGCGAAACGAATAAAAGATAATAAAATACGTAAACGTACCACAAGTTGGTCGTGAGCCAACCTAGCAACTGGAGTGATCAGGGACCCCGCCGGCCTATCAACGCGGCAATGCATGCCCTTCAGAATACGGTAGGCAAGGATGCCACCGTTTTCAGGGATGTCGGCATACAGCGACTCATCCTCCCTGACGTCCCAGTCCGGCTGATAAATCTTGCCAGGAACGAGAGGCCGACGGGCAAAGGAGGCCGCCATAGCTTCGCTCAGCGGTACCTCTTTTTTCTCGATCCACTCATTGAACCGAGAGAAAATACCGGGAGATAAGTTGGAAAGAAAGCTAGGCATGGTAATCAGCTCCCGGATCTTTTCACGGATGAAGGAGTAAGAGCCTGAAAGCCAGGAAGCGCCGCTAACGTGTCCGGGAGCGAGGGCCGGACGATCCCGCTCTTGAACCTCTGGAACATCTGAGGCCAGAACCCCCACCTGAGCATCAGGGCTGTGGGCAGAAGAAGCAGGGCCCGCCAAAGTCTGCCTTTTGTTGGCAGATGTGTCCGCCGCGACTTGCTCGCGAGGCCGCCTTCTTTCCCACCACCCCCGGCAACAGCCGGGAAGTGGAAGACCTAATCGGGACGGGCGCGGCGACGCCCGCCGCGAGAGCAGCGAGCGGCGCGTAACGTTCCGGGAAGGAACGCGAACAATATTCGCCCCGCCGCGACCACGGCGAATATTTTGAGGGCCGTGGCGATTCCCTCCCCGGCGGCCATTGGTAATCCCGTGCATAGTCTCGTAGTCCTGTGGGGGAGCAGGTGGTAAGTTGGTTAACGGTTTGAAGTTCTCGTCCACAGCTAGGGCGTCGAGATCAAGAAATTCAAAACCTGCAATTGACAAGATGCACGCTTAAAAAAAAAAAAAAAAAAAAAAAAAAAAGAGAATCATCGGTTGGACCAGTCCGACATCAACACTCACCATTCTCATGAGTAGGACTGAGCAGCAGGGCCGACAAGGGCCTGTTCCCCAGGATATACTTGGAATGAGGAATCCAATATTTAGGCTCTTTAACCTTCACCTCCTTCCCGTCCTCATAGGTGATTAAATAGTCCTCTGTATCGAAGTAGTCGAAAGCCGCTAACTCTTCCTCAGTTAGCGGAGTAAGGGGTAAATGCTCCATACGCGGACGAGGCTCGGTGAAATGACGACGCACCGGGATAATCCTCGGGAACTCGTAACCAAAAGAAAGCATCCCGCCAAACCCTTCAAACCAGTCATTTTTGGTTGACTGTCATCTTCTTGTCGGCCGTCATTAGCGACCACCAACCCGCCTGCCTAGAAGATCCATTCTTCTTCAGCCAATGAATGTGGCGGAATAAGTTCAAAGTTTGCGGAAAATCCAAAAAACGCACAACCCATATGTACGCGATCAAATTTCGGACCGCCAAAGGAGTTAACTGAGCCAAGCTCACGTTGAAAGCGTTTAAGATCTTCACCAAAAAAGAATCCAGAGGGAAGCGGAGACCAAACTCGAAATGGTGAGTATACACGGCCACGTGACCGGGAGGACACTCCGTCACAATGGCCCCCTCTGGTGGAACTACCAACCGGTAACCCGACGGAAGACAATATAAATCCCGAGCAACTCTCGGGTAACCCAGATCAATGGCGTCCTGACGCCAAGGTAAATCAATCTCGACGCCGATAGGACCGATACTAAAATCATCCCAAGGCGGCCATAAAGCATCGTAACCGGGTCCTGGTCTCAATCTCCTCCATCGGATTCGAACTATCGACCCTTAATTCGGCAAGACGGGAAGACTCCCCAACCGCGTGAGGCGGTACAAAGGTACAGAAACGCCAATGTTTGCGTCCGCGGAGTCAATTGCATCCCCAGTAACACGAACTGCAGGGTTAACAGCAGCGCGACGATGATAAACGGTCTCGTGGCGGACCATAACGGTAGCAATGGAATCACTGTCGTCACCTAAATCAATAATATGAGGGTTAGGAGCCGCAGATTGTCAGAACGATCGAAAAAGTCGGTCGTTACCTCCACCCCAAAGATCCGCTAAGCTATCCAGCCAAGCATGCTCTCTAAGTGGTACTACATCAAGGCCGGAAGCGGCATCGGCGGAGGATGCCTAACGGATCGTCTAGCAAGGATTTGATGCCTAAGCTCCCTAAGCTGCCCGCGGTCACCACTATGGCTAGCGGATAGATATCTCCCCGGGTCGACTATGCTCCTCGGGGGTAGCGGGGGTCGTTAAGGAACTTGGATCTCATCTCTTTTTCTCTTTCGAGATGTTAAGGGAATGTCCGACAACAACCTAGTTCTTCCCACGGGGTTAGAGGCTGGAAGAAGGCTCGCCATCGGCCGGGGGAGAGGAAGGTTCACTTTCGATCATAAATGCATCACTAGGGGTATTCCGCTATCGACCGGGTCCGACATGATGAAAATATAAAAAGAAACTTAAAGCTTGGAAAAGAAATGGAGAAATACCTGGAGAAGTAAAATCGCCGGAGAGATGAAGGCAAGGGGCAAAAGGTCGCCGGAAAAAGACGAACAAGAATTCCAAGGAATGAAATAGCGTGAAAAAGACCGAGCCTGAACGAAAAGACCGCCGGAAATGAAGAACTGTCACCGGCGAAACTCAAACTCAAAATCTCAGAGAAAACCCAGAAAAACTTCTTCAAAAGAATGGCGAAATTCTTGGTACTGAGAAACCAGAAAGAAAAAACTAAGAAATTTGACAACTTTTCGAGGCAATCTAAGCAAGAAAGATCAGTTTTTTGAGCAAATGAAGCTATGGGTATGGAGGTTCGGGAGAAAGGAAAATGAAAAGCTTGAGAAATGATAGAAAAAATCTGGAAAAAGGACAACTGGTGTCCATATGTACAGCGAATAGACGGCTGAGATGAAAAGACTTAGTAACTCCCTCTCCAGATACCTGCCAAGTGTCGAAGCAGGGTAAACCCTAGTAAAGCAATGGGCGGGATTTTCGGAGGAATAATCATTAACTTTTCAAACTCTTTCAACTCCCTACGACAACACGTGGCACCCAACGAATGAACTTCCCCAAAAAAGTAGAGCACGACAACAATGAGTCGCATCTATTGACAACATCCTTAGCGGTCAAGACCCCAAAAGATGCTGGGGGGGCTAGTTGTATGGGTATAACCCAAGTATGTTGGCGGACCCAAGAGATGGATCCGCGAACACTTTACCGGACGCGAATACTTTATGTCGCCCGCAGCTCTATCAAGTCAGTACATCAACATAGTCCGACAACGTTGGCGGTCGCCTAACAAGACAAAATAAGGGAATCTTCCCAATTGTCATGAGCATCGCAGCCCGTACACGTGTAAAAGGATTACGCACCCGTCAGGTGAATAATACTTCTATAAATAGCCAAATAAGTACTAGTTTGCGGGTACATTCTCTCACACTCAGAATTCTTATCTCTCTCTCTCTACTCTCTCTCTCTCTAAATCCTATTTGGACACGTGCTGACTTGAGCGTCGGAGGGGGTTTCCTCGCATCCCCCCCGAGGGTAGTTCACGTTTGCTTCTTGTGCAGCTATTCAGCCAGTGGACGCTAACTCTAATCTTTGGCGGACTTATTTCAAGACCGCCAACCGTTTCAACACCGAAACAATTTCTTTTTCTCTCTATCATACTTATGCTAATACATTTACTAATTTATACTATATCAGAAAATATTTAGATGGATTGGTCACATTGTGGCTTGTGCAAAAACGTCACTAATTATTATTTTCTACCAATTAGATGGTCATTAGTACTTTTTATAAAGAGAGTCTATCACTTATATCAACCTTATAGTCTCACTTCCCCTAAGGCTAAAATAAAGAAAATCTTATAGTCTCACTTATGAAATTTAACCACCCGCATATTATTTGTTTGTGTTATTTATCACTCTTGTAAATTATTTTAGCATTAAGGAGCAAATAATTTCCTTTTCAACCCATAAAAGAGGAGTGAGTTACGTGATTAATTGAACTTTTGCACAATGTTATATATATTAAAGTTTAAATCATTTAAGCAAGTAAGCAACAAAACAGAGAGATATATACCTTGACTATGGGAAGCAGAAGAAGTGAAGCCAGAGAGGAAATGTAACAGACAGGCAGCAATAGCGAACTGGGCGTCCATATTGAAGATCCTCTTCGAGTTCCGACCGCAAACAGATATAAGGAAGAGAATAACGATCGCTATAAATTGAGAGAAGAAAGGATGAAAGTGAGAGAGCCTAATTAACGTGTTTACAAAGTGGTGTGGTTTAGTGTTTAGAAAGTGAGAGAAAGAGAGAGGGTGGAAGTAGAAAGGAAGAGGGCAATAAAGAGAAGGCTGGTATTTAAAGTTAAAGAAATGGATAGATGTAAGAGAGAGAGGCAAATTAGAGAAATGAGGAGATCAACTAACATTAGAATTAATCCCTTATTTTTTCTTATTTGATATGATAAATGCTTGTAATTTCAAAATGTAATGCCTATTTAAGTATGTCGTCTTTAGTCAAGAAAAATATATTTTGTTTACCTAATTGTTCTCTATGTAACAAGAGTATATATATTACATTCTTACCCTCTTTTTTGTTAGTACGTTAGTGCAAAGACTAGAGCTACTAGTAAGGGTAAAGGTATATAGTCTTTGCTTTGTTTTGTGAGTTATGATGGGACGATGCCGATTAAGCCCTTGTTCAATTCACTTTAAAATAATAAAATTCTGTTAAAAGAAGTTCAATCTAGTAAGAATAAGTTTAATTTAGCAAAAATAACTTTAGTTCATTATATATAAACTCTGTTCAGTATAAATCAGTAGCTGCAAAGACAAAAATAAACCAACAACAGATGATTAGTAAAAAGAAATTTAGTTTAGTATAATTAAATTCACTCCAGCAAAAATAAGTTGAATCTAATAAATAAGTTCAATTAAGTAAAATTAAGTTCAGTTCTGCAAAAATAAGGTCAGTTAAAGAGGGCCTAAGTTATACTTTTAATTACTCCATATGGACCATATATCATTACTTCGTTTTTCTTTATCTCTATTATATAAGTGAAGGGGGAGGCATGGTGTCTCCATATTAAATGACTATATTACCCTTACTTTTTTAATTACATTAATTTTGTTTAAATTTTCAAAATATAATAATGGGTAATCAATCAATCAAAATATTTGCCATTTTTAAAAACTACAATTAGAATAACTTAAAATTTTAGGTTAAAAAAAAAGGAAAGACAAAAGAAGTTTACAAAAAAAAATAGGAAAAATGGAAAAAAATAATCCCACCTTTTGGCGGTCTTCTCATAATAATCCCTCATTAACTTAATTTTAGAATAATCCTACCTTTATGCCCCATCTTCTCAAAATGAGCCTTTTACCGGTTTGTGAAATTGGTAACTTGTTTTAAAAGGTGACTTGCCACGTGTCAACTTGTGATTGGCTTTTTTTAATTTTTTTTAAAAAAATAAAGGAATTTATAAAAAACATTTTTTGTTTCCCCTTCCCTCCCTTGCCGGAGCTCCCATCCCCCTGCCGTCCGACCTAGCCGCCTCTTCCCTCCCCATCCCCCGCCGTCGGATCCAGCCGCCCCCGCCGTCGGACCCAGTCGATTTCCCTTCCACGCCGGTGAAGCCCCACTTCCCTTCCCTTCCCTCCCTCCCCTTCCCCTTCCTCCCTACCCTTCCCCGCCTCGCCACCCCCACTTCCCTTCGCCGGTGAAGCCGCCCGCCGTCGGACCCAGTCGATTTCCCTTCCACGCCGGTGAAGCCCCACTTCCCTTCCCTTCCTCCCTACCTTTCCCCTGCCTCGCCAGCCCCAATTCCCTTTCGCGCAGGTGAAGCCCCACCCTCCCTCCCAGTCCCTCTCGTTCTCACAACCATAACGGTTTTGGTTCGAGGTTGTGGGTGTCGGGGTGAGGTGGGGTTTCGGTCCGGTGGTGTGGGGTTTTGGCTAGTGGGGGTGGGGTGGAAGGGGTAGGATTTCGGGGTGGCAATGAAGGTGGGGTGGGGTTTTGGCT
Organism: Beta lomatogona; assembly: GCA_947646795.1. Lineage (NCBI taxonomy): Eukaryota > Viridiplantae > Streptophyta > Magnoliopsida > Caryophyllales > Amaranthaceae > Beta > Beta lomatogona. Next base: position 8,960 of record CANSNZ010000896.1, on the reverse strand, counting down.
AGTGGGGGTAGGTGGTGGGGTGTTTGGCCCAATTTTGTTTAGGGGTGGGGGTGGGGTTCGGTTCAGGTGGCCGTGGGTGGTGAGGGTTGGGGCCAGATTATTTCAAGGGTGGCGGTGGTGGTGGTGATGAGGTAGTACCAGTGGTGGTGATGGAGGGGCTGCCATGAAACAAGGTTGTGAGGTGGGAGGAGAGATTAAAGGAAAAATAAAATAAAAATCTAACCTGTTAAACAGGTTGGAGGTAAAAAGACTCATTTTGAGAAGATGGGTCATAAAGGTAGGATTATTCTAAAATTAAGTTAATGAGGGATTATTATGAGAAGACCACCAAAAGGTGGGATTATTCTTTTCCATTTTTCCAAAAAAATAAAGATAACAAATTCATTTAAGAATATCAAAATCTTCCATCAAAAGGAAAAATTGCCAAAATAAAAAATCAGCAATATACTTCCACAATATTATAGTCATGTAAGGAAATGATCATTTCATTGGGTTTATATAATTTCAATTTGTGTAAGTCAATTACATAGAGGATAATACACTACAAGAAAATGCTGAAACAACGACTGCTTCACAGCGACGGTTGGTGAAACGGTCGTTATTTTGAATTTCAGCGACAGCTTTCAACCGTCGGTAATCACCGACAGCTTTTAAAGTATTTAACGACGGTTAAACGGTCGCTAACTATCAACGACGGTTTAAGGCCGTCGTTGTTTTTATTATTTTAATTTTTTGATTTTTTGTAATTTAGGCGACGGTGTTTAACGGTCGCTGAGTAGTTAAAATAAACTCGAGCATCTTTGTTGTTTTGCAGTCGTTCATTTTCAAAACTCTTTTCTCAAAACACAAAAGGGAGAGGAGGGCGCGCGAATTGAAGGCCACTCACCGACCTCCCCGCCTTGCCGTTCCGACTACCTGGCGACACCCCATTTTCGCTCTCCTTGCCGCCGGTAATTTGTGAAGGTTCGTATTTTGTTTTTTTTTTTTTGGTTACTCATCAAACCCTAAAAATGGGGTTATTGGGATATAGGTTATAAACACCAAGTTCGCCGGTCGTCCTCGCCGCCGGTAATACCTCAATTCCGAAAATTCACTTGGAATCGTAAGTTGGACTACTATTCCAGGTACTTAATTGAATTTGTTGTTTGAATTTTCAGTTTTTATATTTGAGTTAGAACTTTGTTTGATTTTGGTTTTATCGTTTTTCATTGGTGAATTTGAAGAAATTCAGATTTTGGCGGTTCAGTTGAAGTTACTCAAACCCTAAATGTGCCAATGATTGTAGTATGTTATTGAATTTTGCACTGCCGATGTGTATATACATATATTTTTCCTTTGATGTTTCTAGTGCGAAATTGAGGTTTTATGTGAAGTATGAAGGATTCATTTTGTAATTGTGAGTGTTTTGGATGCAAAGTCTGTTTATCGGGGATGCGAACTTGAGCTTGATTTGTTGCTCATATTGTTGAAAGGTTTGATCAACTAAGGTTCTAAAAAGATTGTGTCCTGTTTGTGGGTGATCTTGGAGATTGAGTCTTGAAGTCACATGCTTTAGATTATGGTTTAATCAAACTTTTCATCACTGAAAATTACCTTTTCCTCTTTCTGTCTTTCTATTGTTTTTTTTAGTCAGAATAATTGAAGTATGAAGGATTTACATAATGATTTCGTTACTGTGAGTATTTTGGATGTGAATTTTGCGAGTTTAGAATTCAATTTGAGATCGATTTGCTTAGCAAGAATATGAAATTGTTTAGTTGTTTGAACTTTGCGATGGCTATCTGTGGTAGTTTTGATAAATTGAGTTGTATTTGAAGTATGATCCTTCTTTTTAATTGCAAGTTTCTCTACAAAATGTAATTCACTCTTAAATGCAAGTTAAGTGAAATTCAAAACACCCATATATAAACTGGGAACAAGGGCATGAGGGGGAGGAGTGCGGGAGGTCAGTGAAGGGGGGGGGCGAGGGGGGTGCGGGGGTGTCGGTGAGGGGGAGGGCCGCAAGGGGTCGGGGGAGGGGGGGTCAGGCAGGAGGTCGGGGAGGGGGGCCGTGCGGGGGGGTCGGTGAGGGGGAGGAGTGCAGGAGGTCGGTGAGTGGGGGGAGGGCAGGGGGTCGGGGAGGGGGGAGGGCCGGCAGGGGGTCGGGGAGGGGAGGAGTGCAGGGAGGTCGGTGAGTGGGGGGGGAGAGAAATTGGTCGTGAGGGGGGAGGGGCTGCAGGGGGTCGGGGGAGGGGAGGAGTGCAGGAGGTCGGTGAGTGGGGGGAGAGAAATTGGTCGGGGAGGGGGAGGAGTGCGGGGAGGTCGGTGGAGTGGGAGGGGCAGGGGGTCGGGGGGTCAGGGGGAGGTCGTGGAGGGGGCTGTGCAGGGAGGTCGGGAGGGGGGCCGTGGCAGGGGGTCGGGGGCTGTGGCAGGGAGGTCGGGGAGGAGGGGGTCATGGCGGGAGGTCGTGGAGGGGGGTCGGGCAGGGGGTCGGTGAGGGGGAGGAGTGCATGAGGTCGGTGAGGGGGGGAGGGCAAGGGGTCGGTGAGGGGGGCCGTGCAGGGGGGTCAGTGAGGGGGGAGGGCAGCAGGGGGTCGGGGAGGGGGGAGGGCAGGGGGTCGGTGAGGGTGGTGGGCTGCAGGGGGTCGGTGAGGGGGGTGCAGGGGGTCCTTTTTTTAGCAAACTACTACAAGGTCTTGTTTTGTTAATATAAGCCATATGTTTTGCCCATTATTATAGTTTCGTTTTCTTTTCTTCCCAATATATGTGATTTGTTTTTTGGTGCAAATAAAGTTGTAATTTGTTAATATTGAAGAAATCAGTTTTTTATTCTTGGATTATTCATACTTTAATGTAATTTGTTTAATCTTGCGCATTTTTAATTTCTTGCATTTTAGGTAATCATGTCTAATCCTAAGGGCCGCGGAGGTCGAGGTGCCTTAGGTGGAAGCCAAGGTCGTGGGACTTTGATTTCGATGCGGCTTTTTCAATCACCAGAAGTAGAAGGAAGCCGAACCCCGTAGCGAGACACAGGGGAGATGATTCACGGTGCACGTGACATTGGTAGCCACGTGCACGGAGACTCCGAACACTCATACGGAGGAAGGTGAAGGTTCGAACCGTGCACCAAGAAAGGTTTTAAGCCCTACTGGATTATGGTAAGTTCGTAAGCTACTATATGCTTCATGATATTTTTATGCAATGGTATTCACAATTCACGTGTTTGTTTGGTTTTCAATTCAGGTTCGATGATAACAAGGTTAGTGGGTCCATCACTGACATTTTCCAGGGCCATTTTCGACAACCTTGGTTCAATTACAAGTGAGGTCGACAATGCAACAAAGACGCATTGGTGGAACATTTTCACAAGTATGTATGAATCGAATTATGAAAAATTTCATTGATTATATTACTTTATTAATATCTTTGTTTAATGTTTGACTAAAGGGTATTTACGAATGGGCTCCTAAGTTAGAAGGCCTAGTGAGGAAGGATTACAAGAAAAAAGCTTCATCTCGTCTGAGAGACTTGCGGTACTGGGTGGTTAAGAAAGCCAAAGAAAGGCCGAAATGGTTGGGGGAGACGATCTACGAAGACATGAAGAAGAGAAGTGAAGAGCCAACGTTTCGTGAAAAATCTGAAAAGGCGAAGAAGAACCGAAGAGGTGGCTCCCTGTCTAATCCAATTGAGCCGTCACACTTTCGGGGTTCTATTTCGACGGCACAAGCATGCTAGGAAGATGGTAAATATGTTTCATATCTACTACTTAGTGTAATTTACATTTCATTTTCGGTATGAATAAAAAAATAAAGCCTTTGTTCAACAATGTCTACAAGCAAAGAGTAGAGGAGGAGCACTCCTCCCTCCCGGGTTGTTCTTGAAGACTCATTTTTAAGACCCTTCCCCCGAAAAGGGGAAAAATCCCAACAAACAAGAAAGCAGCAAATCTCGGTACATATATCTAAACATATATTTATCGGCAAATATGATTGAAAAGTTTGATGCAAGTTTAGTTAGAATCAAATATAGGCCATTTTTGGCCATTTCACTTGAAATTGAATGAATACGCTTAGTTTAATGCTAGTTTAAGTTATAAACACCTCAAACATCATATATATAGTTAGTTTAATGTGATTATAAGTTGTTTTGATTGAAAATACACAAAATAGGAAAGTTAGAACCAAATATAGGCCATTTTGGCCATTTTAGGCCATTTCACTTGAAATTGAATGAATACGAGTAGTTTGACGCTAGTTTAAGTTATAAACACCTCAAACATCATATATATAGTTAGTTTAATGTGATTATAAGTTGTTTTGATTGAAAATACACAAAATAGGAAAGTTAGAACCAAATATAGGCCATTTTGGCCAATTTAGGCCATTTCACTTAAAATTGAATGAATACGAGTAGTTTGATGCTAGTTTAAGTTATAAACACCTCAAACATCATATATATAGTTAGTTTAATGTGATTATAAGTTGTTTTGATTGAAAATACACAAAATAGGAAAGTTAGAACCAAATATAGGCCATTTTGGCTATTTTAGGTCATTTCACTTGAAATTGAATGAATACGAGTAGTTTGATGCTAGTTTAAGTTATAAGCACCTCAAACATCATATATATAGTTAGTTTAATGTGATTATAAGTTGTTTTGATTGAAAATACACAAAATAGGAAAGTTATAACCAATTATAGGCTAATATAGGCCATTTTAGGCCATTTCACTTGAAATTGAATGAATACGAGTAGTTTGATGCTAGTTTAAGTTATAAACACCTCAAACATCATATATATAGTTAGTTTAATGTGCTTATAAGTTGTTTTGATTGAAAATACACAAAATAGGAAAGTTAGAACCAAATATAGGCCATTTTGGCCATTTTAGGCCATTTCACTTGAAATTGAATAAATACGAGTAGTTTGATGCTAGTTTAAGTTATAAACACCTCAAACATCATATATATAGTTAGTTTAATGTGATTATAAGTTGTTTTGATTGAAAATACACAAAATAGGAAAGTTAGAACCAAATATAGGCCATTTTGGCCATTTTAGGCCATTTCACTTGAAATTGAATGAATACGAGTAGTTTGATGCTAATTTAAGTTATAAACACCTCAAACATCATATATATAGTTAGTTTAATGTGATTATAAGTTGTTTTGATTGAAAATACACAAAATAGGAAAGTTAGAACCAAATATAAGCCATTTTGGCCATTTTAGGCCATTTCACTTGAAATTGAATGAATACGAGTAGTTTGATGCTAATTTAAGTTATAAACACCTCAAACATCATATATATAGTTAGTTTAATGTGATTATAAGTTGTTTTGATTGAAAATACACAAAATAGGAAAGTTAGAACCAAATATACGCCATTTTGGCCATTTTAGGCCATTTCACTTGAAATTGAATGAATACGAGTAGTTTGATGCTAGTTTAAGTTATAAACACCTCAAACATCATATATATAGTTAGTTTAATGTGATTATAAGTTATTTTGATTGAAAATACACAAAATAGGAAAGTTAGAACCAAATATAGGCCATTTTGGCCATTTTAGGCCATTTCACTTGAAATTGAATGAATACGAGTAGTTTGATGCTAATTTAAGTTATAAACACCTCAAACATCATATATATAGTTAGTTTAATGTGATTATAAGTTGTTTTTATTGAAAATACACAAAATAGGAAAGTTAGAACCAAATATACGCCATTTTGGCCATTTTAGGCCATTTCACTTGAAATTGAATGAATACGAGTAGTTTGATGCTAGTTTAAGTTATAAACACCTCAAACATCATATATATAGTTAGTTTAATGTGATTATAAGTTGTTTTGATTGAAAATACACAAAATAGGAAAGTTAGAACCAAATATAGGCCATTTTGGCCATTTTAGGCCATTTCACTTGAAATTGAATGAATACGAGTAGTTTGATGCTAGTTTAAGTTATAAACACCTCAAACATCATATATATAGTTAGTTTAATGTGATTATAAGTTGTTTTGATTGAAAATACACAAAATAGGAAAGTTAGAACCAAATATACGCCATTTTGGCCATTTTAGGCCATTTCACTTGAAATTGAATGAATACGAGTAGTTTGATGCTAGTTTAAGTTATAAACACCTCAAACATCATATATATAGTTAGTTTAATGTGATTATAAGTTATTTTGATTGAAAATACACAAAATAGGAAAGTTAGAACCAAATATAGGCCATTTTGGCCATTTTAGGCCATTTCACTTGAAATTGAATGAATACGAGTAGTTTGATGCTAGTTTAAGTTATAAACACCTCAAACATCATATATATAGTTAGTTTAATGTGATTATAAGTTGTTTTGATTGAAAATACACAAAATAGGAAAGTTAGAACCAAATATACGCCATTTTGGCCATTTTAGGCCATTTCACTTGAAATTGAATGAATACGAGTAGTTTGATGCTAGTTTAAGTTATAAACACCTCAAACATCATATATATAGTTATTTTAATGTGATTATAAGTTATTTTGATTGAAAATACACAAAATAGGAAAGTTAGAACCAAATATAGGCCATTTTGGCCATTTTAGGCCATTTCACTTGAAATTGAATGAATACGAGTAGTTTGATGCTAGTTTAAGTTATAAACACCTCAAACATCATATATATAGTTAGTTTAATGTGATTATAAGTTGTTTTGATTGAAAATACACAAAATAGGAAAGTTAGAACCAAATATACGCCATTTTGGCCATTTTAGGCCATTTCACTTGAAATTGAATGAATACGAGTAGTTTGATGCTAGTTTAAGTTATAAACACCTCAAACATCATATATATATAGTTATTTTAATGTGATTATAAGTTATTTTGATTGAAAATACACAAAATAGGAAAGTTAGAACCAAATATAAGCCATTTTGGCCATTTTAGGCCATTTCACTTGAAATTGAATGAATACGAGTAGTTTGATGCTAGTTTAAGTTATAAACACCTCAAACATCATATATATAGTTAGTTTAATGTGATTATAAGTTGTTTTGATTGAAAATACACAAAATAGGAAAGTTAGAACCAAATATACGCCATTTTGGCCATTTTAGGCCATTTCACTTGAAATTGAATGAATACGAGTAGTTTGATGCTAGTTTAAGTTATAAACATCTCAAACATCATATATATAGTTAGTTTAATGTGATTATAAGTTGTTTTGATTGAAAATACACAAAATAGGAAAGTTATAACCAATTATAGGCTAATATAGGCCATTTTAGGCCATTTCACTTGAAATTGAATGAATACGAGTAGTTTGATGCTAGTTTAAGTTATAAACACCTCAAACATCATATATATAGTTAGTTTAATGTGCTTATAAGTTGTTTTGATTGAAAATACACAAAATAGGAAAGTTAGAACCAAATATAGGCCATTTTGGCCATTTTAGGCCATTTCACTTGAAATTGAATGAATACGAGTAGTTTGATGCTAGTTTAAGTTATAAACACCTCAAACATCATATATATAGTTAGTTTAATGTGATTATAAGTTGTTTTGATTGAAAATACACAAAATAGGAAAGTTAGAACCAAATATACGCCATTTTGACCATTTTTGGCCATTTCACTTGAAATTGAATGAATACGAGTAGTTTGATGCTAGTTTAAGTTATAAACATCTCAAACATCATATATATAGTTAGTTTAATGTGATTATAAGTTGTTTTGATTGAAAATACACAAAATAGGAAAGTTAGAACCAAATATAGGCCATTTTGGCCATTTTAGGCCATTTCACTTGAAATTGAATGAATACGAGTAGTTTGATGCTAATTTAAGTTATAAACACCTCAAACATCATATATATAGTTAGTTTAATGTGATTATAAGTTGTTTTGATTGAAAATACACAAAATAGGAAAGTTAGAACCAAATATAAGCCATTTTGGCCATTTTAGGCCATTTCACTTGAAATTGAATGAATACGAGTAGTTTGATGCTAATTTAAGTTATAAACACCTCAAACATCATATATATAGTTAGTTTAATGTGATTATAAGTTGTTTTGATTGAAAATACACAAAATAGGAAAGTTAGAACCAAATATACGCCATTTTGGCCATTTTAGGCCATTTCACTTGAAATTGAATGAATACGAGTAGTTTGATGCTAGTTTAAGTTATAAACACCTCAAACATCATATATATAGTTAGTTTAATGTGATTATAAGTTATTTTGATTGAAAATACACAAAATAGGAAAGTTAGAACCAAATATAGGCCATTTTGGCCATTTTAGGCCATTTCACTTGAAATTGAATGAATACGAGTAGTTTGATGCTAATTTAAGTTATAAACACCTCAAACATCATATATATAGTTAGTTTAATGTGATTATAAGTTGTTTTTATTGAAAATACACAAAATAGGAAAGTTAGAACCAAATATACGCCATTTTGGCCATTTTAGGCCATTTCACTTGAAATTGAATGAATACGAGTAGTTTGATGCTAGTTTAAGTTATAAACACCTCAAACATCATATATATAGTTAGTTTAATGTGATTATAAGTTGTTTTGATTGAAAATACACAAAATAGGAAAGTTAGAACCAAATATAGGCCATTTTGGCCATTTTAGGCCATTTCACTTGAAATTGAATGAATACGAGTAGTTTGATGCTAGTTTAAGTTATAAACACCTCAAACATCATATATATAGTTAGTTTAATGTGATTATAAGTTGTTTTGATTGAAAATACACAAAATAGGAAAGTTAGAACCAAATATACGCCATTTTGGCCATTTTAGGCCATTTCACTTGAAATTGAATGAATACGAGTAGTTTGATGCTAGTTAAAGTTATAAACATCTCAAACATCATATATATAGTTAGTTTAATGTGATTATAAGTTGTTTTGATTGAAAATACACAAAATAGGAAAGTTAGAACCAAATATAGGCCATTTTGGCCATTTTAGGCCATTTC